>CM038146.1:485774373-486355515 GCA_021437245.1 Aegilops speltoides
GTTAGACCCGAAGCCTCGCTATTCAGAGGAGTTCGAAGAGGCTGCCAGGCTGGGTTTATAAACCAGTCTGGCTGCCCTTCGCTCGGCGAGGTGGGACTAAACATAGCGCCGCTGGTGGCGTGACGACCTTTAGTACCGGTTTGTGGCACAAACCGGTATTAAAACCCTTTAGTACCGGTTGGTGCCACCAACCGTACTAAAGGGCCTCGTTCCGCCGCTTGACTGGCCAAAATTGGCATTTAGTACCGGCCATCCTATATATATGGCACTTACAAAATTCGATTATCGTCGCCACTTCTCGTTCCACGAATCGCGAGAGTCTCTCCGCCGACGACGATGCCACCGCCGCCGTCTTGCGTCAGACTTCGCCGCCCGCCCGCCGTCGTCGTCGTCGCCGCCCTTGCGCCCGTCTCGATCGTCGCCGTCCGCCCCGTCCTGCCGCCCGTCTCGTCGCCGTCCCGGCCCCGCCGCCGTCGTCGCCGCCCCGCCGCCCAGACGCCCCGCCCGATCCATACACACACACACACGCATCCACACATACACACACACACACACTACAAACACCACACACACACACACACATACACACAGACACACAAACACACACACACTACACATGTACGTACACACATATACAAACCCTACACACACACACATATATTTTTACTTATTTTCTGTTTTCTAATGTTTAGATTAATTAGAACTATATCTATAGTTAATTTATTTTTAGAATATTAGAAATGTTATGTTAGATGAATTAGAAATATGTTAATGTTTATTTTTAGTAAATGCTTAGTTGAACTAGTTGAATTAATATATAGAACTAGTTTTTTAGTAAATGCTTAGTTGAACTAGTTGAATTAATTAATATAATTACTAGTTTATTTTAGTAAATGCTTAGTTGAACTAGTTGAATTAATAGATTTTTTTTCTGTTAATAGATTTTTCTGTTAATAGATTTTTTGGTGATATTATTATTGAATATGCATGTTTGGTGATATTATTGTTAATAGATTTTTTTGGGTGATATTTAGATTGTGTAATTAATTTTGTTCATAGAATTTTAATGATTTATTTATTCATAGTATTTAGAAAAAGGAAAAAAAGAAGAAGTAGTTTATATATAGTTGAACTAGCTAATTGATTTAATAAACTAATTTATTTTACTATATATAGAAGTAGTTTGTTTTTAGTAAGTACTAGTTATTTATTTATAGTAAGTGCTTAGTAGTTGAACTAGATAGTTGGCTAATAAAACTAAATTATGAACGTAGGCCGGAAATGTCGTACTCATCGGACGACGATAACCGCCCGGGGGAGTGCGACTGGTGCCACGACGACCGAGGTATGTGTGACAGATTCATTGAGTTGGAGGAAGATCGACGCTTCAGCATTAAGCTCGAGGAGACTTGCGATGTTCATACGGTACGCAACAACGACAATAATTTTTTTCATAATTAAGCACGACTTCAACTATTTTAACGTGTATTTTTCATCTTTCCAATTTGACTAGCTTATCCCATGCTTTGCAAGACGCTATGTCTTGGAGAGGATGGGTATTGAAGACCATGAAAATTTTGAAACCAAAAAAATTATCCTAAGTACCGAACATGATGTGGATTTTCAAGTAAAGCTTTACAATGCTCAGAGTGTAACCCATTTTGGTTGCAAAAATTGGGATGCATTTTGCAAGATGTATGGTCTTGATGAGGGTATGCTTGTCACCATGGATCTTGGTGATCCTACAATCGAGCAAGAGACACCTACGATTTGGGTCTTTGTGGATACACCTCCAGTTCTTCCCTCATGTGAGCTAAACATAGTTATTAAGTAATTTATATTGTTTATTTCAAAATATAATGTTGACAACTTATCTCCATTGACAGCTTATTTTCATGCTTCAAAGAATGTGCGGAAGATGGTAGACAGAACGTACTACACCGAAGGCTGCGAATTAACTTATCAGGAGAAACGACATCTGGTCAGATTTTGTAGAGATCTTGAGAATTACAATATCTACAATCAAACTCCTCAACATTATGGTCAATACGTGCCACTAGTGCACGTGTTGAACTACGGTAACTACCATGGAGATACCTTGGTAAGATTATTTTTTACTATTACAACATCCGTACATCTTTTTGCACACTTCTAAAACTAGTACATCATTGCTAACTACGAAGTTATTACTATGTTTTTCAACAGATAATCCCGAATGATTGTGTGCCTCATCTGATGTATACGCGTGGTAGCCTTCATGTTTTGAACATACTATCAGGTCGTCCTACGAATCTCAACTGTCCATACCGGGTTTCTAAAAGAAGTGGAGACATAACAATCAAAGAATGAAGAAAATGTATGGACAGTCGTAAGGAGCTTCTTGGAAGCAATAAGCAGCGAAAGGCAAGAATTGGAGACAGGATGATCGCCATTCTTCATAACGGAGAGTTAGGGTCTATATTGTTTTATGCTATTTTACCTTAAGGGTGTTTAGGTCCTACCTGATACTGATGATCATGTGCTAAGAACAATTATGTAGGGTTGGGTTCGATGACTATATATGAGGATGATGATCGTATGACTTATTATTAATAACGAGTAGAAGTTGTATGATGATGCATGATTAGTAGGACTTGTTATTATATATATATGATGATGTAATGATGCAAAAGCATGCATGAGATATGTTATATGAACATAGCAGCAGCGTTGATAAACAAAGCATGCATGATGTATATATGATGCATAACGTGTACAATGTGTAGTATCGAAAATACCAGCAAACGAAAAAAAATTAAAATGGAAACACAAAATTAAATGAAAAAAAATCATAAAACTAAAAACCCACAAAACCTTATACCAACCGGTACTAAAGGGCTCCAGGCCCCCGGAGCTGGCTAGTGCCACGTGGTTGCCCTTTAGCACCGGTTCGTGCTGAACCGGTACTAAACGGGGGGCTTTAGTGACCACAAATTAGTGCCGGTTATGTAATCGGCACTATAGGTCCTTACGAACCGGTGCTAATGCCCGGTTCTGCACTAGTGACATCATGGGTTGGTTGGTTTACCATCTAGTCATGTGCCGTGCTGTCAATGATTATCTATCTGGTTTCATCCTTGTATTCGAGCTCATCGCTTGTTAGTGATTATTAGTCGGAAAGGACACAATTAGGAGAACCAGAGATTTTTTCTGCTCTAGACAGCCAGAGGGTCTCTTATTCAATCTACAGTGGCTTACTCGTTGGCTCGGTAACAGGAGCATATACTTCATACGAAACTACTGCACACACGATGATTCCTTGTACAAAAATCGCACGATGCAACATCCACTGGTCGCTGCAATTTCAGTCCACCTCACCAACGGTTCGATCTGCTATGTCGTGTAAAATTCGTGAAAGAAATATCGTCCGTGAAGCACTGCTCTACTCCATATGCCTGATTTTTCTGTTGATTAATTTCTGCAGTCCTCTGCTACCAAGTAAAACAATCCGGACATACACAATCTCTTGTGCGCGCGTGTGTGAAGCATAGCAAATCGATCTTGTTCGTCAAGTGCGTGTCTCTGTTGAAAATTCTCTAGGCAATAAAAGTTTGAACATAAAACTTGTTACCAAGTAAGATTCAACTGCAATCAAAATGAGCCTGAACCCATTTTATTTCAGTGAAACCAAATTATCCCCATTATAGTCTACAGGTTTAGACATGAAACTGAGCCAATGTGAAGCCACTCCTTTGTTCATAGTTTTTTTTGTTGCACTGTCATCTCACGTCGTATGAAAATCTGATCTGTACTTTCAGTCCTTTGTAAATCTCATTTGTGCGCTTGTGTGCAGGACTGCAGGTTGTCCATCTGGTGGAGAGGGCCAAGGAGAAGGATGACCACCTCGATGGAGACCACCATGAATGAATCCCCAGACAAGGTCTCCCTCTCCCTCTGTTTATTTTTCACAAGTCAAAGTCATTGCTGCTGTAGCCACTCTCAAATTTCTTTCTTTATTTCTTGCTCTAGTTAGTTAGTTGCAACCTCCCTCCCTCAAGTTGAATTGATGGGCTGGGTGAGGTTTCCTGTACTGCTTGACTTGCTTGATTGTTGCACTAGTGGAGGTTCCTCCCTGGTGGCTGGTGGCTGCAAGCCAATCACGCGACGCCATGAACGATGCGAAAGGGCTTGGCCTCGGCGACACACCTCACGGCCTGGATGATCTGGAAACAGAGGAACGCCTGCGTGTTCGACGGCGCCCAGCCCCCCATTACCTAACTCACGGCTAGAATTAGAGAGGAAGCGACCCTTTGGGTCAGAGTAGGCGCCGCAGGCCTAGGTGTTGTCTTACCGACGACCTGGGACGTCCACTGATCCTTTTTTGGTTTGAACCTCTAACCCTCCATCTCGGAGGCTTGTACTGTTGACCCCTCTCTCTTTTCAATGCAATGAAACGCAAAGTCTGTGCGTTTTCTTGAAAAAAACCTCCCTCCCTCAAGTTGAATTTATGGGCCGGGTGAGGTTTCATGTACTGCTTGGCTTGCCACTAGTGCAGGTTCCTTCCTTTACTCAAATTCTGCAATTTGCCACTAGTCATTTAGATGTGTAGCTTCCTGTAGTGCTGAGAAGAATAGGCTTCTTCTGGCTGTAGCATCTTCCTGTGGCGGCTAGACGCGCGGTCATGAATAGTGGTTACAAAGTTCTTTTCTGAAAGCTGGGCTATTTCTTTCTGCAAGTATTATGATTGTACAAGATGCTGGTTAACTGCTAGGAGTAGATTTTGTTATATTTTCCCCTATTTTTTGCGATAGAAGTTGTCTAGTCTTATGACTGAGCTGCATTTATTATTAGGGCGGTGATGACCCAGCTGGTGCACCTTCGTCTCGGGCATGTTCAACATGGGCGGCATCGTTGGAGTCTTTGCTGGTGATTGTAATAGGTAGCCCAGCGAAGCAGCAGGCTGTCGTCGTTAAGAAGCCTGATTCTGAATTCATTTTTTTTTTTGCTGAGATAGGCGGTCATCTGCCATTGTTTCTCTTGTTGAGCTTGGCCTGTTCATATTGTCCATGTGCTCAGTTTGTTGGAGTTGTGTAAATTTTGGCCATTAATTTTCCATCTGGAAAATGGACAATATCATTGATCCGTCTTATTAAACTATCTATAACATGTTTTGATAAATCAAAGGAGAGATTTCCCCAAATTCATGCAGAAACAAAAGCTTGTTCATGACTGATATATATTTTGTACTGTACTGAATGTGTGCAAGCACTTGCTGGTTGTGTTGAATAGGAAACAAAAGGCAAGCTGGTTGCACCAATTAGAAATTTGACATCCACTGCTTACTGATTTAGGTTCTGCCTCTGCAAGACATATGCATGAATTGGAACAAAGATGAAAATCAAACTAAACCTGTTGCTCGACTCCTTGTATAAACTGAACTAAATTTTAATTGTCAACTACTCCCTCCGCCCGGAAATATTTGTCATCAAAATGGATAACAAAATGAATAAAAGAAGATGTATCTAGATGTATTTTAGTTCTAGATAAATCCCTTTTTATCCATTTTGATGGCAAGTATTTTCGGACGGAGGGAGTATATGTTAATGCTTTCTGCGGCCTAATGAAAAGCAGTAAGCTTTCTCCATCAATTTGTTGCCTAATAACTATGATGTCTAAAGTGACAAGCTAGTCATGAAGCAACAGCCAGAGGAAGAACATACGGATTTCATCAGAATGAATGACTACCACCCAAAGCTTTGAACATACTTGACCAAAACATATTTATTATGTGAAGAAAAAGCATAGGCACTGTCCATGCACAAAAACGCTAGAATAGCCTCGGCCCTCGGGTCATTTGGAGCTGGGAACCTACGGCTCGCTTAAGTGCTTATAGTCGTCGCTAGATGGTCTATGGATCTAGATGTAAATTTTTTTTTTGTCTTTTTGGTATTCGTTATACTATCATGATTGATGATAAATAAATTGGAAGTTTTCTTGCGAAAAAAATAAATAAATAGAATGACCCGAGCCATTCAAGTGAGTACCCCGCAAAGGCAAAAAGGAGTCCGTGTGAGAACGTTGCGCCCGTGTTACGGAAAGGCCATCACAGGGCAAATTTGGCTTTCCCGCATGATGATTTCTTATCACACCGATTGATTGTTTTTGGATCCCTCCCTTTTATGTTTTTGTTTTGTTTTGTTGGAGAGACGCCATGCAACGGTGAATAATTGCGTGCCCTATTTTTTGACATGGGTGATGTACCCGGTCGAAATGCGTACGCAGGCCCGGCCCATAGGCCGGGCAAACGGGGCGCCCGCCCTGGGCCCCTGGGAATCAGGGGCCCCGGCCCAGGTGTAGTTTTCTGTTTAGTCTTAGACCCAGAAAATACAGAGGTAAAAAAAAATAGGGCCCAAAGTGCAGCCAGTAAGGAAAGCCCACCACGCCGGGGGAAGTCACACGTAGAAATTAATCGATGGTTCTTGGATAGGGATCTCTCTCCACAGCGGCGTCTCCTCCTCTTCCCAAATTTCCGATCTCAGTCTCCAAGAACAGCGCCGCCTCTCCCATGCCTTTATGATTTTGAGGTCGCGACCAACCATTAACGGAGGAAAATGGCGCAATTTCGGTCTCCAATTAGCTCTTCTTCATCCGTTCATTCTGCTCCATCCCAATATGATTGGGAGATTGTACGGGTTCTTCTTTCTAGTAATCCGGTTCCTTAGTTCTAGTATGATTCAATGTTAGATAATGTCAATCCATGGTGAGAACTTTTATAGCACTATTTTCTACTCCCTCCGTTTCAAAATAGATGACTCAACTTTATACTAACTTCAGTACAAAGTTGGATCATCTATTTTGGAATGAAGGGAGTACATTTTAAACTTTAGACATACTTTTCGTTTGGAGGTAATATGCCTCTTATATTTGGAGGACATTTTTTAGATATTACAGGCTGAAGTTTTCATGGATTCGCACGTTTCTTATATTCAATCCAATAATCCACATTAAGGTGCTTTCGCTCCATGACCATATATATATCTTCAACAAAATTTTCTAGATTATGTATATTGATTTTATTTTATTTTTGCAATTTTTGTAGTTCTGTTGTAGAATGACTTCTATTATTTTGACAATAGTGAATTGTGATTAGAGCAAAGAAAATAACGGGATTACATTTGTTGGTAGAGTATATTTTTAAAGGAATTCCCAATGGGAGTAATTAACATTTCAAAATCTGTAGTTACTCCTGGGATTTATGATATTGGTTTTGTTTCATTTGAACAACGAAATAATAATTAAGGTGAAGCCAAGATCATCGACATGTAAAGTGTTGCATCGTACCGATTGGTTATTTCACTTACGCAATACTATAAGTGAAGTGGAGTATTCATTTTTGTGTGAGGGCCCTAAGTTTAACTTTCGCCCCAGGGCCCCCAACATGCATGGACCGGCCCTGTGCGTACGATAATGTGTCTTTCGCCCGCCGTCTCATGCAAAAGCGCAACGGCCGCTTCATAACTGCCGCATCTCCCTCCCGAGCAATTTCGATTCCGTCTTGGCTCCATGAGCACTTGGGCCGAAGCTTTTCCATGGGGAGAAGCCATGCAATGACGGGAAATGACACACTCTATTTCGGCATGCACCGAGCATGGTTGAATGCAAGCGATCACGGCCCCGGTCCCGGGAAGGCCGCGGGGAGCCAAAGCGGAGTCCGCACGGGCGAGACGCGCCCTCCCTTGCCGGAAGGCCTTCACGGGCGACTCATGCTCGTCGGGTGCCAGTATCCGTGCCGGTCCATCCGAACACATCACATACGGGCCGAAGTTTCTTCTCCCGCCCAAAGTTTCGTCCCCCATGCAAAATTTCGTCCCGCGCCCATTCTTGATGCTTGGACCCCATCCCTTTTATTTTTTTCGTGTTTTGATTTGTCAGGGAGATGTCGTGGCAATGGTGAACAATAATGCACGCTATTTTGGCATGACTGCGGAATTTTTCCGCCCAAAATGGCGAAAAAGTGACCACGAGGGCGAGTGTCACGAAGCTCCCCGGGAGCCGAGACGTGCCCACCCTTGCCCGAAGGCCTTCACGGGCGACTCATGCTCTTCGGGTTTCGGTCTCCACGACAATTCAACCGATCACATCCCGTACGGGCCGAAGTTCCTTTTAATGCCCAAAGTTTCGACCCCCGTCCGAAATTTCGTCTCGTGCCCGTTCTTATTGCTTGGACCCCCTCCCTTATATATTTATTTTTTGTTTTGTTTTGTCAGGGAGACGCCGTGGCAATGGTGAACAATAACACACGCTATTTTGGCATGGCGGCGGAATTTCCCCGCCCAAAATGGCAAAAAAGTGACCACGACGCCGAGTGTTCCGAAGCGCCCCCGGAGGTGTAAAACCGGGTGTAGTCACGTATCATGGAGTTTGGACGGTAAAACATGTCCGGACCGCGTGGCCCGGACGGTTGCATGTGTTTTGAGCATTGGCGTCGGAGATGCTAATAATAACAAAGTTAAAGAGTAGCAATGTGAGCTAGTATATGATTGTGCATGTGCGTGTCTTTTGGTTTTAAATGGCATGACATGCATGATGATGTACAAATCAAACCCATTAACAGTCGCGCAAGGAGCGCTTGCTTGCGCTATCCACGTAGAATCAACTAAAAAACAAAGGCAACGAGGGATTGGTCAAGTCATCTCGTTCCGCACACATGATTGGCCAGAGTAGTAGAAATCCTAACCTAACCCGGGTCTTCCCCATTCCCTCTCTTTGTTGCCGCCGCCGCCTCCTCTCCTCTTCTCTGGTTCTCCAGCCACTGCCGTTGCCTCCGTCCTTCCTCCTCGCGTATACCAACCCGGCTAGGTGCCCTCTCCTTCTCCCGCCCCGGGATCCACCTCCCCCATCCCCTGACTGCGCTCCATCCCTTCCTCCTCGTTGGCGCTCAACTGGACGAGTTCCACCTCTGAGCACAACCCCTGCATGCATGTCATCTAAGTGCTTCACTGATTTTTTTTTTAAAATAACCCAAATCTATTATAAAGAATCAGAAGAAGTACTAAGCATTCTAAACATGATAAAAATTACTTTGAGGGTCTTGCACCACCGAGCGACTATTGATGCTGCTAGAAGCGACGCCAGAGACAAAGAAAAGCAAGTGGCGAGTGAGATCATGTGAGACGGATGTGAAGCGACCAATGTCATGAAGCAAAGCGAAGCGGTGAATTAGGGTAAGGGAGATGGGCGTGGAAGCTAATATGTTTATTTTGGTTACGGTATTTTATGTTCGCTCAAAGAAGTGCATTGTTTGTCAAATTTGGAATATATCATCACCAGGAGCTCAAACAGTCAAACATTCATGTGTAAATATGGATCGCCCCCGCATCGTCCAAGGGGACACCGCCGACGCTCCCACATGCTCTCCTCATCAGTCAGCCTTGTCTCCGTCGTCACTCGCGCTTGCCCCACAGAGAAGAAGATCGCTATGCAGATCATTTTGCTGCGCCTGGTTGCGCCGTGGTCAGAGGTCACACTACGCGGGTACCTTTCGTTGCCGCTGATGCTGGTGGCTGCAGTGATGGACACAACGTCCAAGGGACCTCTGTGGTTGTGGCGTCAACGGTTAGTACTGAAAACTTAGTGTTTAGTTTTGTCTGTTTTGGATTCAAATAAGAAACATACTATGTTTAAGAACGGCTAGATATGTTTCTGTTTGTTTCAGAAATCTATGTCCAAAACAAGTGCAAACTATGGTTTTGAGACCAAATCGATCGATTAGCCCCAGCCGCTGCTTTCACCTCTCTAATAAATATATTACGTTCAAAACAATACTACTACTCCCTCCGTCCCAAAATTCTTGTCTTAAATTTGTCTAAATGCATAACAAATGTTGAGGCTTGGTACATGCATGTGAAAGCTAAGTGTAGAGTCCTCCACACACCATAGCAGTGGCCTCGGCGAGGAGGGGCGGCATGTAGTCCAAGGAGATTGGCTCCGGCTTACTGTCCGAGGCAGCCATGGACGCAGAGGGGCCCGGGGACTATGGGCAGAGGTCGCTGGATCAGGAGCGTGCAATGAACCATTTGAGGAGCCGCCTCGGACTTGGCGAACGCCGACGGCAGGCTGCGTTGCGCCAATCATACCGGGCATGCTGCCTCACCGCGCGCTGCTCCTCGCAAACGATGATGGACCTCGAGCCCGAGGGACCGCCAACACTGTCGCTTTCGGGCTGAGGCTCCGTTCGTTCATGATTGCGGACGACAGCTCCTCCTTGATGGGGCAGCGGTTGCCGTGGGGCAGCGACGTGGGCCCATAAATGCGGTCGTACAGGTTGTACGCCGGCAGTGACGCGGGCTCGCCCTTGACGCGACATCTGATCTGGACGCCGCGGTTGAGCGGGGCTGACGCCGGCTCCTCCTTGACGCGGCACCCGATCTAGACACTGCAGTTGCACGGGAAGGAGGGGGAGGGGCACGGGTTCCTGGTAGACCCGTAGGAGTGGGGAGTTCGTCTTCCGCTTCACGCAAACGATGGTGGCTGCTCCTTGACCGGTGCAAACAATGGTGGCGTCGGGCCTATTTGATAGAGCAAACGCTCCGCCATGATCTCCATCTGACGGACGAATTCTTCGTCCGTTAGAGCGGTTTCTGCGAGGAGGTGGGGCCGCTGCTGCGGTATCTGGTCCTTCTCATCGCCACCATGGATGCCGAGGGGCCCGGAGAGCAAGTCAAGTCAAGTCACAAGAATTACCCCAGTTTCATTTGTGGAACTACCGATGTTTTTGAATTTCTTTTCCTCGGTATAGCAACTCAAGTCACAAGAATTACCCCACTTCCATTTGTGGAACTAGTTTCAATGTGATTAGTAAATGACACATCACAGAGCTTATATGTTGAATGTAATGTGTTTGTTAAAAATCATTGTTATTAGAAAATGATACATCACCGAGCTCATCTCTCGAAATATTTGCTATCCCGCCAAAATTTTCCCCATGAAAGATGAACTTCAAGTTTTTGAAAAGTTAAAAAATTTAAATACTTGATGTACATGTCACAGAGCCCCATGATGACGAAAACAAGTAATTAAATCTTTGCAAGCAAGACAACCTCCATAGAATAAGCCACACAGTGGTCATTAATTGCATGAAAAAAAGAATAAGCAATTTTTCTGCTAGATAGAAAATGATAGGCAGGTTGCCAGAAAACTTTCGATCTATTGATCTTCAATCATGACAGTACAACAAACACTAAAAAATTAATAAAAATTGCATCCAAATCCATAGACCACCTAGCGACGACTACAAGCACTAAAGCGAGACGAAGGCACGCCGCCGTCATCGCCCCTCCCTCGCTGGAGCCGAGCAAAATTTGTTGTAGTAGACAGTCAGGAAGTCATTGTGTTAAGGCCCCACGGGACTAAGCGCTGCAGAACAACAACCTCTATCGATGAAGAGTATCGTAGATCGAAAGGATCCAACCTAAAAACATATGAATGTAGATGAACTACGAGCAGATCCGAGCAAATCCACCAAGGCCAGAACCGCCGGAGACATGCCTCCACACGCCCGCCGGCAAGGGCCAGGATCCACACGCCGCCATGATCATAAGGCCACCGAAGACGAGGCGTGACAGCGCCGGAGGGAGGGAGGCAAAGAAATCCTAGGTTTTTCTTAGGGGAGGGGCGGCTACGTAGAGGAGCCCTGCATGACAATAGTTTTAATTACTCTCTCCATTATAAGTAGCTTGTGCACGTGCGTGTGCGTGTGCGTGGTTTAAATGGCATAGCATGGGGTAATGCATAGTGACGACGTCACCATGTTCTCAACATACTCCCCGTATCGTCTTTGGCCCTCCCTTCTGGCAGCTACATGCTCTCCTCATCGGCCAGCCATGTCTTCGTCGTCACCCGCACTTGCCCCACACAGAAAAAGATCATCACGCGGATCATGTCGCTTCGCCTGGCTGCGTCGTGTTCAGGAGGTCCACTGCGCCGGCACCCTTCGCCATCGCTGATGCTGCTCGTCCATTACAGCGGCGGAGGCCTCCCTCGCTCCGGCGTGCTTGCAATGGCGGCATGGACTCCATCTTCAGCTGGTTGCAGCAGACGGCGGCGGCCAGGGCGCATGCAAGGGACCTCCGTGGTTGCGGCGGCACAACGTTTAGTACCAAAAACTTAGTTTTTGGGTTGGTCTCTATAGGTTTGTTCTCTTTTGGATTCGAATGGGAAATCGACTATGTTTAAGAACAGACTGGATAGGTTTGGGTTGCCTTCAGATTTTCTACGACCAAAACAAGTGTAAACTATGGTTTTGAGACCAAATCGATTGATTAGCCCAAGCCGATGCTTTCACCTCTCAGCCGAACAGTCTGAGACGCGGGCTGCCGCGTTGCTGTCAACCGAAGCCCCGATGGTCGCTTTACCTCCCTCAACCACCAGCCCGTCATTTGAGTTCCCTTCTCCAATTTTTTTTTGTTTCACCCACCCAGCGGCGGTTGCGTGTACCTTGCCGGCAAGCTTTGGCAACGCGTCTCTCTCTCTCTCTCTCTCTCTGTGTGTGTGTGTGTGTGTGTGTGTGTGTGTGTGTGTGTGTGATAGCCCCCTCCCTGCGTTCGAGACAACCCCATCAACACCGGTAAGCTGTGTGACTGACTGGTGACAAGGTTCCGGCCTAGCAGTGGGCAGCTGCATCAGTACTCGTGAGATGCCGTCATAAGCAGGGGTGGAGCATGAGTTAAAAGATGCATAGTTCTTAACTGTTAATTTCAAGGTGGAAAATTATATAAAAATAATATGGCTTTGTTCATTGTTTGGATATACATCACATTATTTTTGATTGCTTTGGATGAAACATGTGATGTCATATGGTCTGGACATGCTTTAGTTTGGATGTCAAAGTTTCCCATATTTTAAATGCCCCTAGCTGGTAGCTAGCTAGCTAGTACTAGCTGGTTGGGCACCTGTAAACACAGCGTGAGCTAGATGAGCCATCTGAAACGGCCCACACAGCGTGGGCTAGATGAGCCATCTGAAACGGCCCAATCGCAAGAAGCACGTTCAGCCTAGGTAGTACTTGTACCAAGTGCTACGTGTTGCATGGAAGGTAAGTTTAGTCCCACCTCGACTTGGTGGGAAGATTTTAACCAACTTATAAGGAACTGCATCCCTTGTTACATAAATGCTAGAGCCACATGCATGACACACATATGCATGCATAGCACGTGGATATTCGCGGATTGATATGCGACGCGACTTAAGACTTTGGACGCTTGGCGCCGCCCGCCTCGCTTCTTTTCTTTTCCCTTTTAAACGTCGCGAAATCCAGTGAGTGATTGTTCATCATTGTAATTATTTCACTAAGAAGTTGAAGGGTTTGCAAAATTTGTTCGTGTTTTGTTTTTAAATCAGAATTACAAAACATCTTTTGTTTTCAAAAACATGGAATATAAAGAAATTGCGGATTTTGAAAACTGCTCACAAATTTCAAGAAATGGTTTCCAAATCTCAACGCTGATATGTATTCTTATATTGTTTTGCATCTTGATACAAATTGCATGCATGGTACAAATTTATAGGCACATCAGAAATGTGTGCTAGTGTAACCAGCAGTTACAGAATAATAAACTGTCTTAAAATATAACTGCCGTTCTAAACTCCAGCATGCAGATCCAATTTATAATGAAGAATAATGGATTCAAAATATGGATGGATTTGAAGGGGCTGTCATACATTCTAGTTGATGCCTAACTACAGCAGACATGCTAGAACAAGTAGGGTTGTCATACATTCTAATTGATAACAGATACAAAATATAGACAAAGACAACTTGCAATCTGAGTACGGACATGGATTCTCCTTGATGCTAATTTTCTCAGGAAGTAAGCCACATGTAGTCAAGATATTCAAAAGCTCGCAAACTCTATCATCAACCACTTCACATTCAAAGTAAACAAACTTGAGGCATGCACGGACAAGAGGTTAATCTATTGTTTCCCGGGCTCCTCCTGCTCCTAGATTGTTCTATCAGATAGCATCAACCCTGCTTACCAGATCAACGTTGCACTCCACAAAAGGATATGCCATAAATATGTTGTGTACTTTTGAGCACCAATCGACACATGGAGTGGCACCATCTGCCAGCCTTAGAGTCACTCTTTTAAGCATTAGAGCACAATTAAATATCACTTTCAAGAAATCAAACTCGTGATCTTTCCCGTCAATGCCTTCTATTTCCACGCTTTCAAGATCAGCCAAGGAGATAGTTTGTGTTCTCCAGTCCTTAGGCTCATCACAGAGACAATTTATTGGGCATGCATCTTTCACCTAAAACAAGTGTGGATACAACAGTATATTATAGATGTTTCACTATTGAGACCAGAGATCAAGAATGTACCTATAATTTCTTTTGTTGAGCATTACAGTATGTATTCCAAATGTATAAGCACAACGATAAACTTACCTCTGGTCTTAGTAGGATGATCTTAAGGTTACGTATAGTTGTACGAATCCGATCCATCCCAAGGAGACGCAACGCTAATGCTCCGAACCCATGCCCCTTGGTTCTGAGATGCAGGTCCAAACAAGAGAAGTTGGTGAACATATGTTTATGTATCTCAGACTCAAAGCGGAGCTCTGCATTTCGAGAATTAGATGAATCCTGCAAAATCAATTCAACAACACATTACAAATAAATCGATTTAGCGGGCAATTTTGGTAACTTAAGCTTAGGATAACATGAGACATACTTGGACACACATGTGCATGGATAGGACATGGACGATGGGGTGTTGCGAAGATGTGTTTTTTCCGGAGTCCATCTGCAAGTGCCTCTCTGTGGTGTTTAAGCAGACCTTCAGGAGGCCCCAAAGACCAAGTCTGTAGAACGCCCTTTTATACGAGCAATGCCACGAGAGCTTCTCCACCATTGGTGCTAAGACAGACACCCCTAGGTGGCCGCCAGCATGGAAGTGCGTTATCAATTGCTTAAGCATGGGGGCCTCAATGTCAATACGGGCTGTCCACGTATTCCTTCCCTCTACAACAAGTTCCTGCAGCGACTGTGAGTGCATTGTGAGTTTGTCCATGCCTACCAAACCGGTGGTGTTCACCATGAGAAAGCGCAGGCAGGGGCAGCGTGGGATCAACGCGGCTAGGTTGACATGGCAGCCGGAGAGGGAGAGTCTCTTAAGTGAGGGGAAACTAGCACTAGCTCGTGGCGGGGAAAAGCGGAGGTACTCCGCATGCAGGTCAATGGAGGTGGCGCAGTCCAAGCGGGGCAGGTCCACGTCTAGACAATGGTCCTGCAGGTTCCGCAGGAGGGTGAAGCGCAGCTCCACTGGTGCAAGCCTTGCAGCGGCGCGGAGCAGCGAGGAGACACTCGAGGAGGTGAGCATGCCTTCTTGCCAGGGGAAACTCAAGGGGGTGTCGTCTTGCCAGGGGACGCTGATGTCGAGGAGGAGGCGGTGGAACACCCCAGGACGAGCAGCACGCTGGAGAGCGGCCTCGAGCGAGCCGAATGGGACATCATGGAGGATGACGGTGACCTTGGGGAGGTGGGTCCAGAAGCCATGCCACCGGTGGGAGAGGATGGATGTGCGCACGGCTGCACGGGCGCAACTGAAGCGCTGGAGGACCTGGAGGAGCAAATCATCTGAGAGGGTGCTGATGAGGTCTTCTGAACCAGAGGAGCCATGGCTTGGTCCATTGCCCGACTCTGACTTCTCCGTGGAAAACCCCAATGCCATACCTACAACTAAATTATTTGAGATATATATATATATATATATATATATATATATATATATATATATATATATATATATATAACTCATGGGGAATACTCAATTAACTTGTCCAACCTGAGTTACCTGCGACGATCTACTCTTATACTACCTTGATTTGCTTCCAAAATCAATAACAGTTTGAAATTATATTTGTTATCCTATTCGTAGATAGTTTGCCTTCGAATTTGGTCAAATTTTATACCTTGTGATTTCACACAAAATTTATAGGCATGAATTTGTTTTCTTTTTCTAGGAAAACATGAGTTTAGGGCTCTACCAAAGATAAAAGCAATTATTGTGTAGATCTAGGAAATATGCTAACCATGAATAACATGAAAGTAAATGTTACTTCTAGGAATATATGGTAATCATGTAAGCACAGAGCTGCTAACCAGAAATAAGATCAATGTTGCCTTCCACATATGGATACTCCCGGAAGATGATGTTTACTTTTGTGCACCAATCATCACTTGGCATGTCCTGATCTAGCAGCCTCACTGTCACACTTTTAAGCATCGGCGCACATCTAAATAGCACTCTCAATAAATCAAGCTCATGATCGTCCCCTTCAAAACCTTCGATTTCAACCTTCTCAAGATTATTCAAGGAGACATTTTGGGTTTTCCAGCCCTTTGGGTCATCACAAGGGCAATTAAGTGGGCACGCTTCTTTCACCTAATAATGAAGATAAATGTAAATCACGTCAATGCATTATAGATGCTCCCCTTAGATGTTCATTGAGAAAGTACAAGACGCATATATTCTGCTCATATATATTAGCATGCACGGTGATAAATTAATTACCTCCGATCTCAGTAGGACGATCTTAAGGTTTTGTATGTCTGCAAGACGAAGACCATGATAATGTATGCCAAGGAGACGCAACACAAATGCGCCAACCACGTGCCCTCTTGTTGTGAGATGTAGATTCAAAGCAGAGAAGTGGGTGCCCATATGGCTAAATATCTCTGTGGCAAAGCGGCGCTCTGCATCTAGTAGAGAAAATTTTGAATCCTGCAAAAATCAATTTCAGGTAGACATCATCATGAATATGTATGTTCAATATAGTCGGTAGTCTATAAATAAATTGGGCAGGACAGGAGACATACTTTGGGGGACATGTGCAGGGACAAGACCTCGACCTGAGTGAGCACCCCCGCTCCGTGTCTCTCCGGCGACTCTAAGCCCACCTCCAGGAGGTCCAGGTGCCAAAGACCAAGCGCATGGCCATGGGTAAACAAGTTGGGGTACGTGCACCTCAAGGAGACCTTCTCCACCATTGGTGCCAAGATGGTGCTCCCAAACTTGTCATCAAGGGACCGTGTAGTCAATTGCTTAAGCAACCTTGCATTTACACGGCCTTGAAGCGGCTTCCGGCGCTCCACGAGGACCTCTTGCAGCGACGCCGAGTGGACGGTGAAGGCGTCCATCGTGAGCACGCGCAGGTGCGGGCAGCACGGGATCAAGGCGGCGAGGTCGAGGTGGCAGCCGGAGAGGGTCAGTCTCTCGAGCAACGGGTACCCTGAGTGGGCTACCTCGAGGTCCAGCGACACCCCATTAAGCTCGATCGAGGTGGCGCGGTGAAAACGGGGCAGCTTTATGCGGGAAGGACCCCGCGTCCACTGGGTGAGGGTGAAGCGGAGCTCCACGGGCGCGAGCGCCGCGGCGGCACAGAGCACGAAGGAGACGCTGTCGGGGCACAGCCTGCTGCCCTCCTCCGGGACACAGATGTCGAGGAGGCGCACCCCTTGCCCGGCAGCGCCGCGAAGCACGGCCTCGAGCGAGTCAAGCGGGACGTCGTTGAGGGTGACGTCGACCACGGGAAGGCTGGAGCAGACGCGTCGCCATTGACGGGAGAAGCAGATCCTCTTCTAGGTTTTCTGGCCACTGTTTTGGAGGTGCGGCGCTTTGGCCACTCCGCCCGCTTCCTCCTTCCTCCCCATCCCCCATCCCCCCGCCCCTGCTCCGCTCCTTTGCGGACGCCGTGAAGATGGGTTCCAAGTCCGACCGGAGGGGGGAGAAGCCGCCCATGGAGCCGCCGCGGGACCGCGGCCGTGGTCGCGACGACGACGAGGGAGGCTGGGGGCCACCGCCGGCCTGGTGGCTCAAGGAACAGGAGCGGAAAAAGAAGAAGAAGGAAGAGTACCGGAAGAAGGGCCTCGAGCTCAAGCGGAAGGGGCAGCAGGCTGCTCAGGGCGGCGACCGCGCTGTTGACCTCCAGGGGAAGAAGCAGAAGCTCAAGCCTGCGGGGGCGGCGGCTTCCAAGCCCCCCTCCCGCCCAGATCCGCGCTGCCAAGTTCCTCCAAGGGCTCTGAGGAGGCGCCGATTCCAGTCGAGGATGCCGACGGCCCCGAGTGCTTCAAGTGCGGCAGATCTGGCCACTTCCAGAACACCTGCTCCTTCCAGCCGCTTTGTGTGGTGTGCAGCCAGGAGGGCCACACCTCAGCGCAGTGTCCCACTCGCGGCAAGCCTCTGCTCATGCAAGCCATGGGGCATGCCATCGCCGGCGAAGGCTTCTACTGCCTCCAATTCCCGGACGATGCAAGGGAGGCGACCCCGGTGCTCATGGAGGCCAACACGGCCGTGCTTTCCTCGCCCTCCGGTGTGCTCTCACGCGAGATCTTGGAGAGGGAGCTGCAGCACCTGTTCGAGGGCGCTTGGGACTGGCAGATCTCTCCATTGGAAGGTGGCGCGTTCTCTGTGGTATTCCCAGACCCGGTGATGCTCCGAATGGCGACAAGGAGCGGCAAGCTTTTTCTGTCCCTCAACAACCTCATGGTGGACATCCGCGATGCGATCCCGGACGCGCCCAAAGGGCTGGCGATGCCGGAGGTGTGGGTCAAGCTGGGTGGCATTCCCCCGAAGCAACGACGTGCCGATCGTCTCATGGCGGCCACCACTATGCTTGGTCGCCCCCTGCTGGTGGATGAGGAGTCCCTGCTCCGCCCCGGGCCGGTGCGCATGCGCTTTGCCTGCCGCAATCCTCGCAAGCTCAGGGGGACGGTGCAGATCTAGTTCAACCATGAAGGCCTCAACATCTCCGTCGAGCCCGAGCTTCCTCCTGTGCTCCAAGCACCGCCCGCCCTCCCTTCCCCTCCTCCTCCCCATAAGGGCCCTGACGGGAAGGGGCATGACGGCGGCCACGACAACGACAAGGAGCTCGATGCAAGCATGGAGGACGACTCCATCGACACGGCGGCGTGGGAGAAGCTGGGCATCACGGAGCAAGGCGGTGCGGGAACCCGTGCGTTGCAGGCCAGGGAGGAGCTGCCCCGGGCCGAAGGGTCGTCGGAGATGGATCTTTCTATCCCGAACCAGTACGGCTCCAACTTGGGGTCAGTCACTTCCCCTCCGGTTCGGATGGAGGCTGCCGCGGCTTCCCTGACACCGGCTGAGCCGCGGGAGGGGGCACTCACCCCCATCGCGGTGTCGGCGGAGTCTCTGCCCCCAACCTCGACCTCGCAAGCTCCGGGCGGTCGCAGCAGCAGCAAGCTGGGGGTGGTGAAGTCGCTCAAGAAGGTGGCGGTGCGTAAGGTGAGCGCGGAGGCGGTGTGTGCGGCGGAGAACCTGGGGGCGCCGGCGACTCCGCAGCAGGCGGTGATGGCCCTGGCCGTCCCGGCCAATGCTCCGTCCGGGCTCGAGACGTCCCAGCCGGCGCCCATCCCGAAGGCCTGAAGGAAATATGCCCTAGAGGCAATAATAAAGTTATTATTTATTTCCTCATATCATGATAAATGTTTATTATTCATGCTAGAATTGTATTAACCGGAAACATAATACATGTGTGAATATATAGACAAACATATAGTCACTAGTATGCCTCTACTTGACTAGCTCATTAATCAAAGATGGTTATGTTTCCTAACCATAGACATGTGTTGTCATTTGATTAAATGGGATCACATCATTAGGAGAATGATGTGATTGACATGACCCATCCCGTTAGCTAAGCACTTGATCATTTAGTATTCTGCTATTGCTTTCTTCATGACTTATACATGTTCCTGTAACTATGAGAATTATGCAACTCCCGTTTACCGGAGGAACACTTTGGGTACCACCAAACGTCACAACGTAACTGGTTGATTATAAAGGAGTACTACAGGTGTCTCCGAAGGTACATGTTGAGTTCGCATATTTCAAGATTAGGATTTGTCACTCCGATTGTCGGAGAGGTATCTCTGGGCCCTCTCGGTAATACTCATCACCTTAGCCTTGCAACCATGTAACTAATGAGTTAGTTATGAGATGACGTATTACGGAATGAGTAAATAGACTTGCCGGTAACGAGATTGAACTAGGTATTGGATACCGACGATCAAATCTCGGGCAAGTAACATACCGATGACAAAGGGAACAACGTATGTTGTTGTGTGGTTTGACCGATAAAGATCTTCGTAGAATATGTAGGAACCAATATGGGCATCCAGGTCCCGCTATTGGTTATTGACCAGAGACGTGTCTCGGTCATGTCTACATTGTTCTCGAACCGTAGGGTCCGCACGCTTAAGGTTTCGATGACAGTTATATTATGAGTTTATGTATTTTGATGTACCGAAGTTTGTTCGGAGTCCCGGATGTGATCACGGACATGACGAGGAGTCTCGAAATGGTCGAGACATAAAGATTGATATATTGGACGGATATATTTGGACACCGGAAAGGTTCCGGAAGAGTTTGGGAATATACTGGAGCTCGGGAGGTTACCGAACCCCCGTAAGTATATGGGCCTTATTGGGCCCTATTGGAAGGAGGAGAAGGAGCAAGGAGGGCCCCCAAGCCCAATCCGAATTGGGAGGGGCCGCCCCCTTCCTTCTCTCCTTCCCCTCTTCCTTCCTACTACTACTACTCCTTCCTTCCCTCCATCTTGGATTAGGAAAGGAGGAAACCTACTTGGAGTAGGTTTCTCCCCCTATGGCGCCTCCCCTTGGGCGGCCACCTCCTCCCTCCCTCCTTTATATCACGGGGTAGGGGGCACCCTAGACACACAAGTTGATCATTGAGATCGTTCCTTAGCCGTGTGCGGTGCCCCCTCCACGATATTACACCTCGGTCATATTGTAGCGGTGCTTAGGAGAAGCCTGCGACAGAGAACATCAAGATCGCCACCACGCCGTCGTCTTGTGGAACTCCCCTGCGCCTCTGCTGGATCGGAGATCGGGTGCGTCATCGAGCTGTCGTGTGTGAAGAACTCGGAGGTGCCGGAGTAACGGTGCTTGGATCGGTTGGACCGGGAGGACGTACGACTACTTCCTCTATGTTGCGTCAACGCTTTCGCTTCGGTCTACGAGGGTACGTAGACAACACTCTCCCCTCTCGTTGCTATGCATCACCATGATCTTGCGTGTGCGTAGGAAATTTTTTGAAATTACTACGTTCCCCAACAGTGGTATCCGAGCCAGGTTTTATGCATTGATGTTATATGCATGAGTAGAACACAAGTGAGTTGTGGACGATATAAGTCATACTGCCTACCAGCATATCATACTTTGGTTCAGCGGTATTGTTGGATGAAGCGGCCCGGACCGACATTACGCGTACGCTTACGCGAGACTGGTTCTACCGACGTGCTTTGCACACAGGTGGCTGGCGGGTGTCAGTTTCTCCAACTTTAGTTGAACCGAGTGTGGCTACGCCCGGTCCTTGTGAAGGTTAAAACGGAGTCTATTTGACAAACTATCGTTGTGGTTTTGATGCGTAGGTAAGAACGGTTCTTGCTAAAGCCCGTAGCAGCCACGTAAAATTTGCAACAACAAAGTAGAGGACGTCTAACTTGTTTTTGCAGGGCATGTTGTGATGTGATATGGTCAAGACGTGATGCTATATTTTATTGTATGAGATGATCATGTTTTGTAACCGAAGTTATCGACAACTGGCAGGAGCCATATGGTTGTCGCTTTATTGTATGAAATGCAAACGCCCTGTAATTGCTTTACTTTATCACTAAGAGGTAGCGATAGTCGTAGAAGCAATAGGAGGCGAAACGACAACGATGCTATGATGGAGATCAAGGTGTCGCGCCGGTGACGATGGTGATCACGACGGTGCTTCGGAGATGGAGATCACAAGCACAAGATGATGATGGCCATATCATATCACTTATATTGATTGCATGTGATGTTTATCCTTTATGCATCTTATCTTGCTTTGATTGAGGGTAGCATTTTAAGATGATCTCTCACTAATTATCAAGAAGTGTTCTCCCTGAGTATGCGCCGTTGCGAAAGTTCTTCGTGCTGAGACACCACGTGATGATCGGGTGTGATAGGCTCTACGTTCAAATACAACGGTGCAAAACAGTTGCACACGCGAATACTCAGTTATACTTGACGAGCCTAGCATATACAGATATGGCCTCGGAACACGGAGACCGAAAGGTCGGCGTGAATCATATAGTAGATATGATCAACATAGAGATGTTCACCATTGAAACTACTCCATCTCACGTGATGATCGGACATGGTTTAGTTGATTTGGATCACGTGATCACTTAGATGACTAGAGAGATGTCTGTCTAAGTGGGAGTTCTTTAGTAATATGATTAATTGAACTTAAATTTATCATGAACTTAGTACTGATAGTATTTTGCTTGTCTATGTTTGTTTGTAGATAGATGGCTCGTCTTTGTTGTTCCGTTGAATTTTAATGCGTTCATTGAGAAAGCAAAGTTGAAAGATGATGGTAGCAATTACACGGATCGGGTCCGTAACTCGAGGATTATCCTCATTGCTGCACGTAAGAGTTACGTCCTAGAAGCACCGCTGGGTGCCAGCCTGCTTCTGATGCAACCGACGATGTTAAGAACGTCTGGCGAGCAAAGCTGATGACTACTCTATAGTTCGATGTGCCATGCTTTACGGCTTAGAACCGGGTCTTCAACGACGTTTTGAACGTCATGGAGCATATGAGATGTTCCAGAGTTGAAGTTAATATTTCAAGCAAATGCCGGATTGAGAGATATGAAGTCTCCAATAAGTTCTACAGCTGCAAGATGGAGGAGAACAGTTTTGTCGGTGAGCATATACTCAAAATGTCCGGGTATAATAATCACTTGATTCAACGGGAGTTAATCTTTCGGATGATAGCGTCATTGATGAATTCTCCAATCATCGCCACCAAGCTACAAGAGCTTTGTGATGAACTATAATATGCAAGGGATGAACAAGACTATTCGAGCTCTTCGCGATCTTGAAAGCCGCGAAGGTAGAAATCAAGAAGGAGCATCATGTGTTGATGGTCAACAAGACCACTAGTTTCAAGAAGAAGGGCAAAGGGAAGAAGAAGGAACTTCAAAAGAACAGCAAGCAAGTTGCTGCTCAAGAGAAGAAACCCAAGTCTGGACCTAAGCCTGAAACTCGAGTGCTTCTCCGCAAGCAAACCGGACCGGAAGCGGAACTGCCCCAAGTATTTGGCGGATAAGAAGGATGGCAAAGTGAACAAAGGTATATGTGATATACATGTTATTGATGTGTACCTTACCAATGCTCGCAGAGCACTGGGTATTTGATACTGGTTCTTGCTAATATTTGCAACTCGAAACAGGGACTACGGATTAGCGAAGATTAGCTAAGGACGAGGTGACGATCGCGCGTGGGAAATGGTTCCAAAGTCGATGTGATCGCGATCGACACGTTACCTCTACATCTACCATCGGGATTAGTTTTAGACCTGAATAATTGTTATTTGGTGCTGCGTTGAGCATGAACATTATATCTGGATCTTGTTTGATGCGAGACGGTTATTCATTTAAATCGAGAGAATAATGATTGTTCTATTTATATGAGTAATATCTTTTATGGTCATGCACCCTTGAAGAGTGGTCTATTTTTATTGAATCTCGATAGTAGTGATACACATATTCATAATGTTGAAGCAAAAAGATGCAGAGTTGATAATGATAGTGCAACATATTTGTGGCAATCGCCGTTTAGGTCATATCGATGTAAAACGCATGAAGAAACTCCATACTGATGGACTTCTGGAATCACTTGATTATGAATCACTTGGTACTTGCGAACCGTGCCTCATGGGCAAGATGACTAAAACACCGTTCTCCGGATCTATGGAGAGAGCAACAGATTTGTTGGAAATCATACATACAGATGTATGTGGCCCGATGAATGTTGAGGCTCGTGGCGGATATCGTTATTTTCTCACCTTCACAGATGATTTGAGCAGATATGGGTATATCTACTTAATGAAGCACAAGTCTGAAACATTTGAAAAGTTCAAAGAATTTCAGAGTGAAGTAGAAAATCATCGTAACAAGAAAATAAAGTTTCTACGATCTGATCGTGGAGGAGAATATTTGAGTTACGAGTTTGGTTTACATTTGAAACAATGCGGAATAGTTTCGCAACTCACGCCACCTGGAACACCTCAACGAAATGGTGTGTCCGAACGTCGTAATCGTACTTTACTTGATATGGTACGATCTATGATGTCTCTTACCGATTTACCGCTATCGTTTTGGGGTTATGCTTTAGAGACGGCCGCATTCACGTTAAATAGGGCACCATCAAAATCCGTTGAGACGACGCCTTATGAACTGTGGTTTGGCAAGAAACCAAAGTTGTCGTTTCTTAAAGTTTGGGGCTGCGATGCTTATGTGAAGAAACTTCAACCAGATAAGCTCGAACCCAAATCGGAGAAATGTGTCTTCATAGGATACCCAAAGGAGACTATTGGGTACACCTTCTATCACAGATCTGAGGGCAAGATTTTCGTTGCTAAATTCGGATCCTTTCTAGAGAAGGAGTTTCTCTCGAAAGAAGTGAGTGGGAGGAAAGTAGAACTTGATGAGATAATCAGATCTACTCCCTTATTGGAAGGTAGTTCATCACAAGAACCGGTTCCTATGACAACTACACCAATTAGTGAGGAAGCTAATGATATTGATCATGAAACTTCAGATCAAGTTTCTCTCGAACCTCGTGGGTCTACCAGAGTAAGATCCGCACTGAGTGGTACGGTAATCCTATTCGGAAGTCATGTTACTTGACCATGATGAACCTACGAACTATGAGGAAGCGATGATGAGCCCAGATTCCGCAAAATGGCTAGAGGCCATGAAATCTGAGATGGGATCTGTCGTGGAATTGTCACGGCAGATGTCCTAGCATAAGGACTTAGTCGTGGAGCCATCGCAACGGGTTTACTTGTAGGGGTTAAAGCGGACACAAAGACACGGGGGTTTATACTAGTTCGGCCCCTTCGATGAAGGTAAAAGCCTACGTCTAGTTGTGATGGAATTGATGTGGTTTCGATGGCTAGGGAGCAAACAAGCTTCGCCTAGGCTCGAGTTGTGGTTGTCTCTCTTTGAACCGCCGCCGGGTCGTCCCCTAATATACACGGGTGACGCCCGTCGGTTTGCAGAGTCCCAACCGGTTCATACTTGTATCCCGGTTGGTATCTCTCTATTCCTAACTTACAATACAAGTTATACATCAGGCCGGTTTACGGCTATAAATTCTAAACCAACTACAGGCCTTGGGCCTTTCCATGATTACACTACTAGCGGAGTTAACCCGGCCCAAGCTTGGCCGGTTTACACCTAGTGGTAATATCCCCAACATTAGGCCCCAGATTGATTTGAACTGGTTCATGTCAATCCTTCATAAAACCTGCGTCTTGGATATCTTCTTTGTGTAATACGTCGTCACCTTGTCATCGCTGTAAACCGGCATGACATCATTGCTTCCGGTCACTGTAAACCGGCATGACGTCATCTTGGAGCTTATCCTTTATAGCGCCTTCTTTAATGACCGTCCCTGGATTCACGCGCTTGACCTAGTTTTACTGCCTTATAAATAAGACCGAAGGGTCATTCGGTTTCTCCCTTCGCTTCCTCTTCTTCTTCTTCCTTGCGCCGCTGCCTCTGGAGCTCCGTCGTCGTCATCGACATCTGCTTCGTCAGTGGCCGCTGCATCAACCTGTTCGGACCAGAATACTGCGGCCTTTCGCCTCAACTCTTCTGTCTCCGGTAAAACTCTTATCCTTTTTAATCTGTTCATCATCTTTAGATCTGTTCTAGGGTTCAAGCTTCATCCGTGTTCTTCATATGCTTTCACTTTTCTAGCCTCTGAGCAATGTTATGATCCCTGTTTTGTACCAAACGAAGATTCGTGCGTATCTGTTGCACTTTCTCATCTAAATCCCATAGATCTTCCGCATATATATATGTATACCTCATAGTGCATTTCCTGCCTCTTCTTTACTTTCGCGACGCCTTTCCTGTTTTCTGAAAACTCGCGTTTGATCCATGATAAACATGAACTCTTGTGAAACTTGTTTCTGTCGATTTCTTCTGAAACTAAGATTAGGCGGTTTAACTCACCATAGAAACAAAAATTGCTAAACCGGCATCGGCACACCATTAGTCCCTGTGTTGAACCGCCAATATATATCTGACACCATATCGTATCGAACTGATTCATCGGATCATCCTCCGGTTTGTCATATCTTGGATCAATTACTCTGTAATGAGTATTTTCTTAAACCGGATTCTTCTCCTTGTAGACCTCATGATGGCCAAACAGTGTATGAATGCAATGGGTCCTTCCTCGCGTCTCGAGACACAACTGAACGAGTTAGTGTCCATTGGCGCTTTGGATAACCGAAACACCATCCATTGGAGGGTTCTGGTGAGAATGTCCTCCCACTCCCGGAAGGTGAAGTTGTAGTTTTCGCAGATCACTTGTTCCGGGTTTCAAACCGCCGGGTCAAAGTTTTACCGGGGCGTAATGGCCAACTTTCAACTCCGCCCCAAGATATCGGCCCCAATTCATTACCAACTTGTGTCATTTTCAAGTCTGTCCGCTTATCTCGCAAGAAGAGCCTTCCGTTGAGCTGTTCCGGATCTCTTCCACCTAAACCGCCGTGCATCAATTCACCGATGGCCCCAATACTGAATTGGGCGGTATGGCTATCCGAAGAGAAAAGAGATCACTTATCCCCACGTGAAGCTCCACTCATCCCAAAGAATGGAGCATAGCGTGGTTCTCTCTGCAGACACCTCCCCGAAGGTGAAAATCCTTTACCTGGTTTCCGCCCAGAGCGGCTCAGCAACACACATCCCTTTCCACAACGATTGACCGCGAAAGAGAGAAGCAAATACGCTCCCCAACTATCCAAGCTCCGGGCCTTTATGGCCAATGGTTTGACTGGAATCGATCTGGCACGCTGCTGGTTATCTTGGGGCATACTGCCTCTGAGCCGGCGTTCCGGTTTGATGTGCCAGTATACCGGCAGTGTTGATGACCCACTCCGACACACCAAATTAGAATTGTCTGAAGATGAAGTCACAGATTCAGTGAGGAAGATGCTGAACGAACCGGAGCACCTCTGTGCCCAAACCGGCTTGGCTCCTTACTGCACTTTCAACGCACCTCCTGCGGTAAGCCTCTGACTGCGCCATCATTAACTTTTATCATTACTTTCATACTTGCAATTCTCAATTATTTCCGATCCAGGGTGATGACCCGTTTTGGAGCATGAAACTCTCGCAAGATAAAGCGGACAAGGCTGGGCAGCAAAACCGGCCCAAAACGAAAGTTGTCAAGAAATCCGCCCACAAGAGGAAAACCACGGCTTCGTCTGATCCGGCCATCGATGATGATGTGGGTAATCCGGAACTTGATTCTCTTGGCTTGTTTTTTACACGTCTTATTGATGACGATGCTTGTCGATGATGATCTTTGAAGCCAGCAACGCTGGATTTGCCGAGGTAACCATTCTCTCTTCCGATTCAACAAGCTTACCTTCACCAAAATTTCGCCGGGCAAACCGGAAAGTTAACTTTTCTCATCCTCTTGCTCACTTGGATCCCAAACTTCTTATGAAGACGCAGCAGCACGAGGCCCGCCGCACAACCCGGCACAGTGGACAGGTAGTTACCTCTGCCGGTTTACCAAACAGCCCGGCTCGAAAGCGCCGCACCGAGGTTTCCAACCATTTTATTACCTTGAATTCCAAAGCGGGTTTATTCCGTCAACCTCTTAATCCGTCCGACTCCGATTATTAGGTCACCTCTCATTCATCCTCTGGTGAATCGTCAGCCACTCAGCTGCCACCACTGAAGATAGCTGTCGGGTAAGTGAATATGACCACATGCTTGTCAATTTCTTCTGTAATGTACGTGCCTTATTTCTGTTTCTTCAGGACCAAACCGAAACCTAGCAAGAAAGCTCGTTTGGAGAAAACCACTGAGGAGGCCGCTGCTTCAGATCATGAGCAGGCACCGGATCATGAAAATGTTGCTTTTGAAGATACTCCGAGCAATCC
This sequence comes from Aegilops speltoides, assembly GCA_021437245.1. NCBI lineage: Eukaryota > Viridiplantae > Streptophyta > Magnoliopsida > Poales > Poaceae > Aegilops > Aegilops speltoides. The sequence continues at coordinate 485,802,408 of CM038146.1, forward strand.
CCCGGTTCAAGAAGATGTGATTCCAGAGGAGAGGCCTACGGATGTTTCAATGTCTGTTGATCCGCCTGCCAGTACCATCCAGTCTGAAAAGCCTCACAGCCCTGCCAAAACTACTGTGCCCATTCAATCCGTCGAATCGAAAGATGACGACGTGGTAATTACTGGAACAGGTCACTCTGAACCGGGAAATGCCGCGACTCTAACCCGGCACACTGTAAAAGAGGACTCTGCCGCTTTTAAGAAAGAAAAAAGGAATGTAGAGCTGGAAACATATGCCGCTATGAGCGCCCAAGACCTTCATTCCGGATACCTGAACCGGCTTTACAGTAGCCGTGATTATGAAGCTGGCTTGGTAAAACTGATGAGAGATAAGTTTGAGGTAACGCTCCTTTCCTTATTATCGATATAGTAATCCTTGTAGCCCCCAAGGGCCGGTTTGCAATCTTTGATCAAACTGGTACTTGATAATTTTCTCTGATAGACTTTGCAATCTTCCCTCATGACCACCAAGGCCGGTTTAAGTATGTAAACCTAAACCGGTACTCCAAAAGCTGCTTATCAACACTTTAGTAAAATCAAATAGCCATTAGCCCCCAAGTGCCGAGTTGAATACGCGTATTGAACTTGGGACTTTTCCAAGTATTAGTAGAAAAAACTTAAGGTACATTAGCCCCCAAGTGTCAAGCATATAACGTTGTTGTGTGGTTGAGACAGATTCCGCTGCGTAGCGCGTTGGTCGTACGAACGAGGTTTGACGGGTAAGGTCGCCGGTTCGATTCACAGCAATGGCACACAGCAACGGGCCGGCCCAGAGCGGGGCGCTGCAGGCGCCTGCAATGCCAAATAGGATTTTCACTTTAATTGCTGGCTGATGATGCTGTCAATATGCAGGCTGAGGTGGCGATCAAGGATGATCGGATTGCCGAATTACAGGCAGCATTGGCGAGCCAGCAGACCGAGACAGACAAGGCCAAGAAGGAGCTAACTATTGCCCTGACTGCTGCAGAAAAATCAAAGGATAACATGAAGAAGGAACAGGCTGTCTGGGCCACTGAAAAGGCCAACTTGCTCAAACGGGCGGAAAATGCTGAAGCCGCCCTTAAACCGGTGGTAGATGATCTGACAGCTGTGAAGCGGCAAGTACATTCTATGACGGCAGCCATCTTCGGTAAGTCCCCTGTGAATAAGTGTAATTTACTTTCCTTGTTGCGCCAGTATGCCGGTTTAAACTGTCCTGTTATGAAATGCAGGCACACGCGTTGGGCATTTGGGGAACGACGTGCGGAAAAAACTGAAGGCTGTCTACACCTTAGTGGAGCAGCTGTATACCGGCGCCCAACGTGTGATTACCACAATGTCACATAACAACCCGGCGCCGTCCCTGATCCAAGACACCTTGAAATCGGCTATCCATCCTGCCTTCCCGGATTGAGGAGGTAAAGAAGTCTGCTGCACGAACCGGAGCCATCAACGCCTTGATCCGGGCCAAAGCACAGGTGCGATTTTGATCGATGGAAGCAGCCGGGGCTATCCCAAAGGTGAAGGAAGGCGGCTCGGACTTTAATGAAGAGGACTTGCGTGCAATAAACCGTCAAGACGCCCACTTGCTTGTCAATTGGCGGAAGAAGCCGATTTGGAGCACTACCAAGCCCAATACAACGATCAGAACAAGCGTGTGTCCGCTCCAACTTTTGAACCGGAAAACTTGATCCCTCCAATCCGTAAGGACACTTACGCTCCTGACATTGAGCCGTCCTCTTTGATTCATGAAGAAGCTGTTTTTCAAGCGCTGATGGGCATCGACTAGACTTCTGTGGATTTCCAGCCAATGGGTAGAGAGGAGGATGCTGAAGCGGTGGAGGATGAAGAACAGTCGTGAACCGGTAGCCGGTTTAGAAAACAATGATCATTTGGGCACTGTGTTGCCTTGTAATATCCTTAGTCAAACTTTGTTGCCTGGGTATGCCTTCGTGCATTGAGTAAACTTGTGTTTGATTCACAGTTCCTGCAACCAAAAGATTGAAACTTCGGCGGCGGTGATACCGACCGCCGGTTTACGATATCCAATATATCTTTATGTATTGAAAATCAATTAGTACGTGATACAAATACCTGCCATATCTGGGCATAAAGCTGGCGTAGCCAATCTTGAAGCGGAGGCTTTCTTGTTTAAAAACCATAACCGTCTGTGGAAATAATAACCCCCACATAGGCGTGCTGAATCAGCACAAGCCCCCAAGTTTTCTCCATAAAGATGAACCGGAAGAGGGTAAACCGGAAAAATAGAAACTTCGGGTAATACCAAACCGTGCACTATCAGCTTGTTACTGATAGCTAAACCGGATAAAAACATTCATCATGTTGGAAACGCAACAAAAATCGAATACCAAATATGGCAACAAAGGCAATAACTCTTTGTAAAAGGGGAGCTGCATGGAGCTGGTCAGATGGCATTACCATGGTCAGACGCAACCAGGCCCCCCGAAGGTGTAGCGATGGTGCTAGTCGGCCAGGTCCCCAAAAGACTCGTGGCGAGTACGCCGGCCAAGTGGCGTGACATTGGTTCGGGTTCGACCAAGCCCCCAAGTGGCGCTGGCCCTATTGGCCGACCAAGAGGTGTGACCGGTTCAGACGTGACCGTGTCCCCAAATGATCTAGTGGCTTTCGCCTATCAAGAGGTGTAGCATTGGTTCGGATACGACCAAGCCCCCAAGTGATAACTGTCAAGGGGTAAACCGGAGGCCGCTTTTGAAAAACAGAAACACTCCATGTAACCACGCATGAAAAGAAAGACAGAGACCCCGCTTTGGCTGAGGCCCTGATTTTTATTATATCGAAGATAATATATACATTGTTATGCTATGTACATAAACTGAGCCGATGACTCATGTGTAGTAAGGTCGAAGATGAGCTATATTCCACGGCCTGTTGGTCTCCTCCTCTGATGTACGTGAGTCTTTATGCTCCCGAATATCAACCAGATAATAGGAACCGTTGTGTAGATTCTTCTGACCACAAAGGGCCCTTCCCAAGGTGGGGATAGCTTGTGCATGTCATGCGGTCTTGGATGAGGCGAAGCACCAAATCGCCTTCCTGAAAGGCTCTGGTTTTAACCCGGCGGCTGTGATAACGACGAAGGTCTTGCTGGTAAATCGCCGACCGAGCGGCTGCCATATCACGCTCCTCATCCAGCAGGTCCAAAGCGTCCTGTCGTGCTGCTTCATTGTCCGCTTCAACATAAGCTGCTACACGGGGCGAATCGTGCCGGATATCACTGGGGAGAACTGCTTCCGCTCCATAAACCATGAAGAAAGGCGTATAGCCAGTAGACCGGTTTGGCGTAGTATTGATACTCCATAGCACCGATGGGAGCTCTTCAACCCAGCACCCTGGTGTCCTCTGTAATGGGACCAGAAGCCGTGGCTTGATGCCTCGCAAGATTTCCTGATTAGCACGCTCTGCCTGCCCGTTGGGTGAAGTGCGCCATCGATGATACATCAAGCCGGATATGCTCGCGTTCACAAAATTCTTTCATAGCTCCCTTGGACAGATTGGTGCCATTGTCAGTGATGATATTATGGGGAAAGCCAAACCGGAAAATCACCTTTTTGATGAACTGCACGCTGTTGCGCATCACACTTCTTGACAGTTCGCTTCAACCCACTTGGTGAACTTGTCCACTGCCACTAACAGGTGGGTCTTCTTATCTTTGGATCTCTTAAAAGGCCCGACCATATCCAGCCCCCACGTCGCAAACGGCCACGTTATTGGGATCATCCTCAACTCCTGTGCCGGTATGTGGGCACGCCTGGAGAATTTCTGACACCCATCGCAGTGTTTGACCAAGTCCTCCGCATCAGCATGAGCAGTTAACCAGTAGAATCCATGACGGAATGCCTTTGCCACCAGGGACTTTGAACCGGCATGATGCCCGCAATCCCCTTCATGGATTTCTCGTAAAATTTCTCCACCTTCCTCAGGGGAAACACAGCGTTGAAACGCCCCTGAAACGCTGCGATGATGCAACTCACCATTAATAATCGTCATGGACTTGGAGCGCCGGATTATTTGCTTGGCCAGAACCTCATTGTCTGGCAATTCTCCTCGAGTCATATACGCAAGATAAGGGACCGTCCAATCCGGAATAGCATGTAATGCTGCCACCAACTGGGCCTCCGGGTCAGGAATTGCCAAATCCGCTTCACCAGGGAGCTGAACCGACGGGTTGTGCAAGATGTCGAGGAAGACATTAGGGGGAACCGGTTTACGCTGGGAACCTAGACGGCTTAAAGCGTCTGCCGCTTCGTTCTTCGGCGATCCACATGATCCACTTGATATCCCTTGAAGCACCCTGCTATATTATCCACCTCTCGTCGATATGCAGCCATAAGGGGGTCCTTAGAATCCCAAGTGCCAGATACTTGCTGCGCCACCAGGTCCGAGTCACCAAAGCACTTAACCCGGCTTAAGTTCATCTCCTTAGCCATCCGGAGACCATGGAGCAAGGCTTCATACTCAGCTGCATTATTAGTACAAGGGAACATTAGACGGAGAACGTAACAAAACTTATCACCTCGTGGGGAAGTTAACACGACTCCAGCCCCCGAGCCTTCCAACTGCCTGGATCCATCGAAGTGGATAGTCGAGTATGTATGATCCGGCTTCTCTTCTGGCGCTTGTAACTCCGTCCAATCATTAATGAAATCAACGAGTGCTTGTGACTTCACTGCTGTGCGTGGTGTGTACTTGAGCCCATGTGGCCCAAGTTCAATGGCCCATTTAGCAATCCGGCCAGTCGCTTCCCTGTTTTGTATGATATCACCCAAAGGAGCTGAACTAACCACCGTAATAGGATGCCCTTGGAAATACTGTTTCAGCTTCCGGCTGGCCATAAAAACACCATAAACTAGCTTCTGCCAATGCGGATACCTTTGCTTGGACTCAATAAGTACTTCACTGATATAATAAACCGGCCGCTGAACCGGATATTCCTTTCCTGCCTCCTTGCGCTCTACCACAATGGCTACGCTTACCGCTCGTGCATTGGCTGCCACATATAATAACAGCGGTTCTTTGTCAACTGGTGCTGCAAGGACAGGCGGGTTGGCCAATTGCCGCTTTAGGTCCTCGAAGCTTCACAAGGCAATGGACTCGAGCATTTAAATGATCTGTCTTCCTCAACATCTGGTATAGAGGAATAGCCTTCTCTCCAAGGCGGCTGATAAACCGGCTCAATGCCTCAATCCGGCCCGCCAAGCGTTGAACATCGTTGATACACTTCGGTTTAGCCAAGGAGGTGATCGCTTTAATTTTCTCCGGATTAGCCGATTCCTCTGTTAGACACGGGAACCCCAATAGCTTACCAGCCGAACACCAAAAACACACTTGGCGGATTAAGCATCATCTTATAAATCGCAGTTGTCGAAGGTCTCCTTCAAATCGCCCACCAGCGTCTCCTTCGCTTTGATTTCACCACAATGTCATCTACATAGGCATGCACATTGCGGCGATCTGTGTATGCAAGCAATTACAGACACACCGATAAGTAGCTTGGGCGCTCTTGAGCCCAAAAGGCATAGATACATAGCAGAAGGCTCCAAAGGGAGTTATAAACGCCGTTTTCTCCTGGTCCTTGACCGCCATCTTGATCTGATGATATCCAGAGTATGCGTTCAAAAAGCTTAAACGCTCACATCCTGCCGTGGCATCAATGATCTGATCAATGCGGGGGAGAGCAAAAGGATCTGCTGGACAAGCTTTGTTAAGATCTGTGTAGTCCACACACATACGCCAGGTGCCGTTTTTCTTAAGGACCAGCACGGATTAGCGAGCCACTCGGATGAAATACCTCGATGATAAAACCAGCTGCCGAAGCTTCGCTACTTCTTCTCCAATGGCCTTGCGTCTTTCTTCATTAAACCGGCGGAGGAACTGTTTCACCGGTTTATACTTAGGATCCACATTAAGTGTGTGCTCAGCGAGTTCCCTCGGTACACCTGGCATGTCAGAAGGCTTCCATGCAAAAATGTCCCGGTTCTCACGGATGAACTTCGATGGCGCGCTTTCCTATTTGGGATCGAGTTGGCACCGACAAGTGAACTGCTTGGACGAATCGCTGGCATGAAGTCAACAAGCTTGGTTTCACCGCCGATTTGAATTTCAGATCCGATTCATGCTCCGTAGTAGGCTTCTTGGAGGGGTCATATCTGCGGATCAACATTGTCCTTATAAATTTCAACTCCTCGTAGCACGCACCGCCTGCGTAAGCTGCGTCTCCTTCCTCACATTCCAAAGCGACTCGGCGGCTTCCATGCACCGTTATTGTTCCTTTGTAACCCGGCATTTTGAGTTGTAAGTAGATATAACAAGGTCGTGCCATGAACTTAGCATAAGCCGGCCGTCCAAACAGGGCATGATATGGGCTCCGGATTTTTACCACTTCAAAGGTTAGCTTTTCAGACCGGGAATCATGCTCATCTCCAAAGGCCACATCCAAGGCTATCTTGCCAATAGGATAAGCAGATTTGCCTGGTACTACACCATCGAACACCGTATTGGACGGTCTGAGATTTTTATCTATGAGACCCATGCGACGGAAGGTGTCATAATACAATATATTGATGCTGCTTCCTCCATCCATAAGCACCTTAGTAAATTTATAGCCCCCAACTTGGGGGTCGACCACCAAAGCCAGCTGACCCGGATTATCAACCCGGGGGGGATGGTCATTTCTGCTCCATACGATAGGCTGCTCGACCAACGCAAATACCGTGGCACAGCCGGTTCAACAAATTCTTGCCCGTTTGTGAAGCTTCCGATCCGCTTGTCCAAACTGGTTGTGAAAACATAATACCGCCCACCGTTCAACCGCTTTGGCTGGCTCGATAACTCGATCTGCTGCTGCGCTGCTGGCTACCTTGATTATTCTGGTTGTTGAAATTGCCTGGTTGTGCCTGAACCGAAGCTCCGTCTGACCCGCCCATGAAAACCGGATCTGAACCGCCACCGATCCTGGTCATATCTGAAAGCATCGAATTTTTGAACTCTTGCATAATAGAACAGTCTTTCCATAGATGATTCGATGGGTTTTCTTCCGTCCCGTGTTTGGGGCAGGGCTGATTCAACAAGTAATTCAGACGGCTTGCACCAGCATTTGGACCCGATTCGCCTTGCCTCTACGCCGGCCTCATCACTGCATTAGTGTTGGCTACGAAATCATCGACTTTGCGCTTGCCCCGTTCCATGACCTGCCGGTTTGAAATGCTGCTGCTTGGAGTTGCCATTCTTCTTTCCCTTCCCTGCTTCGTCATCATCTGCTTCAGGATCCTTGGTACTGTCTGAATCGGCATACTTTACCAAAGCGGTCATGAGGGTTCCGTATCATTGCGTAACCGCTTCATCGTCCCACTTAAGTTTCAGAGGCTCAAACCGGCAGTTGCTTTCCAATGTGATGATCGCCGAGTCAGCATTGATCCGATCCGAGGAGTGCAAGATTTCCGACACACGGCGTACCCAACGGGTTGTTGACTCCCCTTCTTCCTGAACACAAGCCGCCAGGTCTACTATGGACTTGGGCTGCTTACATGTATCCTTAAAATTCTGGATAAACTGGGCCCTTAACTGACCCCACGAACTGATGGAGTTAGGCGGCAAGCTTTTCAACCAAGTACGGGCTGTGCCCTCCATCATCATGGTGAAGTATTTTGCACACGCCGCTTCATCAACATCAAGCATCTCCATGGCCATCTCGTAACTCTCAACCCACGCCTCAGGGGATAGATCTGCAGTGTAATTTGGCACCTTCCGCGGGCCTTTAAAATCCTTAGGCAGACGCACATTGCGCAAAGCGGGGGTTAAACAGGGCACTCCCAAAGCGGAGGTGACCCCTGGCCCGGTGAAGGAGGTAGGGCGAACCGGTGTGTGTTGACCCGCATCATCCTGCGCTGCTAACTCGGCCTCCCTGCGTGCCCGGGCCCGGTCCACCACCTCCTGAGCATTACGAGCACCGCCTATCTGGTGATTGCCTCGGGCCGCTTCACGGTCTCGCGCGTTGCTTGACAGGGCCGGTTCATCCATGTGCCTGCTGTAACTTCGGCTTGGACGGGGCGTAGAATGAATCCGATCACGGCTGTATGAATACGCCTCCTGCTGGATTAGTGCAGTCCGGAGAAGCTCCTTAACCCGACGTGTCTCAACAGCTTGTGGGGAATCTCCTTCGACTGGGATCGCCTCCAATCGTGCGGCAGCCGCAACAAGGTTGTCCATGGGGTTAGAGTAATGGCCCAGGGGCGTCTGTATCAGCGGGGGAATCACCATATTCCGCTGCGGGGGCTCCATCGGGCGCGGTTGGACCGTTGCTCCTGCTCCTGGTGCCTCAATCCGGTTTATCTCTCGTCTTTGTGGCGGGTTCTTGGGTCCGCCCGAAGTGCGAAAGAGGTTTCTGGGGTCGAGCCCTGATGTCAGACGCGATCTGTATTTCCGCCTTAACACCTCCTGCGACGCGTTCTGGTCGAGCATGAGTTTGTAGGCCTGTGCATCCAAAGCGGCCCGCTCTGCGGCCATGCGTTCCTTCTCTGCCGCTAGATCCGCTTTGGCTTGCGCGATCTGCTCTCTCACCTTCGCAATTTCTGCGTTATGAGCTTCCTGATCTGCTGGGTTATCCTCCGCCATGAGCGCTGCTAGCGCATCAAACAGATCTGACAAAACTTGAACCGGCGGTCGCACCGAGCCTCCTGCCCTGCGCGCCGCTGCTGGCCGAGAACATTGCTGCTGCGGTTGAAGAGAGGTTTGCGGCTGCGTGCCGACCATGAACACGCCGATCCGGTTTAGCTGGCTTGGGGGTCCGAATCTCGCACCATCGGAACAGCCTCGATCATACCATCCTGCAGCTGGTACAATGACTCGGTCTCTCCCGCTGAAGATTCATCGCCGAGTAAACGACGGTCTCGCCGCCGTGCTCAACCGCATCATACTCCCCTCCATGGGTAGCTCCAACGAAGACATGCTTCACGGCGGTTTAGCCCGGACTGGTTGCTTGTACCGAGCCATTTCGGCGAGGTCGGTGCGGATGTCCGCTCAGCCCTCCGATCTTTCCGATGAAGACGTGTATGCGCGAAGGGACCCGGTAACCATATTCGATTGAATCGGCCTCGGGACCCCATCCAGCATTGTCAATGTAGATCCGGCCACGACGACTCTTGGTCATCCGGCCCACGACGTAGCCTTCGAGTCCTTTGAGCTTGCCCTCCAAGGTCGTCAAACCATCATGCGATAGCCCCACGGTGGGCGCCAACTGTCGTGGAATTGTCACGGCAGATGTCCTAGCATAAGGACTTAGTCGTGGAGCCATCGCAACGGGTTTACTTGTAGGGGTTAAAGCGGACACAAAGACACGGGGGTTTATACTAGTTCGGCCCCTTCGATGAAGGTAAAAGCCTACATCTAGTTGTGATGGAATTGATGTGGTTTCGATGGCTAGGGAGCAAACAAGCTTCGCCTAGGCTCGAGTTGTGGTTGTCTCTCTTTGAACCGCCGCCGGGTCGTCCCCTAATATACACGGGTGACGCCCGTCGGTTTGCAGAGTCCCAACCGGTTCATACTTGTATCCTGGTTGGTATCTCTCTATTCCTAACTTACAATACAAGTTATACATCAGGCCGGTTTACGGCTATAAATTCTAAACCAACTACAGGCCTTGGGCCTTTCCATGATTACACTACTAGCGGAGTTAACCCGGCCCAAGCTTGGCCGGTTTACACCTAGTGGTAATATCCCCAACAGGATCCATGTATGAAAACAAAGTATGGACTTTGGTTGACTTGCCCGATGATCGGCAAGCCATTGAGAATAAATGGATCTTTAAGAAGAAGACTGACGCTGATGGTAATGTTACTGTCTACAAAGCTCGACTTGTTGCGAAAGGTTTTCGACAAGTTCAAGGAGTTGACTACGATGAGACTTTCTCACCCGTAGCGATGCTTAAGTCTGTCTGAATCATGTTGGCTATTGCTGCATTTCATGATTATGAAATTTGGCAGACGGATGTCAAGACTGCATTCTTGAATGGATTTCTAGAAGAAGAGTTGTATATGATGCAGCCGGAAGGTTTTGTTGATCCAAAAGGTGCTGAAAAAGTTTGCAAGCTCCAGCGTTCCATTTATGGATTGGTGCAAGCATCTCGGAGTTTGAATAAACGCTTTGACAGTGTGATCAAAGCATATGGTTTTATACAGACTTTTGGAGAAGCTTCAGATTTACAAGAAAGTGAGTGGGAGCTCAGAGCATTTCTAGTTTTATATGTTGATGACATATTATTAATTGGAAATGGTATAGAATTTCTGGATAGCATAAAGGGATACTTGAATAAAAGTTTTTCAATGAAAGACCTCGGTGAAGCTGCTTATATATTGGGCATCAAGATCTATAGAGATAGATCAAGACGCTTAATAGGACTTTCACAAAGCACATACCTTGACAAAATTTTGAAAAAGTTCAAAATGGATCAGGCAAAGAAAGGGTTCTTGCCTGTGCTACAAGGTGTGAAGTTGAGTCAAACTCAATGCCCGACCACAACAGAAGATAGAGAGAAAATGAAAGGTGTTCCCTATGCTTCAGCCATAGGCTCTATCATGTATGCAATGCTGTGTACCAGACCTGATGTATGCTTAGCAATAAGCTTGGCAGGAAGGTACCAAAGTAATCCAGGAGTGGATCACTGGACAACGGTCAAGAACATCCTGAAATACCTGAAAAGGACTAAGGATATGTTTCTCGTATATGGAGGTGACAAAGAGCTAGTCGTAAATGGTTACGTCGATGCAAGCTTTGACACTGATCCGGACGATTCTAAATCGCAAACCGGATACGTGTTTATATTAAACGGTGGAGCTGTGAGTTGGTGCAGTTCTAAACAAAGCATCGTAGCGGGATCTACATGTGAAGCGGAGTATATAGCTGCTTCTGAAGCAGCAAATGAAGGAGTCTGGATGAAGGAGTTCATTTCCGATCTAGGTGTCATACCTAGTGCATCGGGACCAATGAAGATCTTCTATGACAATACTGGTGCAATTGCCTTGGCAAAGGAATCCAGATTTCACAAGAGGACCCAGCACATTAAGAGACGCTTCAATTCCATTCGGGACCAAGTCCAAGTGGGAGACATAGAAATTTGCAAGATACATACGGATCTGAATGTTGCAGACCCGTTGACTAAGCCTCTCTCACGAGCAAAACATGATCAGCTCCAAGAATCCATGGGTGTTAGAATCATTACTATGTAATCTAGATTATTGACTCTAGTGCAAGTGGGAGACTGAAGGAAATATGCCCTAGAGGCAATAATAAAGTTATTATTTATTTCCTCATATCATGATAAATGTTTATTATTCATGCTAGAATTGTATTAACCGGAAACATAATACATGTGTGAATACATAGACAAACATATAGTCACTAGTATGCCTCTACTTGACTAGCTCATTAATCAAAGATGTTTATGTTTCCTAACCATAGACATGTGTTGTCATTTGATTAAATGGGATCACATCATTAGGAGAATGATGTGATTGACAGGACCCATCCCGTTAGCTAAGCACTTGATCGTTTAGTATTCTGCTATTGCTTTCTTCATGACTTATACATGTTCCTGTAACTATGAGAATTATGCAACTCCCGTTTACCGGAGGAACACTTTGGGTACTACCGAACATCACAACGTAACTGGGTGATTATAAAGGAGTACTACAGGTGTCTCCGAAGGTACATGTTGAGTTGGCATATTTCAAGATTAGGATTTGTCAAACCGATTTTCGGAGAGGTATCTCTGGGCCCTCTCGGTAATACTCATCACCTAAGCCTTGCAAGCATGTAACTAATGAGTTAGTAATGAGATGACGTATTACGGAACGAGTAAAGAGACTTGCCGGTAACGAGATTGAACTAGGTATTGGATACCGACGATCAAATCTCGGGCAAGTAACATACCGATGACAAAGGGAACAACGTATGTTGTTGTGCGGTTTGACCGATAAAGATCTTCGTAGAATATGTAGGAACCAATATGGGCATCCAGGTCCCGCTATTGGTTATTGACCAGAGACGTGTTTCGGTCATGTCTACATTGTTCTCGAACCGTAGGGTCCGCACGCTTAAGGTTTCGATGACAGTTATATTATGAGTTTATGTATTTTGATGTACCGAAGTTTGTTCGGAGTCCCGGATGTGATCACAGACATGAAGAGGAGTCTCGAAATGGTCGAGACATAAAGATTGATATATTGGACGGATATATTTGGACACCGGAAAGGTTCCGGAAGAGTTTGGGAATATACGGAGCTCCGGGAGGTTACCGGAACCCCCCGGTAAGTATATGGGCCTTATTGGGCCCTATTGGAAGGGAGGGAGAAGGAGCAAGGTAGGGGGGTGCCCCCCCCAAGCCCAATCCGAATTGGGAGGGGGGCCGTCCCCCATTTCCTTCTCTCCTTCCCCCTCTTCCTTCCTACTACTACTACTCCTTCCTTCCCCCTCCATCTTGGATTAGGAAAAGGAGGGGAAACCTACTTGGAGTAGGTTTCTCCCCCCTATGGCGCGCCCCCCTTGGGCCGGCCACCTCCTCCCTCCCTCCTTTATATACGGGGGTAGGGGGCACCCTAGACACACAAGTTGATCATTGAGATCGTTCCTTAGCCGTGTGCGGTGCCCCCCTCCATGATATTACACCTCGGTCATATTGTAGCGGTGCTTAGGAGAAGCCCTGCGACAGAGAACATCAAGATCGCCTGCACGCCGTCGTCTTGTGGAACTCCCCAGCGCCTCTGCTGGATCGGAGATCGAGGCGCGTCATCGAGCTGTACGTGTGTGAAGAACTCGGAGGTGCCGGAGTAACGGTGCTTGGATCGGTTGGACCGGGAGGACATACGACTACTTCCTCTACGTTGCGTCAACGCTTCCGCTTCGGTCTATGAGGGTACATAGACAACACTCTCCCCTCTCGTTGCTATGCATCACCATGATCTTGCGTGTGCGTAGGAATTTTTTTGAAATTACTACGTTCCCCAACAAGGCCAAGCGATCCAAGGCGATGGTCGAGGGCCAGGTGCCACCCGTGCGGGTCAGCTCGCGCGCCAAGGGAGCCAAGGGAAACCTGCCTTCGCTTCAACGCGCTCAGCTGCTGCAAGCCCAGAAGAACCTGGAAACCTCAGGTAACCCCTTGCCTCGCTTTACAATCCTAGATGCATATTCAGATGAGCACTTGGGCGAGGTGTTGGGCGAGAGTGGGGTGGAGCCGTTGGGCGAAGGGGGGATGGATGAGCTTATCTCTCTGATCCGTGCTAAGGAGGAGGCGCAGGCAGCGCTCGCAGCGGCGGCTGCTCAACACGCGGATCATTTGGCACTGGAGGCTGATACCTCGCAGGGGTCGGCGATCCTGCCCGAAGGGGAAACAACAACACGGGTTGCTGTTCCCCCCTCGCCTCGCTACGACAAGGTGAGGCGCGTGGCTAAGGCAATTACCTCTAGGGGGTGCGCCTGCGCAATCGCGTAATCTAATGCGCGCGCTTATTTGGAACATTCGTGGCCTCGGCCACACGGGGCGTCGTACCCAGCTAAAGGAATACATCAGCAAGGAGGCTATTGATATAGTGGGGCTCCAGGAAACGATTAAAACTGAGCTTAGGCACCAAGATATCATAGCTATAGACCTCTTAGAGCGCTTTGAGTGGCAGCACAGCCCAGCGTAAGGCCATTCCGGTGGCATGCTGCTTGGATTCTGCCGTGCTACATATGAGGTGCTGGCCTGGGAGGTCGGCATTTTCCTCATCGCGGCCAGAATCCGCGTGCGAGCGTTGCTTCGCGAACTCGCGATCATGCAAGTCTACGGACCGGCAGATCACTCCCGTTCGGCTGAGTTCTTGGGGGAGCTTGAAGCCAAGGTGCTCGACCTGGCTGTGGCCCAGGTCCCGACTATGGTGGGAGGGGATTTCAACCTTATCCGCTCGGGGGCGGATAAGAATAATGATAACGTTAACTGGTCAAGGGTGGCCATGTTTAACAATGCTATTGCTTCTATGGCACTTAGGGAAGTGACTAGAACGGGGGCGAGGTTCACATGGACCAACAAGCAACTTGCCCCGGTGCGGTCGGTCCTGGATCGTGCCTTCATGTCTCCGGACTGGGAAGTGATCTTCCCTCTGTGCTCGCTCCTCGCTGAAACGAGGATCGGCTCAGACCATGTGCCCCTAGTTTTATCTTCAGGGGAAGATAGAATTAGGCGCAGCCCGCGGTTTTTCTTCGAAACTGCGTGGTTTGAGGTCCCTGATTTCGACGCAATCTTTAGGGAGAGGTGGCTTCGAAGTGTCCAGCTTGCTGGCCCGCAACATGGCCCGATGGAGCTGTGGATTGCGGTGGGGGCCCGCCTGCGCGCAAGCCTCAAGGGGTGGGGCGCAAACCAGGGTCGGTAGGCGAAGGTCCTCAGGACGAGGCTGTTGGCAGATATCGCCGCCCTGGATATACAAGCGAACTCTCGCCCTTTCTCGGAGTCCGAATGGGCACAGCGCTACTCCTTGGAGGGACAAGTCGAAGCCTTGCTGCGGGCCGAGGAGGAGTATTGGAGGCGTCGAGGCGGCCTGAAGTGGACGCTTAAAGGGGATGCGAACACTCGGTATTTCCACGCATACGCGAACGGCCGGCGTCGGAAGTGCTCGATCCTTAGGCTGCAGACGGAGCAGGGGCTCCTTCTTCAGCAAGCAGAGATCTCCAACCACATCTACGGCTTCTACACTAGCCTGATGGGGACGGAGGAGGCTCAGCACGCCCGCCTGCGTGCCGACGTGTGGCTGCCGTATTAGCGAGTGCTTGACAGTGAGAACGAGGAGTTGGGGCTTGCGTTTCTTCCTAAGGAAATCAATGACGCGTTGCATAGCATGAAGACAGACACGGCACCGGGCCCGGACGGGTGGCCGGTCACGATGTTTAAACACTTTTGGCCACTGCTTAGTGGCCCTATCTTTGACGTGTGCAACGGTTTTATGCGCGGCCTTGTAGATATCGCTAGGTTGAACTACGGTGTGCTTTCGCTTACCGAAAGTCCCGGGCGCGGATAATATCCGTCAATACAGGCCCATTGCCCTCATCAACGTGCCGTTCAAAATCTGTGCTAAAGGTTGCGCCTCTAGGCTCTCTCCGATCACCCACCGCACCATTAGTTGCTCGCAATCGGCGTTTATTCGCGGCAGGAACATTCTCGAGGGCCCTCTAGTTCTGCAGGAGACCCTTCACGAGCTTAGACGCTCTCACGAGCCGGCGATTCTACTGAAATTAGATTTCGAGAAGGCTTATGACCGCGTCAACTGGGCCTTTCTTCGACAAGTCCTCTCCAGCAGGGGCTTCTCGCCTGTTTGGGTTCACCGCGTTATGCAATTGGTCTCGGGGGGCCAAACCGCTATCTCGGTTAACGGAGAAGTAGGGAACTTCTTCAGGAACACACGGGGCCTGCGACAAGGGGACCCCATGTCTCCTATCCTTTTCAACTTTATCGTAGATGCGCTGGCAGCCTTGCTGAGGAAAGCCACCGAGGCTGGGCACATTAAAGGGGTGTTGGGGCACCTTATCCCAGGGGGGATTACTCACTTGCAGTATGCGGACGATACGCTTCTGCTGTTCCAACCTGACCTGCACAGCATTGCCACGGTCAAAGCACTGCTCATTAGTTTCGAACTTATGTCGGGCCTTAAAATAAACTTCCACAAGAGCGAAGTAATGTCCCTAGGCGTGGAGACGCAGGTCAGTAGGCAAGTCGCGGATCTCCTTAACTTCAAGTTGGGCAAGCTCCCGTTTACCTACTTGGGCCTCCCATTAGATGCTAAGCGCATTAAGATCGAGGGTTGGGCCCCGCTGTGGACCAAGGTGAGTGGTCGGGTGTGCCCCTGGAGGGGGAAGTTTCTCTCCTCCGCAGCCAGGTTGGTGCTCACAAATGCGAGCCTCTCCTCGCTGCCCCAATTCGCAATGGGGCTGTTCCTTCTGGCCGCTGGGGTGCACGCCAGGATGGACACTCCCCGATCCCGCTTCTTTTGGGAAGGATCGGGACCGAAGCGAAAATACCACATGGTTCGCTGGGAGGCGGTGTGTCGTCCGAAAGCCCAGGGAGGGCTTGGGATCACCAACACCAGGATCCTCAACATCGCACTTATGTGTAAGTGGATCTGGAAGTTGTCGCAGGGCGCGACAGGCCTGTGGGCTGACCTCCTACGAGCCAAGTACTTCCCGTCTGGGAACTTTTTCGAAGGAGTATCCAGAGGCTCCCCATTTTGGAATGACCTTCAAGCGGTGCGGCCTGCCTTCGCCTTGGGAGCCAAGTTCTCCGTAGGCAACGGCCGTTCGGCCCGTTTCTGGCTGGACCATTGGGTGGACTCTCAGCCACTTTGGTCCGCCTTCCAGGACCTGTACATCCAGGCGGTCAACCCAGACTTGACCGTAGCCGAGGCCCTCGCCTTCTCTCCTCCTGCGCTTTACTTCAGACGCGAGCTTTCGGGAGCGGAGACGGCGCACCTAGCGGAGCTGTGTGAGCTCATCGCTCCGGTGACGCTCACCTTGCACGCGGACTCAGTGTCGTGGTCTCTCACATCTTCCGGCAAGTTTTCCGTGAAATCTTTGTATCACAAGATGTGTCAGAACCAGACCTGCCTCGTTCCCAAAGGCCTTTGGACCGCGCGCCTACCGCTCAAAATCAAAGTGTTCTTCTGGCAGTTGTTCCGCAACCGACTGCGCACCTCGGCTAATATAGCCAAACGGAACGGCCCGTCAACGGGCAATTGCGCGGTGTGTCACGTTGCGGAGGATGCGAACCATGTGTTCTTCCGTTGTCCGTTGGCCCGCTTTGCGTGGAGTGCGGTCCGCGCCGCCGCCAACACCTCCTGGAACCCGCGATCGTCCTCCGATCTGGCGGAGCTTTTTGCCTCGGCTTCGGGAGGCAATAACCGCATGCTGTGGAGCTGTTTTGGAGCCCTCGCTTGTTCTCTTTGGCTCACTAGGAATAAACTGGCAATCGAGGGTATTTTCCCAACGCACCCGGCTAACATCCTATATAAATGCAACCTCTTCTTGCAGCAGTGGAGTCCGTTGGTGAGGCGCAAGGATGCTGACAAGATGAAGCAAGCCCAAGACCGTCTGCAGGCCGTCTATGTTTTGGCCAGGGAGCCCACCGCCACGTCTCCGTCGTAGTCGTGGCCCTTTTGAGGCGTGTCCTCGCGAGCCTGCGTGCTCTAGGCGCTGGCCTTGTGCCATGTACTCGCCTTCCGCTTTGTTTGGGCTGAACTCCCCTGTGTTCTTTCATGTCGCTCACCAGGAGCCTCCGTGCTCGTGTTCATGTTGTCGTTTCAGAACCTACTTTGTTACGCTGCCTGTTGTGGGCTTTATTAATTTAAAGCCGGACGCGTCTAAGCGTCTTCGATCTAAAAAAAAAACTGACGGGAGAGGACGCTGGTGCGCGCAGCCTCGCGGGCGCAACGGAGGCGGAGGAGGATCAGGTGGAGCAGATCGTCCGGTAGAGAGCTGATACGGTCGGCTGCTCGTGTCTCATCCATGGGAAACCCTAATACGATCTCAGCCTGCGGTGCACGAAAAAGATTTGGGGGGGGGGGGGCTGGGGAGGAAAACGGAGAGAAAGCGAACACCGAAACAGGGTACCGAGCCGGCCTCTTCTCTCCTTATTTTTTCCGTTTTCCTTTTTACATAGAGCCGAACTCCTCGTTATAGCCTCACGCTTAGAGCGGGGCTTCTCCTGCAGGCTGTTGTGGTCAACGCAACTTTGTTTGTGCCACCATCTTCAGGTCCTACACAATAACACAATGCCTGATGAATTTGATGCACGGTTCAAATAAATCGATCAGGATCGAGCTAGCGGCACGCATGAACACAGTTATCCAGAGGGAGATGATTATGGAACAATGATCACTGCAGTCTTTGCACTTCGGAAGTTAGCTCTGATTCTGAACTTCTTACGAATGTGAAGCCTTCACACGAGTACTAGCTTAGGAACCTCTGACGGATGGCCCTAGGTTTTCCGCTCTCAGTGCTACTCCCTCCGTTCAGAATTACTCGTCAAAGAAATGAATGTATCTAGTTGTATTTTAGTTGTAGATACATTCATTTTTGTGATAAATAATTCCGAACAGAGGGAGTAATAGATAAATTTGAAGTCGTTGTCGACGCCTTCTACTCGCATTATAGGAAGTTCCTTCTTCCCAGTCTATTAATACCTACTTTATTCAGAAATAATGACAGATAAAAAATGAAATATAATTCCTATATGTGGCCTCCATGGAAAAAATTATATGAGACCAGGTCTCATGTAAACTAGGTGAGACCCGCCCTGATGGATGACATGTGGCATTCATAAATCACAAAGCATCTAATCTCTCCCCCCTGATTTGAGGTGGGAGTGGGGTAGATGCTTTGTGATTTGTAAATGCCACGTGTCATCCATCAGGATGGGTCTCACCTGTTAACCCGTGAGACCTGGTCTCGTAGAATTCTTTTCCGGCCTCCATTGCCATTTTTCTACTGTCTCAAGCACCTCATGGTTACCACATGATGATAATCCTAGGAATAAATTTACGATTTCCTAATTTCCTATGACCATCATGCAACTTGGACTACAAAGAAAGTCGAAGCAAGCCACATTCTTGGTCCACGGAGTGGTCCGGACGCGATTTCTTCCGGAAACCGAAGACAATAGTGGGAGAGGTTTGCGGGAGTCCGGACCGCTCCCAAGCCCACTTCAGACCGCCTTGGCCCACCAAAAACCCGTCAACTGCCCCTCCCGCGCTTTCCTTCCGATGCACGCGCCGCCTACCGCGCCGCATTCATGCTGGCCCAAAGCACGTGCAGGCCAGCATTGATGTGGCGATGTGACCGGAGGGAGGGAGGGCGGTGCTGACCGACGCGACGCTTCAATGTGGACACAGGTTCTTGAGGAACCAACTGCGGCCGATGTGCCACATAGCCCTTCGCATGGCCTAGTTGCGACTATTTAAGCCGCGCTCTAGCGCCGTCCACATCGCATCCTCCTCCTTCCTCCTCCTTCTCCTCCTCCGCGCTGCATCCCCTACACATCTCCGGCGATGGGAAAGTCCTGGGCGTCCGCGCCGGCAGGCGGTTCTGGGACGGGATCTGGCGGCTCGTGGAGACGCTGCCCTCGGACTCCGGGGTCGTGTCGGCTGGCGGCAACTCGACGCGGGAGGAGATCGTCATCTCCTCCGGCGACAAGGAGGACCGGCCGCCGCCGCAGTCCATGACATCGGGGCCGGGCCAGGTCTACGCCGGCACAGACACAGAGTTCGAGGAGCAGATGGAGCTGATGCTCTATCACTCCGTCGTCCATACCAACGGCCTGGCTTGGCCACCGGGAGCGCTCCTCCTCATGAAGTCGGAGCCGGCATCCCCTCCACGCTCTCCGCCGCCGCGCAGCAGCGTGATACGTCCATTTCGCATCATGCTTTTATATAGATATTTATTGCATTATGGGCTGTTATTACACGTTATGTCACAATACTTATGCCTATTCTCTCTTGTTTTACAAGGGTTGCATGAAGAGGGAGAATGTCGGCAGCTGGAATTCTGGGCTGGAAAATGAGCAAATATTAGAGACCTATTCTGCACAACTCCAAAAGTCCTGAAACTCCACGAAAGTTATTTTTGGAATTAATAAAAAATATTGAGTGATGAAAGTACCAGAGGGGGCCCACACCATGGCCACGAGGGTGGGGGCGCGCCCTACCCCCCTAGGCGCGCCCCTGCTTGTGGGCCCCCCTGGCATTCCTCCTGTGGCCATCTTCTGCTATATGAAGTCTTTTACCCTGAAAAATAAATAAGAAAGCTTTCGGGACGAGATACCACGAGGCGGAACCTTGGCGGAACCAATCTAGGGCTCCGGCGGAGCTATTCTGCCGGGGAAACATCCCTCCGGGAGGGAGAAATCATCATCATCATCATCACCATCGATCCTCTCATCGGGAGGGGGTCAATCTCCAACAACATCTTCACCAGCACCGTCTCCTCTCAAACCCTAGTTCATCTCTTGTATCCGATCTTTTTCTCAAAACCTCAGATTGGTACCTGTGGGCTGCTAGTAGTGTTGATTACTCCTTGTAATTGATGCTAGTTGGTTTATTCGGTGGAAGATCATATGTGCAGATCCTTAATGCATATTAATACCCCTCTGATTATGAACATGAATATGACTTGTGAGTAGTTGCGTTTGTTCCCGAGGACATGGGAGAAGTCTTGCTATAAGTAGTCATGTGAATTTGGTATTCGTTCGATATTTTGACGAGATGTATGTTGTCTCTTCTCTAGTGGAGTTATGTGAACGTCGACTACATGACACTTCACCATTTTTTGGGCCTAGAGGAAGGCATTGTGAAGTAATAAATAGATGATGGGTTGCTAGAGTGAGAGAATCTTAAACCCTAGTTTATGCGTTGCTTCGTAAGGGGCTGATTTGGATCCACATGTTTCATGCTATGGTTAGGTTTACCTTAATACTTATTTTGTAGTTGTGGATGCTTGCAATAGGGGTTAATCATAAGTGGGATGCTTGTCCAAGAAAGGGCAGTACCCAAGCACCGGTCCATCCACACACCAAATTATCAAAGTAACGAACGCGAATCATATGAGCGTGAGGAAAACTAGCTTGACGATAATTCCCATGTGTCCTCGGGAGCGCTTTTCTTTATATAACAAGTTGTCCAGACTTGTCCTTTGCTAAAAAAAAGGATTGGGGCATCTTGCAGTAGCTTATTTACTTTCATTACTTGTTGTCCGTTACAAATTACCTTATCACAAAACTATCTGTTACCGATAATTTCAGTGCTTGCAAAGAAAACCTTACTGAAAACCGCTTGTCATTTTGTTCCGCTCCTTGTTGGGTTCGACACTCTTACTTATCGAAAGGACTATGATAGATCCCCTACACTTGTGGGTCATCAAGACTATTTTCTGGCGCCGTTGCCGGGGAGTGAAGCGCCTTTGGTAAGTGGAACTTGGTAAGAAAAATTTTATATAGTGTGCTGAAATTTACTGTCACTTGTTACTATGGAACATAATCCTTTGATGGGCTTGTTTGGGGTATCTTCATCCCGACCAGTAGAGCAAAGAGTTGCTCCTCAATCTATTGAACCTACTGAAAATGTTTACTTTGAAATTCCTTCGGGTATGGTAGAGAAACTGCTAGCTAATCCTTTCACAGGAGATGGAACATTACATCCTGATTTGCACCTAATCTATGTGGATGAAGTTTGTGGATTATTTAAGCTTGCAGGTATGCCCGAGGATGTTATCAAGAAGAAGGTCTTTCCTTTATCTTTGAAGGGAAAGGCATTGACATGGTTTAGGCTATGTGATGATATGGGATCATGGAACTACAACCGGTTGAAATTAGAATTTCATCAGAAGTTTTATCCTATGCATCTTGTTCATCGTGATCGTAATTATTTATAATTTTTGGCCTCGCGAAGGAGAAAGCATCGCTCAAGCTTGGGGGAGGCTAAAATCAATGTTATATTCATGCCTCAATCATGAGCTCTCAAGAGAATGATTATTCAAAAAATTTATGCTCGGCTTTCTCTCAATAATCATTCCATGCTCGATACTTCTTGTACTGCCTCTTTCATGATGAAGGCTATTGAATTCAAATGGGATTTATTGGAAAGAATTAAACGCAACTCTGAAGATTGGGATCTCGATGAAGGTAAGGAGTCAGGTATAACACCTAAGTTTGATTGTGTTAAATCTTTTATGGATACCAATGCTTTTCGTGAATTTAGCACTAAATATGGACTTGACTCTGAGATAGTAGCTTCTTTTTGTGAATCATTTGCTACTTATGTTGATCTCCCTAAAGAGAAGTTGTTTAAATATAATACTCCCATTGAAACAAAAGTAGTTGCACCTATTAAAGGGTAAGAAAAGACTATCACTTATAATGATCCTATTGTTCCTACTACTTATATTGAGAAACCACCTTTTCCTGTTAGGATAAAGGATCATGCTAAAGCTTCAACTGTGGTTCGTAAGAGTAATACTAGAACACCTACACCACCTGAGCAAATTAAAGTTGAACCTAGTATTTCTATGGTTAAAGATCTCTTGGCTGATAATATTGTGGGGCATGATATTTACTTCTGTGATGAAGCTACTAGAATTGCTAGACCAGATACTAAAAAAAACATAGACCTGTTGTAGGCATGCCTGTTATTTCTGTTAAAATAGGAGATCATTATTATCATGGCTTATGTGATATGGTTGCTAGTGCAAGTGCAATACCCCATTCCTTATACAAAGAAATTATGCATGATATTGCACCTGCTGAGATAGAAGAAATTAATGTTACAATTAAGCTTGCTAATAGAGATACTATTTCACCAGTTGGGATTGTTAGAGATGTTGAAGTCTTGTCTGGGAAAGTTAAATATCCTGCTGATTTTCTTGTTCTTGGTTCCCCACAAGATAGCTTTTGTCCCATCATATTTGGTAGACCCTTCTTGAATACTGTTAATGCTAGGATAGATTGCGAAAAGGATATTGTTACGATTGGTTTGGGTGATATGTCTCATGAGTTTAATTTTGCTAAATTTCATAGACAACCCCATGATAAAGAATTGCCTAGTAAAGGATGAAATTATCGGTCTTGCTTCTATTGTCGTGCCTCCTAATGATCCTTTAGAACAATATTTGCTAGACCATGAAAATAATATGTTTATGAATGAAAGATGGGAGATAGATGAAGTATTCTTTAAACAGGGACCTATTTTGAAATACAACTTGCATGTTGAAACTCTAGGGGATCCTCCACCACCCAAGGGTGATCCCGTGCCAGATACTCTTCAAATAAATCGACCAGGATCGAGCTAGCGGCACGCATGAACACAATTATCCAGAGGGAGATGATTATGGAACAATGATCGATGTAGTCTTTGCACTTCGAAAGTTGGCTCTGATTCTGAACTTCTTACGAATGTGAAGCCTTCACACGAGTACTAGCTAGGAACCTCTGACGGACGGCCCTAGGTTTTCCGCTCTCAGTGCTAATAGACAAGTTTGAAGTCGTTGTCGACACCTTCTACTCGCATTATAGGAAGTTCCTTCTTCCCAGTCTATTAATACCTACTTCATTCAGAAATAATGACAGATAATAAATGAAATATGATTCCTATATGTGGCCTCCATTGTCATTTTTCTACTGTGTCAAGTACCTCATGGTTAGCACATGATGATAGTCCTAGGAATGAATTTACGAGTTCCTAATTTCCTATGACCATCATGCAACTTGGACTACAAAGACCCAAGTCGAAGCAAGCCTAGATTCTTGGTCCACGAAATGGTCCGGACGCGTTTTCTTCCGCAAACCGGAGACAAAAGTGGGGGAGGTTTGCGGGAGTCCAGGCCGCTCCCAAGCCCGCTTCGGAGCGCCCTGGCCCACCAAAAACCCGTCACCTGCCCCTCCCGCGCTTTCCTTCCGATGCACACGCCGCATTCATGCCGGCCCAAAGCACGCGGAGGCCAGCATTGATGTGGCGATGTGACCGAAGGGAGGGAGGGCGGCGCTGACCGACGCGACCTCTTTACAGCCGCCGCTTCAATGCGAACACATGTTCCTGAGGAACCAACTCCGGCCGATGTGCCGCATTGAAGCGGCTGACTGGCCCTTCGTATGGCCTGGCCGCGACTATTTAAACCTCGCTCTGGCGCCGTCCACATCGCATCCTCCTCCTTTCTCCTCCTCCTTGCCGCACCCCACTACACATCTCCGGCGATGGGCAAGTCTTGAGCGTTCGCGTCGGCAGGCGGTTCTGGGACAGGATCTGGCGGCTCGTGGAGATGCCCTCGGATTCCGGGGTCATGTCGGCTGGCGGCGACAAGAAGGACCAGCCGCCGCCACAGTCCGTGCGAGCGGTGCCAGGCCAGGTCTACGCCGGCACCGACGTGGAGTTCAAGGAGCAGATGGAGCTGATGCTCTATCTCTCCGTCGTCCATACGAATAGCCTGGCTTGGCCACAGGGAGCGCTCCTCACCGTGAAGCCGGAGCAGGCATCCCCTCCACGCTCGCTGCCACCGCGCAACAGCGGTGTCCAAATCGGACGCCGTGATAAGTCTCCAATGTATCTATAATTTTATTGTTCCATGCTATTATATTATCAATCTTGAATGTTTTATATACATTTACAAGCAACTTTATATCATTTTTTGGGCCAAACCTATTAAGTTAGTGCCAGTGCCAGTCGCTGTTTTTTTTGCTTGTTTTTTGACTTTGTAAAATATCAGTACCAAACGAAGTTCAAATGCCACGAAATTTTTTGGAGATTCTTTTCTGGCAAAAGGTACTCTGGAAGCTTCTGGAGGCCACGAGAAGATGGAGGAGTGGCCCACTAAGCACTAGGGTTCGCCAGGAGTATATATCAGAGTATAGTTTAGGTACTAGGTAGTATATATACTATTGGAATAGCGCTAGGAGTATATATCGGAGTATACTTTAGGTAGTATATATACTACCTAAAATGTTCAGCTAGCATATATATACTACTTTTTTGATAGTATGTATCATATTTTAAGCATACTTTATTTTAATATGTAAAGAAACTTTTGGTAAGATAAATAACTTAAATTTAGCATAATCATTTTGTTGATATACGTTACAACCATAGGACAAAGAATACAATAATTAATAATTAGCTATATGTTTTTGCGTGACTTATTATACCAACTAAGTGCAAAACATCATACTCGTTTAGGTTGTATCTGATGAAATAATATGTTTAAACGAATATAAAAGTTTAGTATAAACTAATTAGGAGCCCGCATAAGCTGGCCGGCAAGTGGGGGCTTCATGTGACGCGGCCTGCGGAGCTGAATGGCTTGTGCTGCTATATGTTCCTATCGGTCACCTTTCACCTGGGAATTCGATCATGATGTTGTTCAATTTAGTTTCAAGTTTTCAACTACCTTAGTGATGCATACTTGCTGATGAACAAGCAATCACTTTGATCTTATCTAGTTATTCATTTGCACGGTCTGAATTTGGCTGCACACACCAGTTTTTGAATTATATGTATGTACGAGGTGATGTTGTTTTTATTGTTTTAATTGTGTTTATTTGGAATTCTTTGATTGAGCTTGCATAGCCCCTGGGATTTGTTGGAGATCGGAGTAAAATTTGCATGCAGACTGGGTTCCTTAAGAAGGGATATTTCAGCTATATATTAACTATTGTAGTTACACTCACGAGTAGTATTTGTTGTATATACATCCAGTTAATTCTTGAGAGACAATAGAAACGTTGCGACAGTACTAGTCAAATACACTATCCACTGACTGGTGTAGTAAATGTCACTCTAGCTGTTAATTTGCAGAATCTTGCAGGACAGTGCTATACGGACGACACAAGACGGACGATTCATGGACGATAGTGAACTCCAGCCGCGCATGCATGTATACAGGAGAGTATCGGCCGCCAGATTCTTAATCGTCTTCACATCATCTACGCTTTTGTCGCCCGTAGAGCAGTTTCGAATCTTGCAAGACAAACTATAGGTGTGAGTAAAGGAAACCAGAACATGTGCCTTAAAATTTTCTGTTCATGTACACCAACCATGCATTGGTACAGGGATTTGTTTCCATTCATTTCTTTGTCATTGTTCGTCTGCGCCGGCCGACACTGTTGGGTTGTAGAATGTGATGTTTCTCCCATGCTGTGATGTGGGCGTTATCTGTTTTTGTTTTTCAGGGCTTTGTTTTTTCATTCATTCGTCCCCCCGCTGTTGTTCTTGTGTGTCGGCTGGTGTCATTGTGCTGGAGATATTTTTTTCGTGCTGGTATGCCTTCCTTCTGCTGGGGGGAGGAGGTTGGGTTTGCTATGTGTTCCCTCTTTTGGTTGGGGTTACTAGCACAAATGCCCGTGCGTTGCAACGGGAAAAAAGTTGATGTGTATTCAATTATGTGCAAAACACATCTGTTGTTCATGAAAACTGTGCGTGCAAAAAATCTCGTATGTTGCAATGTATATTATAAAATAAATTTCAGAGTTTGTTTGGTACTCGATAGTTCACCTACCGTCGTCCACAATTCGTTTTGGTCCCTCACCTTTAGTTTGGTGTGAAACTTGTAGCATGCAATATTGATACGATTTATATTTACATGTGACACTGACCTATAAAGTTTTCACCGTATTATCGATCAAATATAAGCCACTTTCATATATTTTGCACAAGCAATTGAGAAATAAAATTATTATTGTATTTGGATCAAAATCTACTACCTTTGCTTCCCAAGAAAAATCTTCCTTCTAAATGCATAATTATTACTGCACATGATTCTCAATATGAGCAAATCTTTGTATAAATCTATGCAAAACCAAATCACTAAAGTTACTCACCAAGATACTCACCAAGATACATGATGCAATTTCAAACCAGCAAATGAAATATAAATCTGTAGAACTTGCTTAATGGAAGACAATCGGATTCCCCAACATTTGTTCGGCTGCTATGAAACTGGGTCCTTCTATGTCTTGCATATTCCATAACAGGGGTTATTCTAGCTGTGTATCTGTCTTTTGGTGAACAAATTGAACTTATATTCAAGAACCAGCCACGTCAGCACCGGCTACTGGGTGCTATGCATGCATGTGGTCCTGGGCTACCGCTCGCGTACGTCTCAAGTACGCTCGCACCGGCCACGTCAGCTTAGGGCCTACTGCAAGCTTATCAGACTAGCCACAATGCATAGTAACATACATTAGTAACATACACAAATCCCTAGACTATGTTACTACCTTCATAGTGGGTAGTAACATAAGTGTGGTAACATGGAAACCTTCATTTATTAGGTTATAGACTCATATTGCATTGGGACATGTGATGTTACAGTAACTAGCTAAGTTACCGTAACTACCTCTCTCCTCATTAACTCATTGCCACATAAGCAAATTTGCTGAGTTGGACTCGATGTTACTGCTGAAGTTACTCCCACTGTGGCTAGTCTCAAGTAGCTCGCCGGCGTCAAAATCTCCAATCCCTAACCTTAGATTTTGCCCCATTCCAATCTCACCATGGGCAGCTACAGAGTGACCGATAGCGAGTTCTACATCAACGGTGCCGTTGTCATCGGTTACACCCATTTGCTCGCAGCAGATGGCGTTAGCCATAGCTTGATTCAAGGTCCTCTCCGCAGGAGGCATGGTGGAGGGGCGAGCCCTGTCTATGTCCGAAGGTGCTCCTAGCGTGCACGCCCGCCAATGGATGCGCTCGTGGCGCACTACCGTGGGCATGCGCTGCTGTGCTGGCGACGGCGGTCGGAGATGGCAAATGCCGGCGCACTTCTAGGTGCCACCGAACGAGAAGCAGTGCGGCGTCCCACCGTCTATGTTGCGTATCAAAGTCGCGTGCCCAGTGGCTGATTTTGTCGGTGTCGGAGAAGCGCAGCCATGTTATCGAGGACTTAATTACGTGTAGGCTCACATTCACCCTTGCTCTGGGCATGGTTAATGGCAGTGGCGAGTTCTGAACTTGGGCATGTCCTTGTTATGTTAACCGTAGGTGCTATGTATGTCCGGTTAGTGAACTTGGCTGTCAGCTATTTGGTAAATTATATCTGTAGCTCCTTTATAGTTATGTAACCTCAGGCGTGCATTGAGAACTATGATAATGTCAGTGGTTGTGTTGGAAGGTTCTGTAATATCAAGTGTTGTCCTGACCGATCCTTGTGTACACGCACGTGAAGTTCACTTTGTACAGTACCTTTTTTTAGGAAACTTTTGTACAGTACCTGAAGCAATAATTTGACCATACATGTGATTTAATTTATCATGTTTTTTAAGTTATAATATCTCAGCCATAGACAATAATTTGGCCATACACGTGATTTAATTTATCTGCAAACTTTTCTAGAATTACAAGATCACTTATTTAGGTCAAGTTTGTATGCCTTATACATTAAAAATTCCCTCCTTCATCCAATGCAAAGAGAGCTTTAGAAAACACAGAACTAAGAAACCTATTAGTTGGTCCCTTAAAATATCTAGGGTATATATTTAGGACCCCGATAACTGCCACACGTGTGGTGTATCGAGTGGTTGTGCCACACGCCCTGTGTGGCACGGAGACGACCCCGCCCACACGACCACGTCCGGGCGCGCGCAGCCACAGCCCGCACGTCAGGTGCAGCGCGATCGCCCCACGAAACACGTCCGGCGAAGGAAGCAACCCGCACGACCGTCTCGGCCGTCGCCCCTCCCGCTGCGAGCCACACGCCCAGCGTGTCAAGAACCACGCGTCCCGCCGCGATTGCCATGGCCGGACCCTCTTGATTGCCATGTTGCTCAACTGCAGTTGCCATGTTGTTGAACTGCGATTGCCATGTCGAATAACTACAGCTTTCCATGGTTGCTCAACTGCAGATTGCCGTCTTAGGTCAAGTGTTGGATGCCATTTTGGGCAACTACAGTTGTTGCCATGTCGGACAACTACAGTTATCATGATTTAGAAAACTTTAAGAGTTGCCACCTACTAACACTGGACAGTTGCCATGTAGCACTAAAAACACATGGCAAAAAACATGTTGCGGGTAAAAATAGAGTTGCCATCTGCTTACAAGCACGATAGGTAGTTGTCATGTATCCTGCAAAACACATGGCAACTGATGGCTTTTGGTGTGTGGGAGAGGAGACGGGAGGGCAGTTGCCATGTATCCTGCAAAACACATGGCAACTGATGGCTTTTGGTGTGTGGGAGAGGAGACGGGCATGTGGATGATGGTGGTATCTTTAGGAGTTGCCATCTACTAATACTAGACAGTTGCCATGTAACGCTACAAAACAGACGTGGCAACAATAACATATTCGGTTAAAAGAGAGTTGCCATGTACCCCTTCAAAAACATGGCAAATGACAGCTTAGATGTGGGAGAGTGGGTGAATGGCAGTCGTGGGATATGGGGAACAGGAGTGGTGCGTGGCGTGCGGGCGCGACAACAGTTCTATCGCACGCCCCGACTGGCGAACGTTGGTCGCGGAGAGAAAACAGGCGTGTGGGCGAACTCCCCCACATGCCACACACACGAGTGGTCCTACGTGGCACATAAAATCAGCCTTTTTATGCCAAGATTCGTGCAAAAGGCGCTGCACGGTGCTGGAGGCGTGTGGGTGAGTTGGCTAACGCCCACACGTGTGGGCGTTAACATTTCCGTATATTTATCCCCCTACTCATTACTGCCTTTACTTGTACGGATGACATGAAATCATTTGAGAACTTATGTGCCTCTTGCATTCTGTAGTAACAGTGCAAATATATCCGATGGCTATAATTCCATTCCATTCCTGACCTTCTTAATTTATTCTCTCACACCCCCATCAATGGCCATGTACAATTCCTTTCCTTCCTGGCTTATTCATTCCATATATTTACTTAATTTCCTTCCTGGCTTATTTCATGCCATATGCAAGATCTCTCCCATCTTTTAATTCCTTTATTTTTTTGGTGCATGCCCTTTTCTCTTCCTTCCTTTAGTTCCTTTTCTCCGTGGTTCATAGCACCGAATGACTATATTTTCTTTCCTTCATAACTCAGGAAATGAAGATTTTTCTCTTACTTCCTTTCCTCGCGCTTCTCCTCCGTTTGATTCTTTATGAGGTGGCTTATCGGTTTCAACTCGGAAACATATAAAAGTTGCTGGAACTTGATCAAAAGGAGCGACGTGGGACTTTTTATAGCGAAACGACCTGTTTCCTATCACATACTATAACATACTCCCTCTGTTCCTAAATATTTGTCTTTCTAGGCATTTTAAATGGTTACAACATACGGATGTATGTAGACATATTTTAAACTGTAGATTCATCCATTTTGCTTTGTATATAGTCACTTGTTGATATATTTATAAAGACAAATATTTAGGAACGGAGGGAGTAGCTGAGTTGGCTCCCATGATCGATCTATACATGACAGCGAGGTCTGGGGTTCGAGTCCCCATGGGCCTATGTTTTCGTTGCTCCTCCATTGAATCTAAAAAAATGAGAGGAGGCCTACCTCAGAGAAAATTGTACGTGTATGGGCTGGACTAAAGCAGGGCCAAGTCTGCCATCGTGGAGGCAAAATGTTCCGTTAGTACCATATCGGTTAATTTCAAAACATAATCGTAAAAGCGTATTACGACTGGGCGAAAGCGTATTGTGACGGTAAACCCGGAGACCCAATCCGTGCTTTATTATCTACGCTTCTTTCCGTGATTTTATGTTTTCAGTTTGAATTTTAAGCATATCGCGAGATGGTACTAATTCGGGAAAGCCTGTGGGCATGTCTCTTAATTAAAGATATAGAAAAAAAAAAGATAAACAGGGGTACTAGGATTCGATCCAAGGGCATCAACGCGAGGGCTTGTTGCACTAACCAACTCGGCCAAGTTCCTATGCGTAATTTTTTTTGATAGCTCATTTAATTTATCCGGGAATTGGTTCTTTCATCGGTGTTGGGCTGCAGTTTATCTCTTTTTTTCGTGCTCCCTGGCATGGGCCGTTGGGCCTGCACCTTGACTCCTAATTAAATGTGATTATGGTATCCGGGCTCTGCATGCTGGTGTTGGCTCCTCAGATTTGCTCTTAATTAAACCTCCACGGACATCTAAAAACCAACACATGCACGAATAGAAAAAAAAATCTGATTGTCATTCAAATAATCAATCAAGAATATGAGCTCGCATCAAGGTTAGCACATGTTGGTAGCTCTTGATGAGTAGGTTTACGTGAGACGGTGTCCAAAAAAAGGTTTATTCTTTCGTATTGGTTTGTTCTTATTTTTTTCATTTAATTAACTTCCAAGCGGTGATTCAATTTTTTTGATTCATCATATTTTGTTGTTCAACTGTCTTGGATTGGCTTGCTTCTAATCGGTGCATTAATAAACATCACCAGGTACAACGCTTGCTCATAAGTGAGACCGATTAATTCAAATTTGTTCATTTGTTGAAGACGTACTATAAGGCTAGAGGGACATCAAGCTTGAAGACAACAACTTTGATCCTTGCAGTGTATGAAGGCTGTTTTTATAGGACCAAAAAAGAATACCGTAGATGCTTTTATGAAATTAGGCCATGATACCATCGCAGCGCTTCAAGTCTCAATTGCCTTTTCTAACTCCTTATGTCATTTTTGGCATATAATTTCAAAGTCTTTTTTTTAATCTCCACCACATCTCCTTAGCCTGATTTCTGAGTCTTGGATGACATGTCCATTTAGTAGGAGGATGCGGCCATGCACAGATAATAATTTTTCACCCGTTGAGAAGCACGGGCATATTTACTATACCTAATAATAAGCTAAGGAGTGCTTCTGGCGGTCGGTCACACAACTTTGCAAAAAAAAAAAACCCTATGCTTTCTATGAATTAACCCATGACACACACTCAACTCATATCGGAACCGTTATTTTGCATTTTTCTGGAAACCCCTTGACTTTTTAGGTAATTCACCTGTGGATCATATTTAAGTGAAACAAATGCTTTTCTAAATTATCATATCTTTTAAACCTTTTCTCCGATTTTAATTTTTTATATATGAAATTTGATTAGAAATGTGTACAGTCTGAATATGATGCTATTTTTACCTGTTAAATATTTTCTAAATATTATTTTGGAAGCAAACTTATAATATGTAGCACACGGTCCGTTTTTCATTGTACTGGCGGCGGTACGGATTGCAAATAACCACCCACTAAAACCATATAGAGACGACAGAAAAGATCGATAACCACACACACACCTCTGAAAAACCTCGCAAGGGAAAAACAACAGATTTCTCATCGCGAGAGAGCATGATTCATTTTTTTTCGTGCCGTGGCGATCCGGATTACAAATAAACACCAACTAAAATCATATAAAGACGAACGAAAACATCGATAACCACGCATGCACACCTCTGGAAAACCTCGCAAAGGAAAAATAACAGACTTCTCGTTGCGAGAGCGAGAGAGAGGGGGGAGAGTGGGAGATAGAGATGCCTTAGGATTAACCACATGCAAACACACTTTAATTTGTGTGAACACTGAGGCTACCGCCGACAAGGGTGAGAAGGATAAGCGGCAATACAAATGTAATGCTCCGTTAAAATAAAAGATGTGGACCTATTGTGGTTTTGAGTGATGGATATTGGGTTAAGAGCGTGTGTTGTTTTTTCTCCGTTTGCAACGCACGGGCTCTTTTGCTAGTTAAAAAATAAGGGAGAGATTTATTCATTTATATATCATCTAAAGTCATTGGGTAATGTAAGCTCCTAACAGTTGATCAAATGTTTGCGCGCGTAAAAGCTAGCAGAGCTAATGCCTATTGGCTCCTCTGTTCATACGTTCTATTTTCATGGTTGATTTTCTGGTTGACCAGAAGTTGACAACATGACTAGTGTTTTCTTAACTAACTTAAAGCCCAAAGTACAATTCTGAAGTGCCCTCGCGATTTACTTAAATAATGGAAGATGGATTTAACTCAGTATTGACCGTATTGCATCCTGGTGTTGATTTTGTTCTTGCCTCTGATGCACTAAGTTTAACTTCAGTCTGATGTTACAAAAAAGGTGTACTCTGATGACATACGCATGTTAGAACTGACTTTTAGTGTAAACTAGAACAGATTTGGCAATTCATCTACGCGAATAAACTCTAATGAAAGCATCGAGGAATTTCGCAACAACTACATTTGGTTCAATGCGGACACAGGTTCCTGAGGAACCAACTCCGGCCACTGCACCGTATTGAAGCGGTTGACCGGCCCTTTGCAGGGCCTGGCCACGGCTATTTAAGCCGCGCTCCGTCCACATCGCATCCTCCTGCTACCTCCCCCTCCTTCTCCTCCTCCTCCTTGCTGCACCCCCCTACACATCTCCGACGATGGCCAAGTTCTGGGTGTCCACGCCGGCAGGTGGTTCTGGGGCGGGATTTGGCGGCTCGTGGAGATGCCGCCCTCAAACTCCGGGGCCGTCGCCGCGCAATAGCAGCATCCAAATCAGATGTCGCATCAAGGAAGAGTGGCTCTCGCCGCCACCCCAGCGCGCCGTCAAGGAAGAGCGGCTCTCGCCGCCACCCCAGCACATCGTGAAGGTGGAGCGCCACTCGCCGCGTCGTTAAGGAGGAGCGCCGCTCCCCCCCCCCCCCAAGGCGGACAGGCGCATTCTGCACTACCTCTGTGGCGGCTCCTCGTCGTAGTCCTGGAGCGCCATGACGGCATAGAAGTACACCGACCGGGAGC
Source organism: Aegilops speltoides (assembly GCA_021437245.1). Classification (NCBI taxonomy): domain Eukaryota; kingdom Viridiplantae; phylum Streptophyta; class Magnoliopsida; order Poales; family Poaceae; genus Aegilops; species Aegilops speltoides. The sequence goes on from CM038146.1 coordinate 485,835,682, forward strand.
AGCGCCGGCAGGACAAGCACAACGCCGCGCGCCGATCCCAGTTCACGGACTCCGACGTCCCGCCGCCACACATCACGGCGGAACCGGACTTGGCGGACACCTGGGCCATGGACCTCTCCGTGGCGATGTAGGAGACGGACAAGCGCCGTCTCCGACGCCTCGATGGGGAGATGGCCAGGTACGACGAGGAATGGTCTCTCGCCGAGATCGCCACCGCTGCCGAAGACGACGTCTCCAATGACCACCGCCGAAGACGACGCCTCCAACAACCACCGCCCTCTTCCCCCACCCACGTCCTCGTTGGTCGCGGCCCCACTAGCATGATGCAGGAGGAGGCGTAGATGATCATCCGCGAGCGCAGGCAGCTGCCGGAAAGCCCTGTCGAGGCGCCACCACCTTCCGCCGCCCAAGCCAGACGGCGGTCGGGCGACGATGACGGAGGAGGAGGAGCCGGCAGCCCAGCATTGGCTACGAGGTCATCGTGAAGTATATGATATTTTAGGGTTTTAGTTTTAGGTTTTTAATTCACCGGATGAAATACAGTCCGGTTTTAAATACAAATTGTCCTACTTTCAATGAAATCCGTCGTCTTTCTCTCAAAATTCGTCGTGTTTGCATGAATTTCATCCGGTTGGTTTGAGTTGTTGTGAAAATGTACACGGCTAGCGTTGGATGTCGACCTCCCGCATCCGTGTCCGCGGACTGGTCCACCAGTCCACGGACGGATGTGGGAGGTTTTTTACAGGTTGCCATTGAAGATGCCTTATGTACCTTCTTCATGCTCCATGATGAGTTAATAATGTAAAAAATTATACAACAATAATGTGATAGGTGAGAATAGAATGGCTGCAAAAATCCTCCCTCCAAGGATCACGGGAACTCATCTTTGATCTTTGCACAAGATGTTTCCATATTTAATAATTCAATTCAAAGAACAACTTCGTACAGAGGCCAAAGTCATTTTCCAAGGAAAATTCTTCCTATTACACTGGCTACACACTAACGACGCTCATGGAGTACCAACGTGCCAAATATTCGCGCACATTGATATATGCCTCTTAGAGCATCTCCAACAGACGCACGCAGGCGTGGCGCGCTAAAAGCTTTTTACAGTGTTGAAATAGCGCTTTTGCGCGCCGAACTAGTCAGTTGCTTCACCAGACGCCCAAAAAATTTAGCGCGCCAGCGTGCCGCTTCAGCAAGCATTGTAAAATAGAGTGCGCGCGCCTAGCCGGCGCACAAACAACACAGACAAGATAATCTCAAACATCCAAAGTATGCAAATTTCACACGAACAAGATGATCTCAAACATCAATGAGAAACATAGCATAGTTCAAATTCATAGCATAGTTCAAAATATGCAAAGTTCGCACAAACAAGATGATCACAAGCAAGTTCATGACAAACAAGTTCACACAAATAAATTAAACATGAACAATCATTCCTCGTCTTCTTCCTCCTCATTTGCCTCTTCCGATTCGCCCGTTTCTTCTTCCGATTCTCCATCCTCTTGTTTGTCCTCTCCTTCATTGGAAAGTCGGACGGTGTTTGCACTATCAACAACGGCATCATGTGAAGGCATGTGAGGCACACCAGAAGCTCCCATGCCACCCATGCCTCCCATAGGTGCTCCCATGCGTCCCATGAGAGATGCAAAACTCATGTCTCTCATGCTTCCCATGCCACCCATGCCTCCCGTAGGTGCTCGCATGCCTCCCATACCACCCATGGTAGCTCCCAAGCCTCCCATGGAAGCTCCATGCCTCCCATGAAAGCTCCCATACCTCCCATAGGTGCTCTCATGCCTCCCATGGAAGCTCCCATGCCTCCCATAGGTGCCCCACGCCTCCCATGCCTCCCATAGGTGCTCCCATGCCACCAATGAAAGCTCCGATGCCTCCCAAGCCTCCCATGTCTCCCATGCACATCATTCTTTTTGCATCAAGATTTAATCACGGCAAAGGTTGATGTACTCCTTTTGCCTCTCATCAAAGTTGGATGTGTCCATGAAGAACAAGTACTTCTCCCATTCCAATAATCTTGCTTGCTCCTTCATGGCCAATTTTTTCTCCTCCAATGCCACTTTCCTCTCCTCGGCCACCACCCTCCTCTCCTCGGCCGCCGACTCTTGGATCCTTGCCACCCTCCTCTCCTCATTTTCTTCCTTTCTTGCCTTCACAATAGCCTCCATAGCACTCTTCTTCTTCTTCTTCTTCTTCTTCTTCTTCTTCTTCTTCCCTTGTGGTATTTTTGGCTTCTAGTAGGCAACTGAGTTTGGTGTAGGGCTCCTCTTGCCGTCATCACTTGATGCCTCATTGTCATCATCATCCAAATCAATGGTTGCATTGTTTTGTCACGTTTTTTCCATTTCTCTTCATCCTTCAACACCTAGTAGCAATGGGGCAGCACAAATGCTCTCCCTTTCTTCACCTTGCCTTTCTTGGTCTTCTTCTCTTCTCCTCAAAACAAGTTTTGTGCAATGTTGAGCTACAAACCACTAGTGCAGAACAGGGCATTAGCACCGGTTCGTAAGGACCTATAGTGCCGGTTACATAACCGGCACTAATTTGTGGTCACTAAAGGCCCCCCCCCCCTTTAGCACCGGTTCAGCACGAACCGGTGCTAAAGGGCAACCACGTGGCATTAGTCAGCTCCGGGGGCCTGGAGCCCTTTAGTACCGATTGGTAACACCAACCAGTACTATAAGGTTTGGAGGGTTTTTGGTTTTATGATTTCTTTTTCATTTAATTTTGTGTTTCCATTTTAGTTCTTTTTCGTTTGCTGGTATTTTACGATACTACACGTTGTACACGTTATGCATATATATATATATATATATATATATATATATATATATATATATATATATATATATTTCTAGTAGAACCAATCATGCATATATATATCACGTCAATGTCTCACAAATTAAATCACCATATTAATTAATTCACACATACACACATGTACAGATATATACAATTTCTCCTACATATGAATGTTGCCTTGAGCCAGTCTAATTGGTGCCTTGAGCACGATGACAATTGAAAGTGGTTTTCATTGGGGCGGTAGCGGTAATAGAATTCTCCATTCGGATTTATGACCTGGTCGAGCAAAAATCCCGCTATTTCCTCTTGAAGTGCTTCTACGCTTCGCTTCTATGAGCTTCTCCGCACCTCTTTGAACTGTTAAGAAGGAGATCAATATGCATGTGTATTAGTTGTGTGACTAGCTAGATATCGATAATGGTGTAAAATTGTGAATAATGTTCGACAAGCGTACCCATTGCTGTCTTTGAGATCTGCTCCTTCGGATGCCATCATGCGAATATTCTCGCAAACGCAGAATGCACACAGATCAGTACCCTACGCCTGCTTCAGGGCCTTTACGAGAATGGAATTTGATCAGATAAAAATTAATCAAGCATGATAATTAAAGAGATGGCAGCTAGCTAGCTAGCTAGCTAGTACTACTTAATTACTTACCTTGGGTCGTAACCATTCAAGCTTTTGTTTCCACGGGCCGGGCGTGACGCTGATGAATCTTGCCCAAGCCCTGCCCGCCGACAAAGAAAATGAATAAAGGGGTTATTAAATAGTTCATATCATGAAATGACGAACTAAATAGGCCGAGATATATAGTTAATAATGATTGAAATTACCTGTTGACTATCCCATACAAGATGTTAAAGTCAGTTTTTTTTAGACTACTGAGTCGAGTACTTCAACTGTTACGTCGTCAACTTTAATGATACACATGACCCAGTGAAATCTGCATATGCACACATGTTTACATGTCTTAATTAAGCGGGCATATGTTAGCAAAAACATGTAGCTATAGCTAGTAGGCAAAAACAGAGAATTTGTAGTACACAAGACAGTGTGACTCACCCAAAGTGGTAAGGAAGTAGTATATCTTCATTGTATTTGAGGCGCTTCAAGAACTCTAGCATGTTGTCCTCTACTTCCTTTGCATGATGTTCATTTATCTTCCATGTGAATTCATTAACGGTGTTTGGGTCAATGAACCCAATGCCATAGCGTCCACCTTTTCTCATTTCATATATCTTCATCCTGCATAATACCACAGAAAAGAATATATATAGTGAGGATAATTACAGGTAATGATTGATCTCAAAAGGATCACTACAGCTAGCTTGAGACTTAAATTATAGAAAGAAATCACTTACGACAATAGCAATCGATTTATAGATTTGTCGAGTGCTTCCTTATTGTATAACTGAAACAGTTCTAAATACTCAACGGACCCAGCTTTCTCATGGTAGTAATGGTCCTCCTTGACATTCACCATGAGGGACACTCGATCTGAAATCTTGGTCATGTTCATGTACCATTGATGCAATTCATACATTCTCGTTGGGAGGTTCTTGACCTTATCCAGCGCGACCAAAGGTTGGCCCCGGACATATTGCCGCTTTACTTCATCCTCTCTGAGCAAAGGCATGGGCTCGATCTCGAGGAGTTGTCCAACAGTGATGTTGAGAACTTCAGCCTGCATTATATGCTCCTCCGTTATTGCCACATTGCCCACCTCGGGAACATGCAATGTTTGCCCACAATAATATTGGGGGCGCGTACTGTCACCTGTTGTTGGCACAACAAGCGAGGGGATCGATTGCGCCGCATGTTCTCCCAGCTGGGGAATGGTTTTCCCACATTTTTTGGCAGCTGCTTCTTGTTTGCTCGATCCCGATGTAGACGTGCTCGCCTCCCTTTATAGACGTGCTCGATTTAACTTCCTGATGTGGCGCTCATAGTCTGTGTCAACAGGCTTGGAAGCTGGTGGTTGAGCCATACGAATGAAGTGGTCAATCGTTTCCTCTGGCACTTTCTCCCTTGGCGGCGGTGGCGGTTTCGGTGCAAAATGGGCTTCCACCTCGGCCTTCGATATGGCTGTGATTTCCTCCTCGGACTTGTCATAAGACCTCTGCGGAAGAGGCTTGAGCTTGGACCATATTTATACCGCTTGCCTCCGCCAGACTTCCAGCTGTACTACCTCGACTCAGACGGCTATGCACCGAGCTGCAGGTGTCTCTGCGATTCTTGGCGGCGGAGATGGCTGACGGACTGAGTTGGACGAGGAGGAGGAGGGCTGAGGTTGTGCCGGACTTGGAGGAGGTGGGCGTCGGCTGTGGCGGACTTGGAGGAGGAGGATTGTCCCGACACTTTGCGGACTTGGAGGAGGAGGATTGTCCCGACACTTTGCCGGACTTGGAGGAGCGGAGTCTGCTGACTCGGTGGCGGACTTCGACGAGAACTCGGGTGACGCGGTGTGGGTGGCCTTGGAAAGATGATGCAATCCTTTTTCCATAGGATGATACGATGTTTGGCCTCTCCGAGAAAGCGCCGCCGTCACCTCCAAAGCAATGTCAAGCTGTAGCCCGAATATGGGTCCAGCACATCATCAACCACGACACGAGCATAGCCCGCTGAATCGGGTTGCCATGGAAGGTTGCCTCGGGGATTTGTGAAAGCACAGCCGTCCGCCACCTTCATGGATATGTTCTTCATTTTGTAGTGTAGCTCGCGATTAGTGTTCTCCGTGATGTCATCCACGGGTATCTACCCAGCATTGGGTCGTCTGGACGGAACCCACGCTGCTTCTCGGCATGGATGGGCCGGTGCTATCCAATGTTGGATCATCCGCTAGCTGCTGCAGCTGTTGAGACCCCCTTTGATGGATAAGTGAGTCGATCTGCTCCTGCTGCCGCTGGAATTTGACTGCCAATTCCGCTTGACTTGCTTCTAGGCCTTGAAGGCGTTTGTAGTCCCGCTTCCTCTGCTCCTCCTCCATCTTCCTCTTCTTCTCCTCCGCAATCTTCTTTCTCGCACGGGTTCTGTAGTCGGTGTTCCAGTCTGAAAACCCCTCATACCACGGAATAGCGCCCTTGCCTCGTGTTCTTCCCGGTGTTCAGGATTTCCCGGCACGCGAAGCTCGTCGTTCTCTCTGTTGGGCTGGAACACCCCGCTTGTGCCTCTTCTATTGCAACAAGTATCGCATCGTCGGCTCCCTTTAGACTTGCCCTTGTCGAAACTTTTCCTGTCTCCCGGTCCAACTCCCCCCCATGCGCATAGAACCAAGTCCTGACCCTGACGGGCCAGCTCTTAGTAACCGGAGTGACACCTGCATCCTCCATCTCTTTCTCAGACTTATCCCACTTAGGCATTGCCACCGCATAGCCACCTGGCCCCAGCTTATGGAACTTATCCTTCTTTTCGGCATTCTTCTTGTTTATTCTCGACCGTTCCTTAGCTAATTCCGAATCCTTGAATTTCACGAAATCGCCCAATGATCACGTTGGTTCTCCAAAGTTCCTTGAATACTGGAGTCTTCCTTCCTCCGCCGACGTATTTGTTCCATTCACCATTCTTGTAGTTCTTGAATGCGATCGCCATCATCTTAAGAGCAGCCTCTTTGACTTTCTCGCACATCTGCTTTACGTGAAATGATCCGGTAGGGTGAATGTTCCATGAGAGTATCCCAAAGCGATCTTTTTATTCTTGTCGACATAAGTAACATCTGGACGTGGCTTTGCTTTGGCGCCCTCCATTCTTGAAGTTTGATCGAGTTGGTCCTTCACAAGAACTCCGCGACCGACGAACGAACTTGTTCGCAATCTTCTTAGGCGCTATTGGTTTGCCAAGAGGGTCACATGCCTCGATATTGTACTTTACGCCCGCTTCAACTTTTGTTCGGGCCTCGTTTAAATTTTTTCTGAAGATTTGCTCGATCCGGATGGCTGAAAGAACAAACATCGATTCGTTAATATATCTTCAAGTCATTTAAAACATGTGATGATCACCAGATGCCTGCTTATATAAATATATATACCTCGTCGGTGTTTGTTGTTTCAGGATCATGTTCTTCGTCATCGCTATAATCATTCATGACTTCGTTGATCGAATATCATATCACCCTCTCCGGTGTTGTTTAGAAATTCGAGCCGTCATAATCTTCTTCATTTTGATTATCATCTGCCTCACAGATCATATCGAACATGGTCTGTTCTCCCTCTCTGTCGGTATTGTTCGCCATAGCTTTTGTTTAACTAATCCAAAAGAAATATAAAACAATTTAGTATTCCAATCTCGAATAATAGATATAATCTCGAATACATCGTCCGAATAATAGATATAATCTCGAATACATCGTCCGTAATAATAGATATAATCTCAATACATCATCCGAATAATAGATATAATCTCAATACATCGTCCGTAATAATAGATATAATCTCAATACATCGTCTCGAATAATATATAATATTGAAAAGTACATCACGGCTATTAGCTAATAAAGATCGAATACTACGAGAAGAATCTAGGACACTCGCGGTTCCTCCGACGCGACAAAGGGACACCCAAAGAGAAGGAACCTCACAGATCATAGCTGAAGTGAGATCCCGAAGATATTGCCACGTATTGGAGAACCTGCCGCCTCTAACGCAACCATGTAGCGATGGACGTGCTCGTCCTCCTCCACGACACGGCGACGTACCACCTCCGGCGGGCCGGGTCCCTCCGCACCAAATGGCCCACGCTGAACGCCACCAAACGAGATCAGGGTCGACGACTGGACCCGCGGCCGGGTTCCTCGTCAAGCGGCGCGCCCCTCCAAGCAGCACCTCCCAGTGCCAGCCCGGCGGAGCCCAGTCCCGGACATGGGTCGGCTGGACGTCATCGCGGACGGGTCGACGGCGAGGATGCGGGCCGGGCATCGTCGAGAACAAATACTAGCTATATGCCCGCAAAAAGTAACATTTTTTTAATGATTGGATTTTGATAACTAAAATTTCTAACATTCTATATATATAACTAACATTTCTAACAATGCTATATATAACTAACATTTCTAATATTTTAGAACTAAAAAACAGAAAAAAATTGTAACATTTCTATATATATAACTAACATTTTTATAACTATTTCTATAACTAAAAAACAGAAAAATTTCTAACAATTCTAACTTTTTATAACTATATATTTCTATAACTAAAAACAGAAAAATTTCTACAATTTCAAACATTTCTAACACATCTAACAATTCTAACATTTCTAACTATTTCTAAAAAACAGAAAAATGTCTAACAATGTATGTGTGTGTGTGCGCGCGCTCACCGGCCTTCTAGGCGAGAGGCGACGGGGCGCAAGCGACGGGACGGCGACGGCACGGGCGACGACGGGCGGCGACGACGGGACGGGACGACGGGCGGGCGGCGACGGGCGGCGGCGGCGGCAAGGCGACGGGACGGGGCGGCGACGACGAAGCGGCGGCGACGGGCGGCGACGACGGGGCGGCGACGGGGGCGGCGACGACGGGACGGGCGGCGACGGTGCAGAGGAGAAGAAGCAGAGGGAGATGAGAAACTGACGAAATTTTGAAGTGTTTAGTTATATAGAAGACACGTTTAGTACCGGTTGGAGCCACCAACCGGTACTAAAGGTCTGTTTTGGCCAGGCCAAGCGGCGGGAAGCGACCCCCTTTAGTACCGGGTGGTGGCACAAACCGGTACTAAAAATACTTTAGTACCGGTTTGTGCCACGACCGGTACTAAAGGGGTGCTTATTAGCAGCAGTGCGGTCGGCAAGTTTAGTCCCACCTCGCTAGTCGAGGGGCTACCGCACTGGTTTATAAGCCCCAGTGCGGTAGCCCTCTCGAGCTCCTCTCCTATTCAGGCCTACTGGGCCTACCTGTCCTCCTCGCCTTGCGGGCCTACTGTGCCTTCGCGGGCCTGCATCCTGGCCCAATGAAAGGTTGTATCGCTGCTCGTATGCAAGCCGCTTTGGCCCAGTAGGCGGGCTTTTTTTTTGCTTTATTTTTTTGTTTTATTTATTTTTGAGTTGTATTTTGTTGTATTTAGAGTTTCTTTGTGAATATTTTTGCTTTAGGTACAAAAAATTACAAACTTTCTCTTAGTGCCGGTAGATTTCAAATTTGAATAGTTTAAATTTTGAATTATTTGAAATTTGTGTGAATCACTAGTTTGTGAATAACTTAACTTTGAAAAAGTTTTTCCAAAGGATTCTTTTTCTTATGTTCAATATTAGTGTGTTTTATCATTATATTCAATTTAGTAATGCTTAGTTTATTTAAAAATGAAATGCCTTTGTAACCGTTCAGTTTTAAATGGAAACCACGATACTTGAAAGAGATTGTCCATTTTGTACACGAAGTGCATCCAGTTTTGTCGTAACCCTCTCTACTTTCTTGCACATGCTATTTATATGAAATTATGATACCATGCCAACTTTCAACCTTTTCTGAGTTCATTTGAATTGCTTTTCAATTTCAGGGTCATTTAGCTGAAAAAAATCAGTAAATGCATGAAAAGAATTTGTTTGCACATAAAATTTCTTCGCTTCAAATGCCAAAACACATAACTACCCTAACTATTACAGACATTCCCTCCGGGTGTGAAACACGAAGAAAGTGATGATAGTGAAGCCGATCACATCCTGATCTTTGGGTGTGAAACTTTTTCTTCAAGTGTGTCCCTTTGCGCCAGAACCATGGAAAATCTTCATCATTTAACGGGATGCTCGGGTCAATATTCACTGTGAATGGAGCAATTTCATCAAACTTTTCATAATCTTCTCGACTTGTCTGTCTTGTCATCCACTCCCACGATGTTTCTCTTCCCGTAAAGAACTATGTGCCGCTTTGGCTCATCGTGCGATGCATTCGCTTCCTTATCTTTTCTTTTTCTTGGCTTGGTAGACATGTCCTTCACATAGAAAACCTGTGCCACATCATTGGCTAGGACGAATGGTTCCTCTGCATACGCAAAATTGTTGAGATCCACTGTTGTCATTCCGCATCGGGTCTTCCGTTACCCGCCTCGTGTCATATTGACCCATTTGCACCAAACAAAGGGACCTTTAAACCACGTCGATAGTCAAGTTCCCATATGTCCTGTATATAACCATAATATGTTTCCTTTCCCGTCTTGGTTTCTGCATCAAAGCGGACACCACTGTTTTGGTTGGTGCTCTTCTTATCTTGGGCAATCGTGTAAAATGTATTACCATTTATCTCGTACCCTTTGAAAGTCATTATATTCGAAGATGGTAACTGGGACAGCAAGTACAGGTCATCTTCAATAGAGGTGGCATGCATGGTACGTGTCTGCAACCAGTTGGCGAAACTCCTGGTTTGTTCACGTGTAATCCACTCATCAAACCGCTCCGCGTGTTTGGAGCGTAGCAAATTCTTGTGTTCATCCATATACGGAGCCACCAAGGTGGAATTCTGTAGAACTGTGTAGTGTGCTTCAGTGAGAGAATGTCCGTCCATACATATTATTTGTTCCCCTCCTAGCATGCCTTTTCCATCCAGTCTGCCCTTATGCCACGATTCAGGAACACCAATCGGCTTAAGGTCAGGCATAAAGTCAATACAAAACTCAATGACCTCCTCATTTTGATGGCCCTTGGAGATGCTTCCTTCTGGCCTAGCACGGTTATGAACATATTTCTTTAAGACTCCCATGAACCTTTCAAAGGGGAACATATTGTGTAGAAATACAGGACCCAAAACGTTAATCTCTTCTCATAGGTGAACTAGGACGTGCGTCATGATGTTGAAGAAGGATGGTGGGAACACCAACTCGAAATGTTGGAAATATGCCCTAGAGGCAATAATAAAAGGATTATTATATTTCAATGTTCATGATAATTGTCATTTGTTCATGCTATAACTGTATTATCCGGAAATCGTAATACACGTGTGAACACTTAGACACAATGAGTCCCTAGTGAGCCTCTAGTTGACTAGCTCGTTGTGATCAATAGATAGTCATGGTTTCCTGACTATGGACATTAGATGTCGTTGATAACGGGATCACATCATTAGGAGAATGATGTGATGGACAAGACCCAATCATAAGCATAGCATAAAAGATCGGATAGTTCGTTTGCTAGAAGCTTTGCCAATGTCAAGTATCTATTCCTTCGACCATGAGATCGTGTAACTCCCGGTTACCGTAGGAGTGCCTTGGGTGTATCAAACGTCACAACGAATCGGGTGACTATAAAGGTGCATTACGGTATCTCCGAAAGTATCTGTTGGGTTGACACGGATCGAGATGGATTTGTCACTCCGTATGACGGAGAGGTATCTCTGGGCCCACTCGGTAATGCATCATCATAATGAGCTCAATGTGACCAAGGTGTTGTACGGGATCATGCATTACTGATGCGAGTAAAGTGACTTGCCGTAACGAGACCGAACAAGGTATTGGGATACCGACGATCGAGTCTCGGGCAAGTAACGCATCGATTGACAAAGGAATTGTATACAGGGTTTTGATCGAATCCTCGACATCGTGGTTCAACCGATGAAATCATCGAGGAGCATGTAGGAGCCAACATGGATATCCAGATCCGCTGTTGGTTATTGTCCGAGAGTCGTCTCGGTCATGATCACGTGTCTCCCGAACCCGTAGGGTCTACACACTTAAGGTTCGGTGACGCTAGGGTTAGTAGGAAGTCAAGTATGTGACCACCGAATGTTGTTCGAGTCCGGATGAGATCCCTGACGTCACGAGGAGTTCGGAAGGGTTCGGAGGTAAAGAATAATATACAGAAGTGGTGTTTGACCATCGGGAAAGTTTGGGTCTCGGTAAAGTACGGACCACGGAAGGGTCCTGGGTCCACCGGATGGGGCCACCTATCCCGGAGGGCCCCATGGGCTGAGAGGGAAGGAACCAGCCCACAAGGGGCTGGTGCGCCCCTAGGGTCCACCTCGCGCCTAGGGTTGAAACCCTAGGGGTGGGGCGCCCACCGGCTTGGGGGTACTCCACCCCTTGGCGCCGCCCCGGAGATTGGATCTCCAGGGGCCGCCTACAGGGGCCTATATAAAGGGGGAGGAGGGGGCTGCTGTACACAACTCCCAAGGCGCAGCCCTCCCTCCCAACACATCTCCTCCTCCGTAGAGCTCGTGAAGCCACAGCCGAGATCTTGCTTCTCCACCACCATCACGCCGTCGTCTTGCCGGTGGAGCTGTCTTCCTCAACCTCTCCTTCCCCTTGCTGGATCAAGAAGGAGGAGACGCCGATCGTCCCGTGACGTGTGTTGAACGCGGAGGTGCTGTCCGTTCAGCACTTGGCATCGGTGATCTGAATCACGTTCGAGTACGACTCCATCATCACCTTGCAAGCTTCCGCACGCGATCTACAAGTGGTATGTAGATGTTATCTCTCTCTCGTTACTCGTTGCTTAGATGAACTCATAGATGGATCTTGGTGAAGCCGTAGGAAAAATTTTAATTTTCTGCAACGTTCCCCAACAGTGGCATCATGAGCTAGGTCTATGCGTAGTTCTCTAATGCACGAGTAGAACACAATTTGTTGTGGGCATTGATCTTGTCATCTTACTTGCCTCTACTAGTCTTTTCTTGCTCAACGGTATTGTGGGATGAAGCGGCCCGGACCAACCTTACACGTACGCTTACGTGAGACCGGTTCCACCGACTGACATGCACTAGTTGCATAAGGTGGCTGGCGGGTGTCTGTCTCCCACTTTAGTTGGAGCGGAATCGATGAACAGGGCCCTTATGAAGGGTAAATAGAAGTTGACAAAATCACGTTGTGGTGATTCGTAGGTAAGAAAACGTTCTTGCTAGAACCCAATCGCAGCCACGTAAAAGATGCAACAACAACTAGAGAACGTCTAACTTGTTTTTGCAGCGATTGATCATGTGATGTGATATGGCCAGAAGTTGTGATGAATGATGAATTGTTATGTATGAGATCATGTTCTTGTAATAGGATTCACGACTTGCATGTCGATGAGTATGACAACCGGCAGGAGCCATAGGAGTTGTCTTTATTTTTGTATGACCTGCGTGTCATTGAAGAACGCCATGTAAACTACTTTACTTCATTACTAAACGTGTTAGTCATAGAAGTAGAAGTAGTCGTTGGCGTGACAACTTCATGAAGACACGATGATGGAGATCATGATGATGGAGATCATGGTGTCAAGCCGGTGACAAGATGATCATGGAGCCCCGAAGATGGAGATCAATGGAGCTTGATGATATTGGCCATATCATGTCACAACTATATAATTGCATGTGATGTTTATTATGTTTATGCATCTTGTTTACTTAGGACGACGGTAGTAAATAAGATGATCCCTTATAAAATTTCAAGAAGTGTTCTCCCCTAACTGTGCACCGTTGCTACAGTTCGTCGTTTCTAAGCACCACGTGATGATCGGGTGTGATGGATCCTTACGCTCACATACAACGGGTGTAAGACAGTTTTACACAGCGAAAACACTTAGGGTTAACTTGACGAGCCTAGCATGTGCGGACATGGCCTCGAACACGGAGACCGAAAGGTCGAACACGAGTCGATGGAAGATATGATCAACATGAAGATGTTCACCGACGATGACTAGTCCGTCTCACGTGATGATCGGACACGGGCTAGTCGACTCGGATCGTGTAACACTTAGATGACTAGAGGATGTCTAATCTAAGTGGGAGTTCATAATTTTGATTAAGAACTTTATTATCATGAACTTAGTCTAAAACCTTTGCAAATATGTCTTGTAGATCAATGGCCAACGCTAATGTCAACATGAACTTCAACGCGTTCCTAGAGAAACCAAGCTGAAAGATGATGGCAGCAACTATACGGATCGGGTCCGGAACCCGAGGATCATCCTCATAGCTGCCAGAAACAATATGTCCTAGAAGGACCGCTAGGTGCCGCTCCGTCCCGAGAGAACCAAGACGTTATGAACGCTTGGCAAACTCGTCTGATGATTACTCCCTCGTTCGGTGCGGCATGCTCTACAGCTTAGAACCGGGCTCCAAAAGCGTTTTGAGCATCACGGAGCATATGAGATGTTCAAGAGCTGAAACTAGTTTTCCAAGCTCATGCCCGGTCGAGAGATATGATGTCTCCGACAAGTTCTACAGCTTGTAAGATGGAGGAGAACAGTTACATCGCTGAACACATCCTCAAGATGTCGGGTTGCACGCACGTATGACCCAGTTGAACATTAACCTCCCGATGAGGCGGTCATTGACAGAATCCTCCAATCGCTCCCACCAAGCTACAAGAGCTTTGTGATGAACTACAACATGCGGGGATGGTAAAGACCATTCTGAAGTGTTCTCGATCTGAAGTCAGCAGAGGCTGAAATCAAGAAAGAACATCAAGTGTTGATGGTCAATAAGACCACTAAGTTCAAGAAGGGCAAGGGTAAGAAGAACTTCAAGAAGGACGGCAAGGATGTTGCCGCGCCCGCAAGCCGCTTGCCGGAAGAAGTCAAAGAATGGACCCAAGCCCGAGACTGAGTGCTTTTATTGCAAGGGAAGGCACCTTTGAAGCGGAACTGCCCCAAATACTTAGCGGATAAGAAGGCCGGCAACACCAAAGGTATATTTGATATACATGTAATTGATGTGTACCTTACCATTACTCGTAGTAACTCCCGGGTATTTGATACCGTGCCGTTGCTCATATTTGTAACTCACAGCAGGAGCTGCGGAATAAACGGAGACTGGCGAAGGACGAGGTGACGATGCGCGTCGGGAATGGTTCCAGGGTCGATGTGATCGCCGTCGGCACGCTGCCTCTACATTTACCTACGGGATTAGTTTTAAACCTCAATAATTGTTATTTGGTGCCAAGTTTGAGCATGAACATTGTATCTGGATCTCGTTTAATACGAGATGGCTACTCATTTAAGTCTGAGAATAATGGTTGTTCGATTTATATGAGAGATATGTTTTATGGTCATGCTCCGATGGTCAATGGTTTATTCTTGATGAATCTCGAGCGTAATATTACACATGTTCATAGTGTGGATGCCAAAAGATGTAAAGTTGATAACGATAGTCCCACATATTTGTGGCACTGCCGCCTTGGTCACATTGGTGTCAAGCGCATGAAGAAGCTCCATGCTGATGGACTTTTAGAGTCTCTTGATTATGAATCGTTTGACACATGCGAACCTTGCCTCTTAGGCAAAATGACCAAGACTCCGTTCTCCGGAACAATGGAGCGAGCAACCAACTTGTTGGAAATCATACATACCGATGTGTGCGGTCCAATGAGCGTTGAGGCTCGTGGAGG
Organism: Aegilops speltoides; assembly: GCA_021437245.1. Lineage (NCBI taxonomy): Eukaryota > Viridiplantae > Streptophyta > Magnoliopsida > Poales > Poaceae > Aegilops > Aegilops speltoides. Next base: position 485,850,792 of record CM038146.1, read on the forward strand.
ATATCGTTATGTTCTCACTCTCACTGATGACTTGAGTAGATATGGGTATGTCTACTTAATGAAACACAAGTCTGAGACTTTTGAAAAGTTCAAGGAATTTCAGAGTGAGGTAGAGAATCAACGTGACCGAAAGATAAAGTTCCTATGATCAGATCGTGGAGGAGAATATTTAAGTCACGAATTTGGCACACACTTAAGGAAATGTGGAATCGTTTCACAACTCACGCCGCTGAACACCTCAAATAAACGGTGTGTCCGAACGTCGTGTCGCACTCTATTGGATATGGTGCGGTCTATGATGTCTCTTACCGATTTACGCTATCATTTTGGGGATACGCTCTAGAGACAGCTACATTCACTTTAAATAGGGCACCGTCTAAATCCGTTGAGACGACACCGTATGAATTATGGTTTGGGAAGAAACCTAAGCTGTCGTTTCTAAAAGTTTGGGGATGCGATGCTTATGTCAAGAAACTTCAACCTGAAAAGCTCGAACCCAAGTCGGAAAAATGCGTATTCATAGGATACCCTAAGGAAACTGTCGGGTATACCTTCTACTTAAGATCCGAAGGCAAGATCTTTGTTGCCAAGAACGGATGCTTTCTGGAGAAAGAGTTTCTCTCGAAAGAAGTAAGTGGGAGGAAAGTAGAACTCGATGAAGTACTACCTCTCGAACGGGAAAGTGGTGCAGCGCAGGAAACCATTCCTGTGATGCCCACACCAACTGAAGAGGAAAACGTTGATGATGATCAAGGTACTTCGGATCAAGTTACTACTGAACTTCGAAGGTCCACGAGGACACGTTCCGCACCAGAGTGGTACGGCAACCCTGTCATGGAAATCATGTTGCTAGACAACAATGAACCTTCGAACTATGAAGAAGCAATGGCGGGCCCGGATTCCAACAAATGGCTTGGAGCCATGAAATCCGAGATAGAATCCATGTATGAAAACAAAGTATGGACTTTGACAGACTTGCCCGATGATAGGCGGGCGATAGAAAATAAATGGATTTTTAAGAAGAAGACGGACGCGGATGGTAATGTTACCATCTATAAAGCTCGACTTGTCGCTAAGGGTTATCGACAAGTTCAAGGGATTGACTACGACGAGACATTCTCTCCGTGGCGAAGCTTAAGTCCGTCTGAATCATGTTAGCAATTGCCGCATACTATGATTATGAGATATGGCGATGGACGCCAAAACGGCATTCCTTAATGGACATCTTAAGGAAGAGCTGTATATGATGCAGCGGAAGGTTTTGTCGATCCTCGTAACGCTAACAAAGTATGCAAGCTCCAGCGATCCATTTATGGACTGGTGCAAGCATCTCGGAGTTGGAACATTCGCTTTGATGAGATGATCAAAGCGTTTGGGTTTATGCACTTATGGAGAAGCCTGCGTTTACAAGAAAGTGAGTGGGAGCTCAGTAGCATTTCTCCTATTATATGTAGATGACATACTCTTGATGGGAAATGATACAAAACTCTGGACAGCATTAAGGCCTACTTGAACAAGTGTTTTTCAATGAAGGACCTTGGAGAAGCTGCTTATATATTAGGCATCAAAATCTATAGAGATAGATCGAGACGCCTCATAGGTCTTTCACAAAGCACATACCTTGATAAGATTTTGAAGAGGTTCAAAATGGATCAGTCCAAGAAGGGTTCTTGCCTATGTTACAAGGTGTGAGATTGAGCTCGGCTCGACCACCCACCACGGCAAAAGATAAAGAAGAGATGAGTGTCATCCCTATGCTTCAGCCATAGGATCTATTATGTATGCCATGCTGTGTACTGACCGATGTAAACCTGGCCGTAAGTTTGGTTGCAAGATACCAAAGTAACCCGCAAGGAACACCGGACAGCGGTCAAGAATATCTGAAGTACCGAAAAGGACAAAGGACATGTTTCGTTTATGGAGGAGACGAAGAGCTCGTCAGAAGGGTTACGCCGACGCTTAGCTTCGACTCAGATCTGATGACTCTAAGTCACAAACCGGATACGTGTATATGTTGAATGGTGGAGCGAGAAGCTGGTGCAACCGCAAGCGAGCGTCGTGGCGGGATCTACGTGTGAAGCGAGTACATGGCAGCCTCGGAGGCAGCGCATGAAGCGATTTGGGTGAAGGAGTTCATCACCGACCTAGGAGTCATACCCAATGCGTCGGGCCGATCAAACTCTTCTGTGACAACACCGGAGCTATTGCCCTTGCCAAGGATCCCAGGTTTCACAAGAAGACCAGCACATCAAGCGTCGTTTCAACTCCATCCGTGAAAATGTTCAAGATGGAGACATAGAGATTTGCAAAGTGCACACGGATCTGAATGTCGCAGATCCGCTGACTAAACCTCTCTCAGGTGCAAAACATGATCAACACCAAAACTCTATGGGTGTTCGATTCATCACAATGTAACTAGATTGGTGACTCTAGTGCAAGTGGGAGACTGTTGGAAATATGCCCTAGAGGCAATAATAAAAGGATTACTATATTTCAATGTTCATGATAATTGTCATTTGTTCATGCTATAACTGTATTATCCGGAAATCGTAATACACGTGTGAACACTTAGACACAATGAGTCCCTAGTGAGCCTCTAGTTGACTAGCTCGTTGATCAATAGATAGTCATGGTTTCGACTATGGACATTAGATGTCGTTGATAACGGATCACATCATTAGGAGAATGATGTGATGGACAAGACCCAATCATAAGCATAGCATAAAAGATCGGATAGTTCGTTTGCTAGAAGCTTTGCCAATGTCAAGTATCTATTCCTTCGACCATGAGATCGTGTAACTCCGGTTACCGTAGGAGTGCCTTGGGTGTATCAAACGCGTCAACGTAATCGGGTGACTATAAAGGTGCATTACGGTATCTCCGAAAGTATCTGTTGGGTTGACACGGATCGAGATCGGGATTTGTCACTCCGTATGACGGAGAGGTATCTCTGGGCCCACTCGGTAATGCATCATCATAATGAGCTCAATGTGACCAAGGTGTTGTACGGGATCATGCATTACGATGCGAGTAAAGTGACTTGCCGTAACGAGACCGAACAAGGTATTGGGATACCGACGATCGAGTCTCGGGCAAGTAACGCATCGATTGACAAAGGAATTGTATACAGGGTTTTGATCGAATCCTCGACATCGTGGTTCAACCGATGAAATCATCGAGGAGCATGTGGGAGCCAACATGGATATCCAGATCCCGCTGTTGGTTATTGTCCGAGAGTCGTCTCGGTCATGATCAAGTGTCTCCGAACCCGTAGGGTCTACACACTTAAGGTTCGGTGGCGCTAGGGTTAGTAGGAAGTCAAGTATGTGACCACCGAATGTTGTTCGAGTCCGGATGAGATCTCGGACGTCACGAGGAGTTCGGAAGGGTCCGGAGGTAAAGAATAATATATAGGAAGTGGTGTTTCGCCATCGGAAAGTTTCGGGTCTACGGTAAAATCTGGGACCACGGAAGGGTCCCGTGGTCCACCGGTGGGGCCACCTATCCGGAGGGCCCCATGGGCTGAGAGGGAAGGAACCAGCCCACAAGGGGCTGGTGCGCCCCTAGGGTCCACCCCCGCGCCTAGGGTTGAAACCCTAGGGGTGGGGCGCCCACCGGCTTGGGGTACTCCACCCCCTTGGCCGCCGCCCCGGAGATTGGATCTCCGGGGCAGCCACAGGGGCCTATATAAAGGGGGAGGAGGGGCTGCTGTACACAACTCCCAAGGCGCAGCCCTCCCTCCCAACACATCTCCTCCTCCGTAGAGCTCGTGAAGCCACAGCCGAGATCTTGCTTCTCCACCACCATCACGCCGTCGTCTTTGCCGCCGGTGGAGCTGTCTTCCTCAACCCTCCTTCCCCTTGCTGGATCAAGAAGGAGGAGACGTCGATCGTCCCGTCACGTGTGTTGAACGCGAGGTGCTGTCCGCTCAGCACTTGGCATCGGTGATCTGAATCACGTTCGAGTACGACTCCATCATCACCTTGCAAGCTTCCGCACGCGATCTACAAGTGGTATGTAGATGTTATCTCTCTCTCGTTACTCGTTGCTTAGATGAACTCATAGATGGATCTTGGTGAAGCCGTAGGAAAAATTTTAATTTTCTGCAACGTTCCCCAACACGAAACTGACAAGACATTGCACCAAATCATTCTGTAACCTTGGTATGATTTCTGGATCGATTACCTTCTGAGAGATTGCATTGAGAAATGCACATAGCTTCACAATGGCTAATCGAACGTTTTCGATAAAGCCCCTCAATGCAACCGGAAGCGGTTGCGTCATAATCGCGTGGCGTCATGAGACTTTAGGTTCGGAACTTTTCTCTGCCATGTTTATTATTCCCTTTATATTCGACGAAAGCCGACGGTACCTTAATCTCGAAAGGCATTCAAAGAAGATTTCCTTCTCTTCTTTGGTAAGAGCGTAGCTTGCATGACCCTGATGTATGCCATCTTCTTCGTGCATACGTTGCTGGTCCTCCCGTGCCTCAGGTGTATCTTTTGTCTTCCCATACATGCCCAAGAAGACAAGCAGGGTCACGCAAAGATTCTTCGTGACGTGCATCACGTCGATTGCGGAGCGGACCTCTAGGTCTTTCCAATATGGCAGGTCCCAAAATATAGATTTCTTCTTCCACATGGGTGCGCGTTAAATCCGCGTCCTTCGAACAGGTTGTCCGCCAGACCCTTTCCAAATATCACCTTCAAATCCTTGACCATATCATGTACATCAGCACTAGTACGATGGTGAGGCTTCGTCCGGTGATCCGCCTCACCTTTGAAATGCTTGCCTTTCTTTCTTACGGGATGCCTGCTCGGAAGAAATCGACGATGTCCCAGGTACACATTCTTCTTACAACTATTCAAATATATATTGTCGGTATCATCCAAACAGTGCGTGCATCCGCGGTATCCCTTGTTTGTCTGTCCTGAAAGGTTACTGAGAGCAGGCCAATCATTGATGGTCACGAACAGCAACGCCTTGAGGTCAAATTCTTCCCCCATGTGCTCATCCCACGCACGTACACCTGTTCCATTCCACAGCTGTAAGAGTTCTTCAACTAATGGCCTTAGGTACACATCAATGTCGTTGCCGGGTTGCTTAGGGCCTTGGATGAGCACTGACATCATAATGAACTTCCGCTTCATGCACAACCAAGGAGGAAGGTTATACAAACATAGAGTCACAGGCCAGGTGCTATGGTTGCTGCTCTGCTCCCCAAAAGGATTAATGCCATCTGCGCTTAGACCAAACCATACGCTCCTTGCGCCATCTGCAAACTCCTTCCCGTACTTTCTTTCGATTTTTCTCCACTGCGACCCGTCAGCGGGTACTCTCAACTATCCGTCTTTCTTACGGTCTTCTCTGTGCCATCTCATCGCCTTGGCATGCTCTTTGTTTTGGAACAAACGTTTCAACCGTGGTATTATAGGAGAATACCACATCACCTTGGCAGGAATCTTCTTCTGGGCGCTCGCCGACATCACCGAGCTCATCATGGGCTGATCTTATAGTGCAATGCACCACATACCGAAAGCGTTCAAATCCTCGTACTCACCGTGGTACAGGATGCAATCATTAGGGCATGCATGTATCTTTTGCACCTCTAACCCTAGAGGGCGACAGCCTTCTTTGCTTCAGACGTACTCTCGGGCAATTCGTTGTCCTTTGGAATCATATCCTTTATCATTACCAAACTTTCCAAATCCCTTGTCGATACACCATTCATGCCTTCCATTGCAGCAATTCCATGTGGTGCCCAGCTTTTCTTGTCACCTCACGCAATTGGGTACAACAATTTTTGTGATCCTCTAACATGCACCGCAACTTCTTCTTCTCCAAATCACTTACGCAGTTTCTCTTTGCATCGGCAATGGCCCGACCTAGATCATCAACGGGCTCATCGATGCCTCTTCTTCAGCTTCTTCTCGCATTGCCGCTCAGCTTCTTCCCGTATTACGGCTCAGCTTCTTCCCCATTGTTGTATCATCGTATTCAGGGAACCCATGGCCAGGATAGCTGTCGTCGTCCTCTTCTTCTTCATTGTCTTCCATCATAACCCTCTTTCTCCGTGCTTGGTCCAAACATTATAGTGGGGCATGAAACCGGACTCAAACAGTGGGCGTGAATGGTTCTTGGCGAGAGTAATTGTGACCATTCTTACAGACACCACATGGATAAGGCATAAAGCCATCCGCCCGCTTGTTTGCCTCGGCCATAAGCGAGAAAAGTATGCACGCCCTCAACGAACTAGGGTGAGCATCGGTCATCGTACATCCATTGCGGCTCATCTTCATTACACAACACCGAATAGACCAAATTAATACAAGTTCATACATAAAGTTCATACAACACTTAAATGCAACAAACAAATAACTCTCTAGCTAAAGCATTTAAATGCAACAACAAATGCGATCAAGATCGCAACTAAGATAACAATTGATCCAACAGCATAATGATACCAAGCCTCACTATCGATGGCATATTTTCTAATCTTTCTATTCTTCAAGCGCATTTTCTCCATCTTGATCTTGTGATCATTGACGACATCGGCAACATGCAACTCCAATTCCATCTTCTCCCCCTCAATTCTTTTCAATTTTTTTTCAAGTACTCGTTTTCTCTTTCAACTAAATTTAACCTCTCGACAATAGGGTCGGTTGGAATTTCCGGTTCACATACCTCCTAGATAAAAATATCTATGTCAACTTGATGGGCATAATTTGTCATAAACACGAAATGCAACTAATAGTTTTAAAAGAAAATATACCACATCCGAATCATAACAAGGACGAGGGCCGACGGGGACAGATATCAAAATCATGGCACTATGTATAACAAACAACGTACGGGTAAGATAATTATTACATGATTAACTATATATCCAAATCACACAAACATCAATTTTTATATAAAATTACATGAACAAGAGGCTCACCACAAGGTGGTGCCGGTGACGGACAGTCTTGAGGCGATCGGCGGTGGTTCTGACGGAGATTTAGAAGGCACTAAGTAAACCACACCTACATATGCAAACTAAGTGTTATTTTGACCTCAAATTGCATATAAATCAAATACTAGCACATATATATATTTCCTCCCAAATTACTAAACTCACAAATTAGTAACTATATAAAGCATTGCAAGAGCTAATCTAGCAATGAGAGATGAAAGGACAAAGTTGCTAACCTTTGTGATCATTTGAATGGATGGGGGCCTTCAAATCTTGACAAATTTTGGGCAAATTTTGTGGTGAGCTCGAGGGGAAGAGGAAGAACGGAGAGGAGAGGAGAGGGAAAGGGGAAGAACAGAGCAAGCTGGACGAAGGGTTTATATGCATGAGGACCTATAGTACGGTTCGTGGCACGAACCGGTACTAAAATCTGCCAGAGGGGCCCAGACCGACAACATCCTGCCACCACCCTCATTAGTACCGGTTCGTAGCACGAACCGGTGCTAAAGGTTAACTACTGAACCGGTACTAATGAGAGCGGCCCGGCTAGCCGTTGGAACCGGCACTAATGTATACATTAGTGCCGGCTCTAATACAAACCGGCACTAATGTGCTTCACGTTTGACCCTTTTTCTACTATTGAACAAAAGAACAAGTTATCGCTAGAAACACAAAATATGAAGCATGAACATAGAAGAAATGATGAGCATGGGATGCATGGGAGGCATTGGAAATGGCACTCACCCTATCTCTATCATTAGTGCCACTTGGATTTATCTTGTCAACCGTCGTCATTGCCGCCGCCCACTTTTGACAATCTTTGTTGATCGTCGACCACCGGGACCGAAGAGATCTTTCGGTGCGCTCAATTCCACTCTTGTTGTATGTGTCAAAGAACTCCTTGACCGAAAGCCAATATTTATCTCTAGTTTGGTCCGTTCCAACGGTGGGATTCATAGTCACATTTAACCATGTGTTACAAAGCAAGATGTCTTCCGCGACGGTGTAGTTGTAAGCCCTTCCTTTCGGTGCATCGATCAAACCCTCACCCTCATCATCCAGTTCATATTCGTCTTCATCAACTTCGTTGGTTTGAGATCAATTGTTGGAGCCAACACCCATAGTCGACATATATGCCTCATCATTAAAACTACAAAGTAGTATGACAAAGGAAAACTAATCAATCTAACATATGTGCACATTTGTCAACAATAACAAAACAAAAACAAAAATTATACCTTGTGGGCATTTCATCAAGCACTATGTGTGCATCGGCCATCGGTGCAACAAATTGCAAGGTTTCCGGCGCTTCAGGCGGCGGAGGCACGGTCGGCCTCGCTCCTGCCTTCTTCTTTATCACCACTTTCCTCATTTTTTGGGACGCCATCGCCGTCGCGGTGGCCGCCATGGTTCATTTGGAGGCGGAGCTCCATGGCTTCATGGCGGACGGTGGCGCGACGCCGCCCTGCACGCTCGTATGGGGCGGCATGAAGAGCCCGCACGCGAGGCCTGTGTTCGGAGCCGCAACAACGCCGGCCGAGGTCAAACCCGTGCTAGGGTTGTGGCCGCGGCGGCGCCGGCAGAGAGGTCGCGCGTGTATGGAGTGGTGTTAGACTGAGTATATAGTAGATATACGTGTTGTAACATAACCTGTATTTGTACGGTTCCCTCTTATAAATATATGACAGCCGTGCCCACCAAGGGCATCGAGCATTGTTCCAAACCCTAGCTTCTCTAACATGGTATCAGACGACGCGTTCGATCCGCGCCGTGCTTCCGCCTCCTCTGCCGCCGCCGCGTCGGCCTCCGCCGCCGTGCCGCCTCCGTCAACCCTCGCGATGGATTCGCCGTTCATGGCGTTCGCACCCCTCGCTTGGGCTCGCCCGGGTGCCTCGGGGTCGCACCCGCCTGCGCCCGATCGCCCGTGCCCCGATCGCCAGCGATCCAATCCGGCCCCGATGCATCAGGCGCTCGTGCATGGCCGGCCCGCGATGCGTCTGGAGTCCCTGCATGGCCGCCTCACGATTCGCATGGTGTAGCTGCATGGCCGCCTCGTGATCCATCTACTGCACTAGCGAATCCATCCGGCCCCAATACGTCTGGCGTCTCTGCATGGCCGTCTCGCGATTCCTCTGGCGCTCCTGCGCGACTGATCTACGCCGGGAATCAGCCCCCTGCTGTGTCGCCCTACATCGGGACTCAAGCGCATGCTGCGGCGCCGGCCTCCGCCCCCCTGGTGCTCACGTTCAGGTCCCCTACGGCGGGTCGTATCCAGCACCGTACGTCGCGCCGTCGCCGTCGCCGTACGTCGCGCCAGTGCCGTATGCTTCGTCCTCCGCGGTGCCCTACGAGGCGCCGTACGGCGCGCCCTATGCGGCCTCTGTGCCGTATGTCGCGTCGCTACAGCCCTACGGCGTACCTCCTACGGCGTCCTATGGTCATCACCAACACTACCGTGCGCCTCCGTCGGCCGATGCGCTGATTCCGTATAGTGCTCCTCCGACGCTCGACCCGCAGCTCTCCGCACCGGTGGCTGAACCAGGACCGTTCCACTTTGCTCATCTGGTGACGGTGAAGCTCTCTGCTGATAACTACCTCCTGTGGCGTGCTCAGGTGTTGCCACTGATGCGTAGTCACTACCTTGAGGGGTATGTCGACGGTACGCTGCCGTGTCCCCCGGCCATGGTTCCGGTGCCCTCGGCCAATGGTGGCTCTGTCATGGTGACCAACCCTGCTCATCGTCGGTGGATCGCTCAGGATCAGGCTATTCTGGGTGCCATTCAGTCCTCGCTCACTCCTTCCGTGGCTGGCATGGTGGTCTTTGCCGCGACGTCGAGGGATGCATGGGCCACCCTCGATTCCAGCTTCTCATCGCAGTCGCTGGCACGTTCTTCTGCCATTCGTAACCAGCTGGGTGAGGTCAAGAAAAATGATCTCTCCGTCACGACCTTCTTCAACAAGGTCAAAAGTCTGGCCGATACACTGTCATCTATTGGGAAGCCTCTTCGTGATGAGGAGTTTACTTCGTTCATTCTCAATGGGCTTGATGAGGACTATGATTCTCTTGTTGAAAACATCAACGGACGTGACACCCCGATGCCGCCTCGTGATCTCTACGCGCGCCTCCTCAACACCGAACAGCGGCTTGCTACCCGTCGCTCCGTCGGCGTCTACACGGAGGGTCCCTCTGCGAACGCTGCTCTCCGCGGGGGTGCCCGTGGTGCCAAGCAGAAGGCACCGCCGTCCACGGGCAACCAGCCCCGTCCTCCCGCTCCACCTCCTCCGATGGCTGGCCGCAAGCGGCTACACTGTGAGGCATGTGGGGGTGGGGTTGAGTGTCAGCTTTGTGGCATTGAGGGGCACTTGGCGTCTCGCTGTCATCGTCGCTTCAAACGCGATTTCCTTGGCATTGGGAACAATGGGAAGGGTAACGAGAAGCAAGCTGCTCTCGTCACACAGGAGCCTGGGTTCACTCCTTCGTACTCGGTTGACCCTGCATGGTATATGGACACAGGCGCCACGGACCATTTGACGAGCCAGCTTGACAAGCTGGCCACTCGCCAGGCCTACACCGGTCATGATCAGGTCCGCACTGCCAATGGATCAGGTATGCCCATCTCGCATGTTGGTCAGGCATCTCTTCTTTCACGTACCACTAAAACCTTGCGTCTTCTTGATGTCCTTCGTGTTCCTTCAGTCACACGTAGTTTACTCTCGGTTCCTAAGTTAACTCGTGACAACAATGTGTTTGTTGAGTTTCATCCTTTCCATTTTTTTGTTAAGGACCGGGACACGAGGGACGTTCTACTTAGTGGTCGAGCTCGCGATGGATTATATGCGCTTGATGTGCCACGAGTCCATGCACGAGTTCCTCAAGTTTTCAGTGGTGTTCGGGTGTCATCGTCGCAGTGGCATTCTCGCCTTGGTCATCCTGCCACTCCCATTGTGCGCCATGTGCTTCATCGTCATAGTCTTCCTGTCGAGTCAAGTAATAAGGAGTTTCTAGTGTGTGATGCCTGTCAACAAGGCAAGAGTCATCAGTTGCCTTTTTCTGTATCAATTCGTGTTGTCAAGACTCCTCTCGAACTTGTGTTTTCAGATGTGTGGGGCTATGCCCAAACTTCTGTCAGTGGTCACAACTATTATGTCAGTTTCATCGATGCTTTCAGTCTCTTTACTTGGATTTATCTTATTAAGCGCAAATCTGATGTGTTTCATGTCTTTATGCAATTTCAAGCGCATGTTGAGCGGTTGCTTAAGCACAAAATTATCAATGTTCAATCCGACTGGGGGGGTGAATATCGTAATCTCAACACCTTCTTTCAGAAGCTTGGCATCTCACATCATGTGTCTTGTCCTCATACACATCAGCAGAACGGTGCAGCTGAGCGCAAGCACCGTCACATAGTTGAAACTGGTCTAACCCTTCTTGCACATGCCTCTGTTCCTTTTAGGTTCTGGAGCGACGCTTTTGTCACTGCTTGTTTTTTGATAAACAGGACTCCCACACGACTTCTTCGTATGAAGTCTCCTCTTGAGGTGTTGCTTCATGAAACTCCAGATTACTCCTTCCTCAAAGTGTTTGGTTGTGCTTGTTGGCCACATCTTCGTCCGTACAACAAGCATAAACTTGAGTATCGATCAAAAAAATGTGTGTTCCTTGGGTACAGTCCTCTCCACAAAGGTTACAAGTGTCTCCACATTCCAACGAATCGTGTTTACATTTCCCGTGATGTTGTGTTCGATGAGACTGTCTTTCCTTTTTCCACGCTCACATCTTCCACTGATACTCTCGTCACCGAGTTGCACTCTTTTCCAGTTTTGCCTGATCAGTTTGTGGATGCTGCATATTCTCCTCTGTTGTTGCCTAACCATGGTGCAGGGACTGGGCGAGGTGCACGACTTGAGCTTCTTGAGGAAGATAATGAGGCCTCACCTGCGCCAGCCGCCGCTACGCCGGCTGCGCCTGCTGCTACACCGGCTGCGCGTGCTGCTACGCTGGCTGCTCACGACGACAATCGCGCGTGCATGGGACATGCACGTGGATCCGACGAGGCACCCACGTCGCCTGGGTCCGTGGCCTCGTTGTCGCCTACGCCGTCCGCCCGCATTGTCGCTGGAGTCGCTGGGCGGTGACCCGCAGCGTTGCTCCTCGGCTGGCTGCTCCTTGGCACGATCGCTGGCGGACGGCCATGCCAATCGTTGCTTCGAGCAGCTCGTCTTCACCAACCACTCCAGGCACGTCTTCTTCGCCGCTGATGGACAGTGGCTCCTCTGTGGTGGCTGCTCCACCGCCACCTCCGCCTGTCGTCCTGCGTCCTCATACTCGCAGCAAGAGTGGCATCTTCCAACCGAAGAAGCGCACTGACGGCACTGTTGCATGGCTTGCGGCCTGTATGGCGCATACTGAGGCCGACCCTACGACTGAACCACGACATTTTCAGGCAGCACTTGGCATTCCACACTGGCGTGCTGCGATGGAGCAGGAGATTCATGCTCTTCAACAAAACAACACTTGGCGCCTGGTTCCACCTCCATCTGGTGTCAATGTCATTGACTCTAAATGGGTATTCAAGGTGAAGAAACATGCTGATGGTTCCATTGAGAGATACAAGGCACGTCTGGTTGCCAAGGGATTCAAGCAACGGTATGGTATTGATTATGCAGACACATTCAGTCCTGTTATTAAACCAACCACTATTCGTGTTCTTCTCTCCTTGGCTGTTACTCGAGGATGGTCGCTTCGACAGCTTGACGTTCAGAATGCTTTTCTCCATGGAGTTCTGGAAGAAGAGGTTTATATGCGTCAGCCGCCTGGTTTTGTTGATCCTGCTCGGCCAGATCATTTATGTCGTCTTGTCAAAGCTCTTTATGGTCTGAAGCAGGCCCCTCGTGCGTGGCATGCACGTCTTGGCGCTGCTCTTCGTGCTCATGGGTTTGTGCCTTCTGCAGCGGACACGTCTTTGTTTATCCTTCAGCGACCGGAGGTGACTATGTACATTCTGGTCTATGTTGATGACATCATCGTTGTTAGCTCGTCTGCTGCTGCTACGGATCGGCTGGTGTCCTCTCTTGGTGCTGAGTTTGCTGTTAAGGATCTTGGGAGACTGCATTATTTTCTGGGTCTCGAGGTTCTTTATTCTGATGGTGGCTTGACTCTTACTCAGAAGAAGTACTCCCAGGATCTCCTCCGTCGTGCAGGTATGTTGCAGTGCAAGCCTGCTACGACTCCCATGTCTGTCACGGACAAACTAACTTCTCTTGCTGGTGACTTGCTTTCTCCTGAGGATGCCACTGAGTATCGCAGCATTGTTGGTGGACTCCAATACTTGCTCATCACTCGACCAGACATATCGTTTGCAGTGAACCGTGTGTGCCAGTATCTTCATGCGCCGCGTGATTCTCACTGGTCCGCTGTTAAGCGCATCTTGCGCTATGTTCGTCACACTGGTTCATATGGTCTTCATCTTCAGTCGGCGCCTTCTGGACTAATCTCCGCTTTTTCTGATGCCGACTGGGCTGGTAGTCCTGATGACAGGCGATCCACAGGGGGACATGTTGTATTCTTTGGACCTAACTTGATCGCCTGGCAAGCTCGCAAGCAAGCTACGGTGTCCCGAAGTAGTACTGAAGCTGAGTACAAAGCGGTTGCTAATGCCACAGCTGAGATCATGTGGGTGCAGTCATTGCTTCGGGAGTTGAAGGTCTCTCCAACTCAGCCGCCTGTCCTTTGGTGTGATAACATCGGTGCTACATACCTTTCATCCAATCCAGTATTTCATGCCCGAACGAAGCACATCGAAGTTGACTATCACTTTGTGAGGGAACGTGTTGCTCAGAAGCTTCTTCAGATCAAGTTTGTTTCTTCCAAGGATCAACTTGCTGATATTTTCACTAAGCCCTTGCCCTTGCCTTCTTTTGAGGGATGTCGACGCAATCTTAACCTTCTGAGTGTTTCAGGACATAGTTAAGATTGAGGGAGGGTGTTAGACTGAGTATATAGTAGATATACGTGTTGTAACATAACATGTATTTGTACGGTTCCCTCTTATAAATATATGACAGCCGTGCCCACCAAGGGCATCGAGCATTGTTCCAAACCCTAGTTTGTCTAACAAGTGGTTAGGTGGATGTCGGTGCGCCCGTCCATGGCTGGAAGTCGCCGGCGGCGGTGCGGGGCGGGGCGAAAGCGGGCGCGGGCGGAGAGTTCAGCGGCGGTTGCTCGCTTCGCGCACGGTTTCTTTCTGTCGCGCGCGCGGTAGCGGACGCTGGAAAAAAGCAGCACGCGATGCCGTTCTGTTCGGCGCGCGGAGTGGTTTTTAGCGCTCACGTGATTTTTACGCCTCTGCTGGAGCTGCCAATTTGGTCGCGCGCGCTATAATTCCTCTTTTCAGGCGCACGACTTATTTAGCGTCCCCATTGGAGATGCTCTTATGCTACTTGGACTCTTCCACTTATATTGAACAAAACGAAATAGTACAAGGAATGATAGACTCACGTTAACCAACTTGTACATCACAAAGACTTGACTCCAATTCCAGCAGATCCAAGTCGAGCCACCAGCACAGAGGCACAACTGTCTTCACAAGATCCCACCACCAATAAGCGATTTCAACAATACCGATCCAAGTCGAATTTTGAAATACTCTCTAGCATGCATGACAGGAGTTGTCTTCATCATATATTTGGCCAAAACAACTAGTACAATGGGTTTGTTTTCAAGAGAGGCAGATGATAAATTCAGGTTGGTACTAGTATCGAGCTAACAAACTTAGAGCCACATCACATCTTTTCTTCGATTTCGATAAGCCCCAAAGATGTTACACTCCATTATTATACTTTTGGCTTCTGTGGCATGATGACACATAGATGTTCCATGTCCTCAATGATTATCAATGATAGGCTAGTTTGTTTTGCTCCAATATATCATATGAACTACCTGAAATTAAAAAGTAAAACAAACCATGCATGCCCACCTCTCCCAAGTGTCACCCATTTATATGTAAGTGCATTCCAAGTACTAGTCGGTTCATTCAAGTTTTCCCTGTGGTCATGCATCCTGTGTTGACATTCACACATGGTTTATGATTTTCCTCTTCACAACTCATTATAGCTTCAGGGAGGAAGCACAGCATGCATGCTCCAGCATCTTCCGCCAACATGACCATTGTCACCATAGAAAATTACTTATAACGCGTAACAACAGAACGCACCCTTGACAAAAAAAATAAAAGGATGAAAATAAGGGAATTACTTATAACGCGTAACAACAGAACGCACCCTTGACAACAGAACGCGTAACAACAGAACGCCAACATGACCCAAATTTTTAGAACTTTATTGGCTCATTTAATTAGCTTTTCCTCTCGGTGTTGTAACATACACACATCATACATCCAACAAAACAATCTTAGCCCCAAGTAATCCCGATGATCAACTATAGCATTGACCATAGCGCATTTAGAAGTGCAGTATCAGGTCAAAACCATATTTTAGTGCTATTGAAACTATAGTTGTATTCAGCGGACCAGCAGTTCATTTGGTGACAATAACATCAAAACAATTAGAGAAGGCAAATAAGTTACATGCTCCCTCCGTCCCAAAATAAGTGCCTCAATTTTGTACTAATTTTAATACAAAGTTGTATTAAGCTTAAGACATTTATTTTGGGACGGAGGTAGTACAGTAAACAAACTTGTTCCTTGTGGGGGCGCCGCAGTCCAACATCCAGAGGAAATTAAATTGGTCTGTCTACTACCTAATTATATACTAAAGAACACAATACAAAGCTATTTTTCGAGACACCATGTTGATCAACATAAACGTACCTCAAGAGACCATACCCGTTATATTAGTAACTTAATATATCACATCCGTTAGATCTACATAAACGTGCCTCAAGAGACCATACCCATTAGATCTACACACGCGTTTTTCTTCCTTTTGTGAGAGGTACGATTTTGCTTTTCCGAGAGGCACAACCATGCCTCACGGTAATAAAAAAAAGTGTTCTCTGTTTCTTTTTTACTTTCGCCAGAGGCACGGTTTTGCTTTCGCAAAAGATACGGTTTTGCTTTCGCGAGAGGCACGACCGTGCCTATCAGAAAAGGAAAAAAAATGTGTTTTCTGTTTTTTTCCTTTCACAAGAAGCACGATTTTGCTTTCGCGGTAGGCACGGTTGTAATTTCGCGAGAGGCACGGACGTGGACATGCGGGAGGAGCTAAATCTCTCTTAAAGTGAGATGATAGCTCCACTCACCTTAAGCACCACGCAAATGGCCAGCTCATTAGAGCGTGGGTGCTCGGTCGTCCGCGTCGGGCCATTTCATTCGCACGGTTCGCTCTGTTTTTTTCTTTTTCTTTTGTCTTTTTAGTTTTTTTGGCATTTTCTATGTTTTTAATTAGGTTTTCCATCTTCTTTGGTTTACTCCAGTTATTTTTTTTCTATTTCTAGGTTTTCTTTTTTTAACAAGTTTTCCTCATTTTTTCTTTGTTTTTACTTCTTTATCTTTTCTTCGTTTCCTAAGTTTTTTCTGTTTCGTTCTTGGTTTTTTGTGCTCTTTTTTTGGCAATTATTTTTCTCTTTTTTTATTTAATTTTCTCTTCCATTTTCTTTGTTTCTTTTTGTTTTCTATATGCTTTTTCTTTTCCCACATTTTTCTTTTCTTTTATTCAACAAATATATTTTTACACATTATAAATTTTCATATATGTCAATAACAATTTTTTGATACACATTAAATACATGATTAACATAGTTTTTGATAAATATTTCAAATTCTATTGTGGTCATACACATTGTACATTTTTTATATATCTAACATATTTTTTAACACATATTAACATTTTTCATATATATGATTAATATTTTTTCAAAATTATATTTTGATGTCTTTTTTTGTGCACATCGAACAATTGTCTTATACATCTGATACATTTTGTTTGTACATGTCCAATAATTAATGTATATAGTGCATTGTTTAATATTTTGTAAATGCATGATTTACATTTTCTAAAATAAACATTTTGCTGTATATTTTCTAATGCACATTGTGTATTTTTTTTTTGTACATCAGGAATATTTTTACATACATGTTTAGAATTTTGCAAATACATGATTAATTTTAAAAATATATATGTGTTTTTCAGCTTAAATGGACCGTGGGAGAGAGCTCCCACAGTCTTTTTTCAAAATATATATCTTGTGATGTCTACTTTTTTATACACATTGTAAGAACAATATACATTTTCATATACGTTGGAAAGATTTTTTCTATAAACATTTTGCATTTTTCAAATGCATGATTGACATTTTGCAAAATGTATGCAGTATTTTCTGTAATTTTCAAATGCATGATTAACATTTTTTCTATATATATATTAGAAGTATAAACAAAGGTAAAAAAAGAAAAAAGAACAAAAACAAAAAAATGTGAAGAAAACCACCAATCTTGAGGCTTGTTGGCTCCCGCGCCCGGCGAAATATCGTGATGGCTTATGGTGAGGCAGCCATATGTCTCGCTATAAGTGAAACATGGGATGGCACCGCCTTGTTGAGCTGGCACACTCTGACCTCATTTTTGGTTTACAAGGCCCACACACATTTAATTTTATTTTAACGATCAATTTGAATACAAAATATATTGCATTTTAGAAAACTCCAATAATGTAAGTTTTGTGACACACAACTCCTATACCATTTGTCTAGCATGCGACACAAGCAGAAATTCAACGTCGAGTGTTTCTCCCTAGCTAATATAAGATTGAGGAGTATAATCAAACCAAAAGTGGCAAGAAGATCAACTGCCATGACAGCTTGACTTCTCGTCCATGCAAGATTTTCAATCTCTATATCACAGTTTCTTTCATATAAGTAAGTACATTGCCTACTGCTTTGCCATCTTCTTTGACATTCACTAACGGTAACTTTTTCTCCTATCTTGCAGCGTCTATTGCGCTCCATCCACGCAAAAGCTCACACGGCAGTTTAGTCCATTGAGGCATTTTTGCTTTCTCCCAGTGGTAAGCTTATTTGTTCAATTTCTCATCAACTGCATATTGTAATGAGGCCGACATGTTCTTAACTAACTTTATCATTGATAAAGCTTGTTTGCTCACATTGAAGGAAATATGCCCTAGAGGCAATAATAAAGTTATTATTTATTTCCTTATCTCATGATAAATGTTTATCATTCATGCTAGAATTGTATTAACCGGAAACATGATACATGTGTGAATGCATAGACAAACAATATGTCACTAGTATGCCTCTACTAGACTAGCTTGTTAATCAAAGATGGTTATGTTTCCTAACCATGAACAAAGAGTTGTTATTTGATTAAAAAGGTCACATCATTAGTTGAATGATCTGATTGACATGACCCATTCCATTAGCTTAGCACACGATCGTTTAGTATGTTGCTACTGCTTTTATCCATGACTTATACATGTTCCTATAACTATGAGATTATGCAACTCCCGTTTACCGGAGGAACACTTTGGGTGCTACCAAACGTCACAACGTAACTGGGTGATTATAAAGGAGTACTACAGGTGTCTCCAAAGGCAGATGTTGGGTTGGCGTATTTCGAGATTAGGTTTTGTCACTCCGATTGTCGGAGAGGTATCTCTGGGCCCTCTCGGTAATGCACATCACTTAAGCCTTGCAAGCATTACAACTAATGAGTTAGTTGCGAGATGATGTATTACGGAACGAGTAAAGAGACTTGCCGATAACGAGATTGAACTAGGTATTGGATACCGACGATCGAATCTCGGGCAAGTAACATACCGATGACAAAGGAACAACGTATGTTGTTATGCGGTCCGACCGATAAAGATCTTCGTAGAATATGTAGGAGCCAATATGGGCATCCAGGTCCCGCTATTGGTTATTGACCGGAGACGTGTCTCGGTCATGTCTACATTGTTCTCGAACCGTAGGGTCCGTGCACGCTTAAGGTTTCGATGACATTTATATTATGAGTTTATGAGTTTTGATGTACCGAAGGAGTTCGAGTCCCGGATGAGATCGGGGACATGACGAGGAGTCTCGAAATGGTCGAGACGTAAAGATCGATATATTGGACGACTATATTCGGAGTTCGGAAAGGTTCCGAGTCATTCGGTAATTATCGGAGTACCGAGAGTTACGGAATTCGCCGGGAGAAGTATTGGGCCTTATGGGCCATACAGGGAAAGAGAGAGGGCTGCCCTAGGCAGGCAGCGCCCCCTTGCCCTAGTCCGAATGGGCTGGGGAGGCCCGCACCCCTCCTTCCTTTCCTTCTCTCTTCCCTTCCTAGTCTCCTACTCCTAATACATGGAAGGATCCTAGTTGGACTAGGAAGGGGAATCCTACTCCCGGTGGGAGTAGGACTCCCTATGGCGCCCTCCTCCTAGGCCGGCCTCCTCCTCCCTCCCTCCTTTATATCACGGGGCAGGGGCACCCCATGGACACACAAGTTTGATCTACGGATCGTTCCTTAGCCGTGTCGGTGCCCCCTCCACCATATTCCACCTCGGTCATACCGTCGCGAAGCTTAAGCGAAGCCCTGCTACCGTGAAACATCAAGATCGTCCCACGCCGTCGTCTTGACGAAACTCTCCTCGACACTCGGCTGGATCGAGTACGAGGGACGTCATCGAGCTGTACGTGTGTCAAGAACTCGGGGCGCCGGAGTAACGGCGCCGGGATCGGTCGGATCGCGAGGAGAACGTCGACTACTTCCTCTACATTGTGATCGCTTCGCTTGGGTCTCGAGGGTACGTGAGACAACACTCTCCCTCTCGTTGCTATGCATCACAATGATCTTGCGTGTGCGTAGGAAATTTTTGAAATTACTCGTTCCCCAACAGTGGTATCGAGCCTAGGTTTTATGGTTTGATGTTTTGCACGAGTAGAACACAAGTGAGTTGTGGGCGATACAAGTCATACTACCTACCAGCATGTCATACTTTGGTTCAGCGGTATTGTGAGATGAAGCGGCCCAGACCGACAATACTGCGTGACGCTTACGCGAGACTGGTTTCACCGCCACGAGCACTCGTTGCTTAAAGGTGACTGGTGGGTGTCTGTCTCTCTCACTTTAGTTGAACCGAGTGTGGCTCGCCCGGTCCTTGAGAAGGTTAAACGGAGTCTATTTGACGAAGTATCGTTGTGGTTTTGATGCGTAGGTGAGACTGGTTCTTGCTTAAGCCCGTAGCAGCCACGTAAAATTTGCAACAACAAAGTAGAGGAAGTCTAACTTGTTTTTGCAGGGCATGTTGTGATGTGATATGGTCAAGACGTGATGCTATATTTTATTGTATGAGATGATCATGTTTTGTAACCGAAGTTATCGGCAACTGGCTGGAGCCATATGGTTGTCGCTTTATTGTATGCAATGCAATCGCCCTGTAATGCTTTACTTTATCACTAAGCGGTAGCGATAGTCGTAGAAGCAATAGGTGGCGTAGACGACAACGATGCTATGATGGAGATCAAGGTGTCGCGCCGGTGACGATGGTGATCACGACGGTGCTTCGGAGATGGAGATCACAAGCACAAGATGATGATGGCCATATCATATCACTTATATTGATTGCATGTGATGTTTATCCTTTATGCATCTTATCTTGCTTTGATTGACGGTAGCATTTTAAGATGATCTCTCACTAAAAATTATCAAGAAGTGTTCTCCCGAGTATGCACCGTTGCCAAAGTTAAATCGTGCCCGGACACCACGTGATGATCGGGTGTGATAAGCTCTCGTCCATCTACAACGGGTGCAAGCCAGTTTTGCACACGCAGAATACTCAGGTTAAACTTGACGAGCCTAGCATATGCAGATATGGCCTCGAACACGGAGACCGAAAGGTCGGCGTGAATCATATAGTAGATATGATCAACATAAGATGTTCACCATTGAAAACTACTCCATCTCACGTGATGATCGGTTATGGTTTAGTTGATTTGGATCACGTGATCACTTAGATGACTAGAGAGATGTCTGTCTAAGTGGGAGTTCTTAAGTAATATGATTAATTGAACTTAAATTTATCATGAACTTAGTCCCGGTAGTATTTTGCAAATTATGTTGTAGATCAATAGCTCGCGTTGTTGCTTTCATATGTTTGTTTTGATATGTTCCTAGAAAATTATGTTGAAAAATGTTAGTAGCAATGATGCGGATTCGATCCGTGATCGGAGGTTTATCCTCATTGCTGCACGTAAGAATTATGTCCTTAATGCACCGCTAGGTGACAGACCTATTGCAGAGCGATGCGAGGCGTTATGAGCGTTTGGCTAGCTCAATATGATGACTACTTGATAGTTTTGTGCACCATGCTTTATGGCTTAGAATCGGGACTTCAAAGATGTTTTGAACATCATGGACCATATGAGATGTTCCAGAAATGAAGTTAATATTTCAAGCAAATACCGAGTTGAGAGATATGAAGTCTCCAACAAGTTCTATAGCTAAAAGATGGAGGAGAATCGCTCAACTAGTGAGCAAGTGCTCAGATTATGCAGGTACTACAATCGCTTGAATCAAGTGGGAGTTAATCTTCCAGATAAGATAGTGATTGACAGAATTCTCTAGTCACCATCACCAAGTTAGTAGAACTTCGTGATGAACTATAGTATGCAAGGGATGATGAAAATGATTCCCGAGTTTTTCATGATGATGAAATTGATGAAGGTAGAAATCAAGAAAGAACATCAAGTGTTGATGGTTAACAAGACCACTAGTTTCAAGAAAAGGGCAAAGGAATCGAAAGGAACTTCAAGAAGAACGGCAAGCAAGTTGCTGCTCAAGTGAAGAAGCCCAAGTCTGGATCTAAGCCTGAGACTAAGTGCTTCTACTGCAAAGGAACTGGTTACTAGAAGCAGAACTACCCCAAGTATTTGGCGGATAAGAAGGATGGCAAAGTAAACAAAGGTATATTTGATATACATGTTATGAATGTGTACTTTACTAGTGTTTATAGCAACCCCTCGGTATTTGGTACTGGTTCAGTTGCTAAGAGTAGTAACTCAAAGCGGAGTTGCGAATATAATGTAAACTAGTTAAGGGTGAAGTGACGATGTGTGTTGAAAGTAGTTTCAAGATTGATATAATCATCATCGCACACTCCCTATACTTTCGGGATTAGTGTTGAACCTAAATAAATGTTGTTTGGTGTTTGCGTTGAGCATGAATATGATTTGATCATGTTTATTGCAATCGGTTATTCATTTAAGTAAGAGAATAAACTGTTATTCTGTTTACATGAATAAAACCTTATATGGTTACACACCCAATGAAAATGGTTCATGGGATCTCGATCGTAGTGATACACATATTCATAATATTGAAACCAAAAGATGCAAAGTTAATAATGATAGTGCAACTTATTTGTGGCACTGCCGTTTAGGTCATATTGGTGTAAAGCGCATAAAGAAACTCCATGCTGATGGGATTTTGGAATCACTTGATTATGAATCACTTGATGCTTGCGAACCGTGCCTTTTGGGCAAGATGACTAAAACTCCGTTCTCGGAACAATGGAACAAGCTCTTGACTTATTGGAAATAATACATACCGATGTATGCGATCCAATGAGTGTTGATGCTCGTGGCAAGTATCGTTATTTTCTGACCTTCACAAGATGATTTGAGCAGATATGGGTATATCTACTTGATGAAACATAAGTCTGAAATAGTTGAAATGTTCAAAGAATTTCAGAGTGAAGTGGAAAATCATCGTGACAAGAAAATAAAGTTTCTGCGATCTGATCGTGGAGAAGAATATTTGAGTTACGAGTTTGGTCTTCAATTAAAACAATGTGGAATAGTTTCACAAATTCATGCCACCTGGAACACCACATCATAATGGTGTGTCCGAACGTCATAACCGTACTTTATTGGATATAGTACAATCTATGATGTTTCTTACTGATTTACCAATATCGTTTTGGGATCATGCATTGGAGACAGCTGCATTCACGTTAAATAGGGCACCATCTAAATCCGTTGAGATGACACTATACGAACTGTGGTTTAGCAAGAAACCAAAGTTGTCGTTTCTTAAAGTTTGGGGCTGCGATGCTTATGTGAAAAAGTTTCATCCTGATAAGCTCAAACCCAAATCGGAGAAGTGCGTCTTCATAGAATACCCAAAGGAAACTGTTGGGTACACCTTCTATCACAGATCCTAAAGCAAGATTTTCGTTGCTGAAAATGGATCCTTTCTAGAGAAGGAGTTTCTCTCGAAAGAAGTGAGTGGGAGGAAAGTAGAACTTGATGAGGTAATTGTACCTTCTCCTTATTGGAAAGTAGTTCATCACGAAATTTGTTCTGTGACTACTACACCAATTAGTGAGGAAGCTAATGATGATGATCATGTAACTTCAGATCAAGTTACTACCGAATCTCGTAGGTAAACCAGAGTGAGATCCGCATCGAGTGAATACGGTAATCCTGTTCTGGAAGTCATGTAACTAGACCATGATGAACCTACGAACTATGAGGAAGCGATGATGAGCCCAGATTCCGCGAAATGGCTTGAGGCCATGAAATCTGAGATGAGATCCATGTATGAGAACAAAGTATGGACTTTGGTGGAGTTGCCCGATGATCGGCAAGCCATATTGTATAAATGGATCTTCAAGAGGAAGACGGACGTTGATAGTAGTGTTACTATCTACAAAGCTCGACTTGTCGCAAAAAGGTTTTTTGACAAGTTCAAGGTGTTGACTACAATGAGATTTTCTCAACTGTAGCGATGCTTAAGTCTGTCCAAATCATGTTAGCAATTGCCACAATTTATAAAATTTGGCAAATGGATGTAAAAACTGCATTCCTGAATGGGTTTCTGGAGGAAGAGTTGTATGTGATACAACCAGAAGGTTTTATCAATCCAAAGGGAGCTAACAAAGTGTGCAAGCTCCAGCGATCCATCTATGGACTGGTGCAAGCATCTCGGAGTTGGAATATACGCTTTGACAAGTTGATCAAAGCATATAGTTTATCTGAGACTTGCGATGAAGCCTGTATTTACAAGAAAGTGAGTGGGAGCACTACAAACATTTACGATAAGTATATGTGAATGACATATTGTTGATCGGAAATAATGTAGAATTATTCTGCAAAGCATAAAGGAGTGTTTAAAAGGAGTTTTTCAAAGAAAGACCTCGGTGAAGCTGCTTGCATATTGAGCATTAAGATCTATAGAGATAGATCAAGGCGCTTGATAAGTTTTTTCAATGAGTACATACCTTGACAAGATTTTGAAGTAGTTCAAGATGGAGCAGTCAAAGAAAGAGTTCTTGCTGTGTTACAAGGTGTGAAATTGAGTAAGACTCAAAACACGACCACGGCAGAAGATAGAAAGAGAATGAAAGTCATTCCCTATGCCTTGGCCATAGGTTCTATAAAGTATGTCATGCTGTGTACCGATCTATTGTATACCCCGTGACTTTGAGTTTGGCAAGGGAGTACAATAGTGATCTAGGAGTAGATCATTTGGATGTTGGGGAACGTTGCGAGAAAATTAAAATTTTTCCTACGGTTTCACCAAGATCCATCTATGAGTTCATCTAAGCAGCGAGTAACGAGAGAGTTTGCATCTACATACCACTTGTAGATCGCGTGCGTGCGAAGCTTGCAAGGTGATGATGGAGTCGTACTCGAGCGTGATTCAGATCACCGATGCCAAGTGCTGAGCGGACAACACCTCCGCATTCAACACACGTGCGGGACGATTGACGTCTCCTCCTTCTTGATCCAGCAAGGGGGAAGGAGAGGTTGAGGAAGACAGCTCCACCGGCAGCACGACGGCGTGATGATGGTGGAGAAGCAGTACTCCGACAGGGCTTCGCTGAGCTCTACGGAGGAGGAGATGTGTTGGGGAGGGGAGGGGCTGCGCCTTGGGAGTTGTGTACAGCAGCCCCCCTCCCCCCCCTTTATATAGGCCCCCGTGGCCGGCCCCTGGAGATCCAATCTCCAGGGGGGGCGGCGGCCAAGGGGGGTGGAGTACCCCCCAAGCCAGGTGGGGCGCCCCCCACCCCTAGGGTTTCAACCCTAGGCGCAGGGGGTGGACCCTAGGGGGGCGCACCAGCCCCTTGTGGGCTGGTTCCCTTCCCCTCTCAGCCCATGGGGCCCTCCGGGATAGGTGGCCCCACCCGGTGGTCCCGGTACTTTACCGGAAACCCTCGAAACTTTCCCGATGGCCGAAACACCACTTCCTATATATTATTCTTTACCTCCGGACCCTTCCGGAACTCCTCGTGACGTCCGGGATCTCATCCGGGACTCCGAACAACATTCGGTGGTCACATACTTGACTTCCTACTAACCCTAGCGTCACCGAACCTTAAGTGTGTAGACCCTACGGGTTCGGGAGACACGCAGACATGACCGAGACGACTCTCGGGCAATAACCAACAGCGGGGTCTGGATATCCATGTTGGCTCCCACATGCTCCTCGATGATTTCATCGGTTGAACCACGATGTCGAGGATTCGATCAAACCCTGTATATACAATTCCCTTTGTCATTGATGCGTTACTTGCCCGAGACTCGATCGTCGGTATCCCAATACCTTGTTCAGGTCTCGTTACGGCAAGTCACTTTACTCATCAGTAATGCATGATCCGTGGCCAACACCTTGGTCACATTGAGCTCATTATGATGATGCATTACCGAGTGGGCCCAGAGATACCTCTAAGTCATACGGAGTGACAAATCCCGCCTCGATCCGTGTCAACCCAATGAGATACTTTCGGAGATACCTGTAATGCACCTTTATAGTCACCCGATTCGTTGTGACGTTTGATACACCAAAGGCACTCCTACGGTAACCGGAGTTACGATCTCATGGTGAAGGAATAGATACTTGACATTGGCAAAGCTTCTAGCAAGCGAACTATACGATCTTTTATGCTATGCTTATGATTGGGTCTTGTCCATCACATCATTCTCCTAATGATGTGATCCCGTTATCAACGACATCTAATGTCCATAGTCGAAACCATGACTATCTATTGATCTGTGAGCTAGTCAACTAGAGGCTCACTAGGGACTCATTGTGTCTAAGTGTTCACACGTGTATTACGATTTCCGGATAATACGGTTATAGCATGAACAAATGACAATTATCATGAACATTGAAATATAATAATCCTTTTATTATTGCCTCTAGGGCATATTTCCAACAGTCTCCCACTTGCACTAGAGTCACCAATCTAGTTACATTGTGATGAATCGAACACCCATAGAGTTACGGTGTTGATCATGTTTTGCACGCGAGAGAGGTTTAGTCAGCGGATCTGCGATATTCAGATCCGTGTGCACTTTGCAAATCTCTATGTCTCCATCTTGAACATTTTCACGGATGGAGTTGAAGCGGCGCTTGATGTGCTGGTCTTCTTGTGAAACCTGGGCTCCTTGGCAAGGGCAATAGCTCCGGTGTTGTCACGAAGAGTTTGATCGGCCCCGACGCATTGGGTATGACTCTAGGTCGGTGATGAACTCCTTCACCCAAATCGCTTCATGCGCTGCCTCCGAGGCTGCCATGTACTCCGCTTCACACGAGATCCCGCCACGACGCTCGCTTGCAGCTGCACCAGCTTCTTGCTCCACCATTCAACATATACACGTATCCGGTTTGTGACTTAGAGTCATCGGATCTGAGTCGAAGCTAAGCGTCGGCGTAACCCTTCTGACGAGCTCTTCGTCTCCTCCATAAATGAGAAACATGTCCTTTGTCCTTTTCGGTACTTCAGGATATTCTTGACCGCTGTCCAGTGTTCCTTGCGGGATTACTTTGGTATCTTGCAACCAAACTTACGGCAAGGTTTACATCGGTGCAGTACACAGCATGGCATACATAATAGATCCTATGGCTGAAGCATAGGGATGACACTCATCTCTTCTTTATCTTTTGCCGTGGTCGGTGACTGAGCTGAGCTCAGTTTCACACCTTGTAACATAGGCAAGAACCCCTTCTTGGACTGATCCATTTTGAACCTCTTCAAAATCTTATCAAGGTATGTGCTTTGTGAAAGACCTATGAGGCGTCTCGATCTATCTCTATAGATCTTGATGCCTAATATATAAGCAGCTTCTCCAAGGTCCTTCATTGAAAAACACTTGTTCAAGTAGGCCTTAATGCTGTCCAGAGTTTCGTATCATTTCCCATCAAGAGTATGTCATCTACATATAACAGAGAAATGCTACGGAGCTCCCACTCACTTTCTTGTAAACGCAGCTTCTCCATAAGTCTGCATAAACTAAACGCTTTGATCATCTCATCAAAGCGAATGTTCCAACTCGAGATGCTTGCACCAGTCCATAAATGGATCGCTGGAGCTTGCATACTTTGTTAGCGTTACGAGGATCGACAAAACCTTCCGGCTGCATCATATACAGCTCTTCCTTAAGATGTCCATTAAGGAATGCCGTTTTGGCGTCCATCGCCATATCTTATAATCATAGTATCGCGCAATTGCTAACATGATTCGGACGGACTTAAGCTTCGCTACGGAGAGAATGTCTCGTCGTAGTCAATCCCTTGAACTTGTCGATAACCCTTAGCGACAAGTCGAGCTTTATAGATGGTAACATTACCATCGCGTCCGTCTTCTTCTTGAAAATCCATTTATTTTCTATCGCTCGCCGATCATCGGGCAAGTCTGTCAAAGTCCATACTTTGTTTTCATACATGGATTCTATCTCGGTTTCATGGCCTCAAGCCATTTGTTGGAATCCGGGCCCGCCATTGCTTCTTCATAGTTCGAAGGTTCATTGTTGTCTAGCAACATGATTTCCATGACAGGGTTGCCGTACCACTCTCAGTGCGAGCGTGTCCTCGTGGACCTTGAAGTTCAAGAGTAACTTGATCCAAGTACCTTGATCATCATCAACGTTTTCCTCTTGATTGGTGTGGGCATCACAGAACGGTTTCCTGCGTTGCACCACTTTCCCGTTCGAGAGGTAGTACTTCATCGAGTTCTACTTTCCTCCCACTTACTTCTTTCGAGAGAAACTCTTTCTCCAGAAAGCATCCGTTCTTAGCAACAAAGATCTTGCCTTCGGATCTTAAGTAGAAGGTATACCCGACAGTTTCCTTAGGGTATCCTATGAATACGCATTTTTCCGACTTGGGTTCGAGCTTTTCAGGTTGAAGTTTCTTGACATAAGCATCGCATCCCCAAACTTTTAGAAACGACAGCTTAGGTTTCTTCCCAAACCATAATTCATACGGTGTCGTCTCAGCGGATTTAGGCGGTGCCCTATTTAAAGTGAATGTAGCTGTCTCTAGGCGTATCCCCAAAATGATAGCGGTAAATCGGTAAGAGACATCATAGACCGCACCATATCCAATAGAGTGCGATTCGACGTTCGGACACACCGTTTATTTGAGGTGTTCGGTGGCGTGAGTTGTGAAACGATTCCACATTTCCTTAAGTGTGTGCCAAATTCGTGACTTAAATATTCTCCTCCACGATCGATCGTAGGAACTTTATCTTTCGGTCACGTTGATTCTCTACCTCACTCTGAAATTCCTTGAACTTTTCAAAGTCTCAGACTTGTGTTTCATTAAGTAGACATACCCATATCTACTCAAGTCATCGGTGAGAGTGAGAACATAACGATATCCTCCATGAGCCTCAACGCTCATTGGACCGCACACATCGGTATGTATGATTTCCAACAAGTTGGTTGCTCGCTCCATTGTTCCGAGAACGGAGTCTTGGTCATTTGCCCAAGAGGCAAGGTTAGCATGTGTCAAGCGATTCATAATCAAGAGACTCTAAAGTCCATCAACATGGAGCTTCTTCATGCGCTTGACACCAATGTGACCAAGGCGGCGATTACCACAAGTATGTGGGACTATCGTTATCAACTTTACATCTTTTGGAATCCACACTATGAACATGTGTAATATTACGCTCGAGATTCATTAAGAATAAACCATTGACCATCGAGCATGACCATAAAACATATCTCTCATATAAATCGAACAACCATTATTCTCGGACTTAAATGAGTAGCCATCTCGTATCAAGCGAGATCCGGATACAATGTTCATGCTCAAACTTGGCACTAAATAACAATTATTGAGGTTTAAAACTAATCCCGTAGGTAGATGTAGAGGTAGCGTGCGACGGCGATCACATCGACCACGGAACCATTCCCGACGCCAAGATCGTCACCTCGTCCTTCGCCGGTCTCCGTTTATTCCGCAGCTCCTGCTGTGAGTTACAAATATGAGCAACGGCACGGTATCAAATACCGGGAGTTACTACGAGTCTTGGTAAGGTACACATCAATTACATGTATATCAAATATACCTTTGGTGTTGCGGCCTTCTTATCCGCTAAGTATTTGGGGCAGTTCCGCTTCGGTGCCCCTTCCCTTGCAATAAAAGCACTCAGTCTCGGGCTTGGGTCCATTCTTTGACTTCTTCCGGCAGCAAGCTTACGGGCGCGGCAACATCTTTGCCGTCCTTCTTGAAGTTCTTCTTACCCTTGCCCTTCTTGAACTTAGTGGTCTTATTGACCATCAACACTTGATGTTCTTTCTTGATTTCAGCCTCTGCTGACTTCAGATCGAGAACACTTCAGAATGGTCTTTACCATCCCGCATGTTGTAGTTCATCACAAAGCTCTTGTAGCTTGGTGGGAGCGATCGAGGATTCTGTCAATGACCGCCTCATCAGGAGGTTAATGTTCAACTGGGTCATACGTCGTGCAACCCGGACATCTTCGAGGATGTGTTCACCGACAGAACTGTTCTCCTCCATCTTACAAGCTGTAGAACTTGTCGGAGACATCATATCTCTCGACCGGGCATGAGCTTGGAAAACTAGTTTCAGCTCTTGAACATCTCATATGCTCCGTGATGCTCAAAACGCTTTTGGAGCCCGGTTCTAAGCTGTAGAGCATGCCGCCTTGAGCGAGGGAGTAATCATCAAGACGAGTTTGCCAAGCGTTCATAACGTCTTGGTTCTTCGACGGAGGGCGGCACCTAGCGGTCCTTCTAGGACATATTGCTTCTGGCAGCTATGAGGATGATCCTCGGGTTCCGGACCCGATCCGTATAGTTGCTGCCATCATCTTTCAGCTTGGTTTTCTCTAGGAACGCGTTGAAGTTCATGTTGACATTAGCGTTGGCCATTGATCTACAAGACATATTTGCAAAGGTTTTAGACTAAGTTCATGATAATAAAGTTCTTAATCAAAATTATGAACTCCCACTTAGATTAGACATCCTCTAGTCATCTAAGTGTTACACGATCCGAGTCGACTAGCCCGTGTCCGATCATCACGTGAGACGGACTAGTCATCGTCGGTGAACATCTTCATGTTGATCGTATCTTCCATACGACTCGTGTTCGACCTTTCGGTCTCCGTGTTCGAGGCCATGTCTGCACATGCTAGGCTCGTCAAGTTAACCCTAAGTGTTTTCGCTGTGTAAAACTGTCTTACACCCGTTGTATGTGAGCGTAAGGATCCATCACACCGATCATCACGTGGTGCTTAGAAACGACGAACTGTAGCAATGGTGCACGTTAGGGAGAACACTTCTTGAAATTTTATAAGGATCATCTTATTTACTACCGTCGTCCTAAGTAAACAAGATGCATAAACATAATAAACATCACATGCAATTATATATTGTTGTGACATGATATGGCCAATATCATCAAGCTCCATTGATCTCCATCTTCGGGGCTCCATGATCATCTTGCCACCGGCTTGACACCATGATCTCCATCATCATGATCTCCATCATCGTGTCTTCATGAAGTTGTCACGCCAACGACTACTTCTACTTCTATGACTAACGCGTTTAGCAATGAAGTAAAGTAGTTTACATGGCGTTCTTCAATGACACGCAGGTCATACAAAAAAATAAAGACAACTCCTATGGCTCCTGCGGTTGTCATACTCATCGACATGCAAGTCGTGAATCCTATTACAAGAACATGATCTCATACATCACAATTCATCATTCATCACAACTTCGGCCATATCACATCACATGATCAATCGCTGCAAAAACAAGTTAGGCGTCCTCTAATTGTTGTTTGCATCTTTTACGTGGCTGCGATTGGGTTCTAGCAAAACGTTTTCTTACCTACGAATCACCACAACGTGATTTTGTCAACTTCTATTTACCCTTCATAAGGGCCCTGTTCATCGATTCCGCTCCAACTAAAGTGGGAGAGACAGACACCCGCCAGCCACCTTATGCAACTAGTGCATGTCGATCGGTGGAACCGGTCTCACGTAAGCGTCACGTGTAAGGTTGGTCGGGCCGCTTCATCCCACAATACCGTTGAGCAAGAAAAGACTAGTAGAGGCAAGTAAGATGACAAGATCAGCGCCCACAACAAATTGTGTTCTACTCGTGCATTAGAGAACTACGCATAGACCTAGCTCATGATGCCCTTTGTTGGGGAGCGTTGCGAGAAAATTAAAATTTTTCCTACGGTTTCACCAAGATCCATCTATGAGTTCATCTAAGCAACGAGTAACGAGAGAGTTTGCATCTACATACCACTTGTAGATCGCGCGTGCGAAGCTTGCAAGGTGATGATGGAGTCGTACTCGAGCGTGATTCAGATCACCGATGCCAAGTGCTGAGCGGACAGCACCTCCGCGTTCAACACACGTGCGGGAAGATTGGCGTCTCCTCCTTCTTGATCCAGCAAGGGGAAGGAGAGGTTGAGGAAGACAGCTCCACCGGCAGCACGACGGCGTGATGATGGTGGAGAAGCGAGATCTCAAGCAGGCTTCACGAGCTCTCACGGAGGAGGAGATGTGTTGGGGAGGAGGGCTGCGCCTTGGGAGTTGTGTACAGCAGCCCCCTCCTCCCCCTTTATATAGGCCCCAGTGGCGGCCCTGGAGATCCAATCTCCGGGGGGCGGCGACAAGGGGGTGGAGTACCCCCAAGCCGGTGGGCGCCCCCCCCCTAGGGTTTCAACCCTAGGCGCAGGGGTGGACCCTAGGGGCGCCAGCCCCTTGTGGGCTGGTTCCTTCCCTCTCAGCCCATGGGGCCCTCCGGATAGGTGGCCCCACCCGGTGGTCCCAGACTTTACCGAAACCCTCGAAACTTTCCCGATGGCGAAACACCACTTCCTATATATTATTCTTTACCTCCGGACCCTTCCGAACTCCTCGTGACGTCCGGGATCTCATCCGGACTCGAACAACATTCGGTGGTCACATACTTGACTTCCTACTAACCTTAGCGTCACCGAACCTTAAGTGTGTAGACCCTACGGGTTCGGGACACGAACATGACCGAGGCGACTCTCGGGCAATAACCAACAGCGGGTCTGGATATCCATGTTGGCTCCCACATGCTCCTCGATGATTTCATCGGTTGAACCACGATGTCGAGATTCGATCAAACCACATATACAATTCCTTTGTCATTGATGCGTTACTTGCGAGACTTCGATCGTCGGTATCCCAATACCTTGTTCAGTCTCGTTACGGCAAGTCACTTTACTCATCTGCCGTAATGCATGATCCGTGGCCAACACCTTGGTCACATTGAGCTCATTATGATGATGCATTACCGAGTGGGCCCAGAGATACCTCTCCGTCATGCGGAGTGACAAATCCCATCTCGATCCGTGTCAACCCAGAGATACTTTCGGAGATACCTGTAATGCACCTTTATAGTCACCCGATTCGTTGTGACGTTTGATACACCAAGGCACTCCTCGGTAACCGGAGTTACGATCTCATGGTCGAAGGAATAGATACTTGACATTGGCAAAGCTTCTAGCAAACGAACTATCGATCTTTTATGCTATGCTTATGATTGGGTCTTGTCCATCACATCATTCTCCTAATGATGTGATCCCGTTATCAACGACATCTAATGTCCATAGTCGAAACCATGACTATCTATTGATCTGTGAGCTAGTCAACTAGAGGCTCACTAGGGACTCATTGTGTCTAAGTGTTCACACGTGTATTACGATTTCCGGATAATACAGTTATAGCATGAACAAATGACAATTATCATGAACATTGAAATATAATAATCCTTTTATTATTGCCTCTAGGGCATATTTCCAACACTGGACAGCGGTCAAAATTATCCTGAGTGGAATAAGGATATGTTTCTCGATTATGGAAGTGACAAAAGGTTCGTCATAAAAGGTTACGTCGATGCAAGTTTTGACACTGATCTGGATGTCTCTAAGTCTCGATCTAGATACATATTGAAAGTGGGAGCAATTAGCTAGGGTAGCTTCATGCAGAGCATTGTAGACATAGAAAAATTGCAAAATACATAACGGATCTGAATGTGAAAGACCCGTTGACTAAGACTCTCTCACAAGCAAAACATGATCACACCCTAGTACTCTTTGGGTGTTAATTACATAGCGATGTGAACTAGATTACTGAATCTAGTAAACCCTTTGGGTGTTGGTCACATGACGATGTGAACTATGGGTGTTAATCACATGATGATGTGAACTATCGATGTTAATCACATGGTGATGTGATCTAGATTATTGACTCTAGTGCAAGTGGGAGACTGAAGGAAATATGCCCTAGAGGCAATAATAAAGTTATTATTTATTTCCTTATCTCATGATAAATGTTTATCATTCATGCTAGAATTGTATTAACCGGAAACATGATACATGTGTGAATGCATAGACAAACAATATGTCACTAGTATGCCTCTACTAGACTAGCTTGTTAATCAAAGATGGTTATGTTTCCTAACCATGAACAAAGAGTTGTTATTTGATTAACAAGGTCACATCATTAGTTGAATGATCTGATTGACATGACCCATTCCATTAGCTTAGCACACGATCGTTTAGTATGTTGCTACTGCTTTTATCCATGACTTATACATGTTCCTATAACTATGAGATTATGCAACTCCGTTTACGGAGGAACACTTTGGTGCTACCAAGCGTCACAACGTAATCGGGTGATTATAAAGGAGTACTACAGGTGTCTCCAAAGGCAGATGTTGGGTTGGCGTTTTCGAGATTAGGTTTTGTCACTCCGATTGTCGGAGAGGTATCTCTGGGCCCTCTCGGTAATGCACATCACTTAAGCCTTGCAAGCATTACAACTAATGAGTTAATTGCGAGATGATGTATTACGGAGCGAGTAAAGAGACTTGCGGTAACGAGATTGAACTAGGTATTGGATACCGACGATCGAATCTCGGGCAAGTAACATACCGATGACAAAGGGAACAACGTATGTTGTTATGCGGTCTGACCGATAAAGATCTTCGTAGAATATGTAGGAGCCAATATGGGCATCCAGGTCCCGCTATTGGTTATTGACCGGAGACGTGTCTCGGTCATGTCTACATTGTTCTCGAACCGTAGGGTCCGCACGCTTAAGGTTTCGATGACATTTATATTATGAGTTTATGAGTTTTGATGTACCGAAGGAGTTCGGAGTCCCGGATGAGATCGGGGACATGACGAGGAGTCTCGAAATGGTCGAGACGTAAAGATCGATATATTGGACGACTATATTCGGAGTTCGGAAAGGTTCCGAGTCATTCGGGTAATTATCGGAGTACCGGAGAGTTACGGGAATTCGCCGGGGAGAAGTATTGGGCCTTATGGGCCATACGGGAAAGAGAGAGGGGCTGCCCTAGGCAGGCCGCGCGCCCCCCCTTGCCCTAGTCCGAATTGGGCTGGGGAGGGCCGCACCCCTCCTTCCTTTCCTTCTCTCTTCCCTTCCTAGTCTCCTACTCCTAATACATGGAAGGATCCTAGTTGGACTAGGAAAGGGAATCCTACTCCCGTGGGAGTAGGACTCCCTATGGCGCGCCTCCTCCTAGGCCGGCCTCCTCCTCCCTCCCTCCTTTATATCTGGGGCAGGGGCACCCCATGGACACACAAGTTTGATCTACGGATCGTTCCTTAGCCGTGTCGGTGCCCCCTCCACCATATTCCACCTCGGTCATACCGTCATGAAGCTTAAGCGAAGCCCCTGCGCCGTGAAACATCAAGATCGTCACCACGCCGTCGTCTTGACGAAACTCTCCTCGACACTCGGCTGGATCGGAGTCGAGGGCGTCATCGAGCTGTCGTGTGTCAAGAACTTCGGCGCGCGAATAACGGCGCGGGATCGGTCGGATCGCGAGGAGAACGTCGACTACTTCCTCTACGTTGTGATCGCTTCGCTTGGGTCTACGAGGGTACGTAGACAACACTCTCCCCTCTCGTTGCTATGCATCACCATGATCTTGCGTGTGCGTAGGAAATTTTTTTGAAATTACTATGTTCCCCAACACACATATACATGGCTTTCAAACCTCGCCAATTTATAATGAAACATGTCTCAGTATTCAAAGCACTAGTCTGCTTATCCAATTTTTCCTTGCAATCACGCATGTATTTATGCAAATATGCTCACCCAACTTTCAGTCATGCAGTACTGATGTTCATTCACACATGGTTTCTGATATTGTCTCCTACCAAACTTTTATTTTCCAAGAGGAAGCAGAATCGACATTACCCATATGAATTTGGGTACATTTGTTGAATGATATATAAACTAATATTACCTCCATCTCAAATTAATTGTCTTAAATTTGACGAGCAAGCGATGGCACGCTAAGGCGTTGCCCAAGTCTTACATGTTGAGCGAAAACTTGTGCCCCTCCTTCCATTAACGAGTGGCATCAGGTCAAGCGAACCCTCTCCCCCTTCTCAAATACACATGGATCTTTTCTACGAATCTGTAGACATGATTTTTCAACACTAGAATGTCTCAGTATACTTCTTATTAGGAAAGGTAGTACTGCACCCAAGCACGAGAATCGCAACCATGCTACACCATTAAGTCATCAGTCAGACATGATTGTTTCAACACTAGAGTGCTAATTTTGTCGTGAACCTATTGCCGGTTCATACTTTGAAAAGAAAAGCCAAGGAATACAGGAATCAATCTGATAAAAGGATCATCACTGATGAATAAACTACCAGACATAAAAATGCAACTTAATAAAACATCTCAAATTTCCAGGTGCACTAATTAAATACATGGTATAGAAACGAAGAGCCCCAATAGGGACCTTGTCTCTCCAACTTTCTTGTGATGCTTTATTCTCTCCTTCAAACCTTTAGATCCTTTTGTGCACGAGTTGGTTGTTTTTCAGCCCAAAGCAGCCACCTATGGTTGTCGACTTTAGTGACCCTTACATCTACGAGGGGCATGCCTGTTTGTTCTTCTTCAATATCTCATATCAACTGCATACTTGTTTTGACACTTATAGCAACTACTCCCTCCGTTCGGAATTACTTGTCGTAGAAATGGATGTATCTAGACATTTTTTAGTTCTAGATACATCCATTTCCGCGACAAGTAATTCGGAACGGAGGGAGTATCAATTATGAAAAGCAAAGAAAGGAAATTATAAATGGCTTAAGAGTAACAGAGAACAAATGATGCATGTCTTTTTCCTTTTTTTCCAGGAAAATCATTCATGCCTTTGCCTGGTAGTTGTCTCGAGCCCCTCCAATTTATAATGAAAGAGGATGTGTTTGTTTGTACTAACTGTCATCCAACATTCACATCAAGTTTATGACATTGCATCTCATCGGACAGCTATTTTTTGGGAATCATGCATATCATATGTATTCCTACATTTTCAAGAGTTCTGAATCAAGAATCAACACCGTCCCGCTTTCATACTTTTTACAGCGACATAGTACGGTGCCCCCCCCCCAAGGCCGAATCACTGACATAATTTGGTCGACTAGCATATGATATTACTACTAATAAAAATGTACTACATAGAAGAACTTGTATATAATAGATACATACTAACCTAGCAGTGATCTTATAGAACATCTTGATGTACATTGTTCAGCCAAAACTATATATACA
This sequence comes from Aegilops speltoides, assembly GCA_021437245.1. Lineage (NCBI taxonomy): Eukaryota > Viridiplantae > Streptophyta > Magnoliopsida > Poales > Poaceae > Aegilops > Aegilops speltoides. The sequence continues at coordinate 485,887,615 of CM038146.1, forward strand.
TACTAACCTAGCAGTGATTTTTTTGGGAACCCACCCCCTTGTCCCGTTCCCTCGCATCGCCCTCTCGAGGGCAACTCGGGGGCGACCGACCTCCACGTCCGCCTCATCCCCTTCTCGATTCCTTCCCTCACCGCCGCCGGAGACGGGCGCCGGGTCCCCCGCGCGGCCGGCGATGAGGGTGGCGGCGAGGCCCTCAGCCGCGATGCCGCTCGGGCTCGGGCCTAGGGCTTGAGGCGGCGGCCTCTACTGGTGAGGGCGGCGTCGTCCTGGCGGCGGGCGGCGCTCGCCGGAGTTGAGGGCGGCGTCTACTCGGCCGCGTGGGCGACGAGTTGGCGGTGGATGCGGCGCCGCGTGGAGGGATCCCCTGCTGCTCTCCTTCGCCAGATATGAAGACGGCGCCCCCGTGCTGCTGCTTCCTCCTCGTCAGTCCGGCCGGATCCGGTGGCGGACTGCGCGGATGTGGGGTTGGGAGCTCTGGATCGGAGTAATTTCTTAGCCGGTTGCGGTGGCCACGACGCCGGCGGCGCTCCAGACGTTGTTTCCTTCTTGAAGGCGGCTTTGAGATCCAGCTCCCTCCCCCTCGTCCTCCCCCTGCACCCGGGTGAAAACCCACAACTTTGATTGGGCGGCGGCGGTGCCCGGCTCCATCACCTTCTTGAAAGCGCCGCTTTGGGTCCGCGGGGAGGTGGGACAGCTGCAGCGCGTTCTTGGCATTCATGATGGCGGCGGTTCTCTCTTTAGTGGTGTCGCTTCGCCATGGCGGTCGGCTGGTCCGGCTCTCGTGGTGATTGTGGTGCCCAACTCTTCGTCGTGTCTTCCTGGTGTGCTCCCGTCCCGTTCAGAGAGGCTGGAGGTGGAGCGGATTCATCTTGCACGGAGCTTCGGTGGAGATGTCAAGTCATGCCTGACCGACAGGTGCTACGCTTTGTCATGCCTGGTCGGCAGGTGCTACGCACGACAGATCTTCCAAAGACTTCAAGCTGTGTCGGCTGGCGGTACTTGGCAGCATGGTGGTGAGGTGTGTCAGTGGCGACCGCGACGTGCTCAGCTGTTTGCACACAGGGAGGAGGTGCCGTTGGGCGTCGTGGTGGCGTCGACGATAGCTGGACTGAGCAAGGTTGATGCATCAGTACAGTTCTGAAGATGGAGCGGTGGCAGTTGGAGGCGGCGGCCTCTGAGTGCACGCCGGACCGGTGAGACCCATGCCCGGCAGGCGTCCTGAATGGGACCTCAGGTCTAAGATGTTAGGTTTGGCTGCGATGTCTGTTTGGTATTAGGTCCAGGCTATCTGTGCCCCTTCATCAACTGGATAGAGTTGCTTAGACGGCGACTTTAGTCTTACTGTTGTATTACTTTGTAAGGTCTTGTGAGAATAATTAATAAAGTGGTTGTATGCATCGCCCAGATGCAGAGGCCGGGGATCATCCTTCTTTTCTAAAAAAATATATAGTCCCATACGGCCAGAGGTACTGACGCTCCATGACCCCGCGCATGGCCAACGCCGCCACCTCCGCTCGCCATGATCGTCACCAACTCCCTTATCATCTCCTCCTGCACCTTCCCCCTCACGCTGGTGAGTGTTAGAGTTGTGTCGAATATTGTGTACAAGGTAGGTTACAGTTGGACTCTGAGTAGTATTGTGTTTACATAGGATATGGAGTCGTGTCCTAGTAGGACACTTGTATCCTAGGCCTCTCATATATAGCGGGGGTAGACACACGATGTAACCTATGCCAACATAATAGCACCGGAACGCAGGGGAAGCCAGCGGCATGTGCCGGTGTCCAGGGCGACCGGGTGCGGTATTGTAGCGGTGTCATGGGGAGGAGCGCCCATAGTCAGGCCCCGAGGATGTAGCCATATCGGTGAACCTCGTTAACAAATCTCGGTGTCGTGCCTCGTATGATTGCTTGGTCCTCGGATGATCGACGGTATGCCTCGGATTTATTTTAACAAGTGGTATCATGAGCAAGGTTGCGAGGAGACTACGGATTGTTGATCTAGAGGAAGTATTGAGTTTGAGATGCAGCCGACTGCAGCGTGGTTCTCGGCGAAATTGGAAGAAGCAATTGGAAGCGGGCAGAAGTTCTCGGCAGCGGCGCGATATATGGCGCAAGCAGTAGTCAGATTGGATGGATCGATCCGATCGGAACCAGCAGGAACGAGACGTGAAGGTCCAGTAGCGGCCAAGGTAGGAGCAAGCGCAGGCGGATGCAGCCGCCCGGACCGATGCACGGGCTGGCGTGAGGTGTGCGGTCGCATGCGCGTGGAGCTGCGTGCATGGTCGCTAGGGCACCGGCGGTTCGTGACTGTGCGCGTGCGTCGTGCAAGGCTGTTGCTGTGTTGTGCTATGAGCAGGAAGCCGAAGGAATCAGGACCGAGAGATTTGTTTGGACAAAAAAAAGGACACGTGCGTTCAGGCAAGAGGCAAATCAGTCAGCGAAATAAAGAAATCCGTCAAGGATATGCATCTATCGGAATTAGCAAGAGAGGCATTGACAAGTCAGCGCTAGCATCAGGAGTTGAGCCAGGAGCCATCACGTCAAGACCAAAGCAATTTATTGACCAAATTTGCTAGTACTAGTACACGTACTTGAAGTACTTGGGCATTGCGTGTAGAAGCTCGGTTATTTTTCTCGAGGTCAGCCGTATGAAGAATCGTGACGCCATCGGGCATCAGGTTTGAGGTGGAGAAGTTCACGGAACTGAAAACCTTGGGTTATTATAGACACGGATGAAAGATTTGTTGGCACAATGGGGATGCTTGAAGGCGTTGCAGGAAGTCGTGTCAGCTAAGATGGATTGTCAGGTGATGGATGGAAATTTCGTGGAAGATGATTTGGGAGCCTCGAGCGTGTCATACAGTCGAACGAGTTCGGCTGGGTCGGACTAGGCAGTCTGACGGATCGACGTGAGTCGGTTGGTACAGAAGACGGTGGTGGGACCGGTACCGACGACGTAGGAGCGTGATGCTGATGGTGACCGACTTCTGAGACGTGGAAACACGTGGCGCAGGCCCGAGGGCTTGTGTGGCTTTGACAAGGCTATGGCGCGGGGTTGATTCAAGACGGTGCACATGAGAGCTTGGAGTCGATGGGGCGCGGGGTGGCACGTACAACCATCATGGAGTCATGTTGAAGGTGGAGCTGGATTGAGGGGCTACGATGTAAGGATACAGGGAATCGAGGCCTATTCAGCAAGGGGAAAAAAGCGAGTGACACGTAGTTCAGACTGGAGCCCAGTGGTCTGATGGAAGCATGGAACTCGTCATCGGTTGGTCATGATCGGTGGTACTCTCCAGTTGGGGTTGAGTGGTGTGGTTTTGCGACCCTTGAGACTCGGCCGGGACAGCGGAGGCTCGACGCGGTAATAGCGGCGAGGCGTGCATATGCACGAGGCATGGAGACGGGCCAGGGCTTTGGTGGTCATACATGTGGTGAGACAGCTGCAAATTTGACTCGGGATGATTACAAGCAATGGTGAAATTCCTTCTAGTTTCAGACAGGCGGTCAAGAAAGGAGCGGTGATGTTGAGTTCAGGTAACTCTTATGTGTAACACCCAATATGCGAGTTGTTCACTTTCACGCAGGTCAGTGGTCAGTGTGTGATGGCGTGGACGAGTACTCTGGAAGTTGGGAGCACAAACTAGAGTAAGGGGAACTTAGTTTCGCTCGAGTGTTGACTGTGGTCAAGAAAAGGAGGGACTACAAGTTGCAGGTGGAGTCATATGAAGTCTTTGGAATAGCAGCGGTGCTCACGGGATAAGCTCAAGTCCAATATACATGGAAGTTTGACGCATGGACGAATTCAAGGTGATGGAGAATATTCGCCAAGGTGGAGTTTGTTAGAGTTGTGTCGAATATTGTGTACAAGGTATGTTACAGTTGCACTCTGAGTAGTATTGTGTTACATAGGATATGGAGTCGTGTCCTAGTAGGACACTTGTATCCTAGACCTCTCATATATAGCAGGGGTAGACACACGATGTAACCTATGCCAACATAATAGCACCGGAACGCATGGGAAGCCGGCGGGCATATGCCGGTGTCCAGGGCGACCGGGTGCGGTATTGTAGCGGTGTCATGGGGAGGAGCGCCCATAGTCAAGCCCCGAGGATATAGCCATATCGGTGAACCTCGTTAACAAATATCGGTGTCGTGCCTCGTGTGATTGCTTGGTCTTCGGATGATCGACGGTATGCCTCGGATTTATTTTAACAGTGAGATGGTCAACGGCGTCCTTCGCAAACTTTCTCTTCTTTCTACCTTGAAGAAGAGCATGTGTCCACCGCATTAGTAGCAGTAGCTCTTGGATTAGTTTTGCTGGCCGCCGTCGTAACAAGTAGCTTTATGAAACTTGCGTTCTTTGTTGACTAGCTAGCATATAGGCGTGTTGTCCTTATATAAATCACAAGAGTATACTGTAGCCGTGAATGTAGATCATTTGCATGTGGCATTCAACCAAAAGCCAGAAACCATACTCTCTTATCACCCAAACATCAATAGGGACATTCGGATTAGCCGTTCATTTAGTCATAGTTTAACATCAAAATGATGCACACACAAAAATCGTGCAATGGAGCCTCCGGTCAATGGATTCCAACACCAACTTTTTAGTTTTGGGTGATGATGAACAATAGTTACTTAATTTGGTAACTAGAGTACACCAAGTTGAACGTGCTGGTCATAACTATGCAAAATTACAATCATCCTACAATGTAATCACTGTTAGACTTTGTAACGTAGTCCACCTGTGTAATATGTACATCATGTATCATTATAAATTTATGTGATAGGCCACCCCCAAAGGGTTGAGCCAGTTCCCACAAAATCCTATGTCTAATATGGTATCAGCCTAAACCCTAGGACCTACTCCACCTCCGACTCAGCCGCCGCCGCCGCCGTGCCCTAAACCCTAGGCCGACGCCGCCGTCGCTGCTGCCATGTCTGCTTCCGCCTCTAGCTCTGCCAGCTCCGGGACCATCCCCGCCACGCTGGCCGCCCTGCTGAACCTCCCTGCCCACACCGGTGCCCCGCCGACGCCGCAGATTCTTGGCACCACGGCGGTGGGCTCCTGTTCTCTGCCCGATCCGCCGTCTCTGCGCCGTCGACCGTCGCGGCCTCCACCGCCGCGCTGCTCGTGCCACCGGCGGCCACCGCCGGTTCGTCCCCGACACTCGCCCTCACGCAGGCGGCCTCGGGGGGCTCTGACGATCAGCACGCGGGGGGCTCCGACGCTCAGCCCCGGGGCCAGCACGTGGGTCTAACACCCCCAGCCCCGGTGATCTCCGCGATAGCTGCCCCTGACGCAGCCCCGCTCTCCGGGCCGTTCCACTTCGACAATCTCATCACGACTCGTCTCACGCCGGACAATTATATGTTTTGGCGCGCCAAGGTTCTACCGCTGCTCCGCAGTCGCTCTCTCCTTGGCTATGTCGATGGCTCTCTGCCGTGCCCACCGCAGGTTCTTCACACCGTCCACGGTCCGGTCATCAACCCGGCGCATCATCTGTGGGTGCAACAGGATCAAGCGATCCTCTCCGCCATCCAGGGTTCCCTTGGAGACGGGGTCGCTGGCCTGTGTCTCTTCGCTGCCTCCTCGTTGGATGCATGGACGACTCTGGAACATGCGTTTGCCCAGACCTCCACTGCTCACGCAATGGCTCTTCGCAGCAAGCTTGATGATGTCAAGAAACTGGACTCCTCGGCCACAACATACTTCAACAAACTCAAGGTCTTGGCGGATACACTAACCTTTATCGGTCGTCCCTTGAGTGATGAGGAGTTTGCCGGCTATGTGATTAAGGGCCTTGATGCTGACTATGACAACCTTGCTGAAGCCGTCGACAACGCCAAGCCGCCACTTCCGCCGCACGAGCTCTTCTCCCGGCTGCTCTTCACTGAGCAGCGCATCGAAGCTCGGCGCTCCGTCCACACCATCGCCGACCAGCCCGCGGCTTTCTGGGTCTCGCGTGGCCAGCGCCCGCCTGCACCTTTGTCGCCTGCCCGCGCCACCAACTCGCCAGCGCCGACCTCAGGAGGAGGCCCCGTACGCTGCCAGCTTTGCGGGCGTGAGCGGCATGTCGCCTCCAGGTGCCATAAAAGGTTTCAGCGAGCTTCACGGTATTGGCAACGATGGAAAAGGTAATGGCTCGTCGTTCGCCATGGCGGACTTCGGCCCTCCTGCTGCTCATGTTGCTGCCAAGGGCAAGGATACACGTGCTGACCCCGGCTATACACCCTCATATCCGGTTGATCCTGTGTGGTATATGGACATTGGCGCCACGAATCATATGACGAACGAGCTCGCTAAGCTGTCCACTCATGAGCCATATTATGGTCCCGACAAGGTTCACACCGCCAACGGTGTAGGTATGCCCATCTCTCACGTTGGTCAAGCATCTCTTTTAACTAGCCATCCATCTAGGCAGCTTCATCTTCGTAATATTTTACGGGTCCCCTCGGTGACTCTTAACTTGTTATCTGTTCCACAACTCACTCTTGATAACAATGTCCTATGTGAATTTCACCCGTTTGATCTTTTTGTTAAGGACCGAGCCACCCGGGAAATTCTGCTTAGTGGTCGTCTCAGCCATGGCTTATACCGCTTGGAGGATCCATCCGCCCTGCGCGTCTTCAGTGGTGTGCGTGTGTCACCATCCCAGTGGCACTCTCGCCTTGGCCATCCTGCCACTCCCATAGTTCGTCATATACTTCATCGTCATGAGCTGCCTATTGAGTCTAGTAATAAGGAGATGTCCGTGTGTGATGCCTGTCAACAAGGCAAAAGTCATCAGTTACCATTTGTTTCTTCTACTCGTCAAGTAATGAGTCCTCTTGAACTTGTGTTTTCTGATGTGTGGGGTCCCGCTCAAACTTCTATGAGTGGTCACAACTATTATGTCAGCTTTATTGATGCTTATAGTCGCTTTACTTGGCTTTATCTTCTTAAGCGTAAGTCTGATGTGTTTGATATATTCATTCAGTTTCAAGTGCATGTAGAACGTCTCCTCAAGCATAAGATTATTCATGTTCAGTCTGATTGGGGGGGGGGGGCGAATATCGCAACCTCAATGCTTTCTTTAGTAAGCTTGGGATCTCTCATCGTTTGTCATGTCCTCATACACATCAGCAGCAATATTTGTTGGCGCAAGCATCGACATATAGTTGAGACCGGGCTCACACTCTTGGATGCGTCTGTACCTTTCCGTTTTTGGAGTGATGCCTTTGCTACAGCATGTTTTCTTATTAATCGTCTTCCTACGCGTGTCATTAATATGAAAACTCCTATTGAGCTCCTTTTACATGAGATTCCTGATTATACCTTCTTCAAGGTTTTCGGGTGTGCTTGTTGGCCCCATCTTCGTCCATATAATTCTAGAAAGCTTGAATTTCGATCTAAGAAATGTGTGTTTCTAGGTTATAGTTCTCTTCATAAGGGCTACAAGTGTCTTCATGTGCCAACAAATCGTGTCTATATATCTCGTGATGTTGTCTTTGATGAGAACGTCTTCCCCTTTTCCTCCATGCCGCAGCCACCTTCCACACCACCATCTATGCATTCATCTCCTATTATGTTTGGCCAATTTGAAGATGTTGCATATTCGCCTGTGTTGTTGCCTAACCATGGTGCAGGTGTTGGACGCGGTGCTCGCTTGGAACTTCTTCCGGATACACCTCCTGCCGTGCATGTTGACCGGACAGTGCATGAGCATGCATCTGTCGTCAACCCCGCCTCTGGAGCTATGCCTGTCCATGCAACTGGACCGGCCTTGGCCTCCGATACTGGGCTGCTGTCGTCCGAGGCCCGGTCCCCGACGGTTGAGGCGTGGCCCACGACCCCGCCACCTTCTCCTGGGCGGCGCTCCCCGACAGCCGAGGCGCGGCCCACGACCCCGCCACCTTCCCCTAGGTGGCTCGAGCGGTCTACGTCCCCGCCTCCATGCATGGACTCGCCTGGGTCGCCTGGGCCTGCTGTCGCCTCGCCTGCACACTCGCCTGGGCTCTCTTCGCCCGATCTGCCGTCAACCTCTTCCGAGTTGGCGCCGCCGGCTCCGGTTATTGCTGCACCACGACGCCCGCATACTCGTAGCCGCAGTGGTATTGTCCAACCCAAGCAGCGTCATGATGGTACTGTCACATATTTGGCTGCATGTCTTGCTCATTCTGTTGCAGATCCCACTGATGAGCCACGCCACTTCGAGGTTGCTATGAGTATTCCTCACTGGCGGGCAGCTATGGAGCAGGAGTATGCCGCTCTCCTGTCTAACGAGACTTGGACGTTGGTTCCTCCTCCGCCTCGTGTCAACGTCATTGACTCGAAGTGGGTTTTCAAAGTCAAGCGACATGCATATGGGTCTATTGAGCGCTACAAGGCGCGTCTCGTGGCTCGTGGATTTAAGCAGCGACAGGGTCTGGACTATGAGGACACGTTCAGCCCGGTTGTTAAACCTACTACCATCCGGCTTCTTTTGTCTCTTGCAGTTTCTCGTGGTTGGTCTCTTCGACAACTAGATGTGCAGAATGCTTTTCTCCATGGGTTGCTTGAAGAGGAGGTTTATATGCGGCAGCCACCCGGGTTTGTTGATCCAGATCAGCCTCATCATCTCTGTCGTATGACGAAGGCGCTCTATGGACTGAAACAGGCACCCCGCGCCTGGCATGCTCGTCTTGCTTCGGTCCTTCGTACTCATGGATTTGTTCCGTCGACAGCTGACAGTTCGTTGTTCTTATTTCAGCGCCCCAGTTTGACGGTGTATTTGCTTGTATACGTGGATGATATCATTCTGGTCAGTTCTTCTGCCACGGCTGCCGATGCTCTTGTGACTGCTCTTGGCAGAGATTTTGCGGTCAAGGACTTGGGACAGCTACACTTCTTTCTGGGCATTGAGGTTGCACATCAGTCTCGTGGCAGCTTGGCTCTCACTCAGAAGAAGTACTCCCTTGATCTCTTGCGCCGTGCTGGTATGCTCAAGTGTAAGCCCTCGTCCACGCCCATGCCCTCTACGGATAAGCTCTCGGCCACTGTTGGTACTCCTCTTTCCTCTCAGGATGCTACGGAATATCGGAGTATTGTTGGTGGCTTGCAGTATCTGACTATCACCCGACCTGATCTTTCATTCGCGGTAAACCGGGTATGTCAGTACCTTCATGCTCCTACGGATGTGCATTGGTCTGCAGTGAAGCGCATTCTTCGTTATGTGCGTCTTACTGTCTCCTATGGTCTTCATCTGCGACCTAGTTCTTCTACTGTTCTTTCTGCATTCTCATATGCTGATTGGGCTGGGTGTCCAGATGACAGGCGATCCACGGGGGGACATGCTGTGTTTCTAGGGCCTAATTTGATCGCCTGGAGTGCGCGCAAGCAAGCCACTGCTTTCGCAGATATACGAGGCTGAGTACAAAGCAGTTGCCAATGCGACTGCTGAGCTTATCTGGATTGAGTCTTTGCTTCGAGAGCTGGGGATCTCTCAGTCACATCCTTCGGTTCTCTGGTGTGACAACATCGGTGCTACGTTTCTTTTGACAAATCCGGTGTTCCATGCACGAACCAAGCACATTGAGATTGACTATCATTTTGTGAGGGAACGTGTTGCACAGAAGCTACTACAGATCAAGTTTATCTCCTCAAAGGATCAACTTGCTGACATCTTCACCAAGCCTCTACCTTCTCCCATGTTTGAGGTCTGTAGGCGCAATCTCAACATCCTAGATGCATCAGGAGTGAGTTGAGACTGAGGAAGGGTGTTAGACTTTGTAACGTAGTCCACCTGTGTAATATGTACATCATGTATCATTATAAATATATGTGATAGGCCACCCCCAAAGGGTTGAGCCAGTTCCCACAAAATCCTAAGTCTAATAATCACTAGTCAGTCAAACTTAGCTGTGACTTATCTATCTCAGAATATCTCAAAATTTGCACAAATACTACTGAAACAAAGTGCCCCAATCCTTGGTTCGTCCCTCAGTGACCACTCAGTGATTTGTTCTGACATTATTTCTTCAGATACCTTTTCGGTGCCACACTCAGTTATTTTTCACTAAAAAAATCACCACAGCTTTTGCATGTCTTGCACCTTCCTCTGTCTGGCTTGAAGGATCTGTGGCATCTAGCATGGCATGGTTGGTTGTTCTTCCCCAATATCTCACTCCAACTGCATTATTTTAGACACCTATGGCAACACTCAACTATGACAAGAAAAAAGGAAACTATAAATGGCTCCGTAGCAATGCCCAGAACAGATCACCATGAGTTTGCCCAACACCATGTTCATCCAATTTTGCACTGTTGTCATGCATGTGTTGGTGCACGTTCACATATGGTTTATGATATTGTTTTGGAGGAAGCATAATGTGTGTGTTTTGCACTTCCCTATGATATTGGGTCTCTTTTCTCATCATCTTAACATCTAAGTAAATGACACGTGTATATTATGAATCTTGGAGCAAACTTAATGTCTTCTTCCCTTTATATTGAAAGAATTGCTTGTACCTGCATATTCATACAATTTTAATAATTTAATTGTACTAGCTAAGCTAGTTCATCGTTTTTTGCATTATTGTGATGCGCTTCTGAGGAATAGTTGCCATGTACTTTTATTATTCACATCTAGCCTTCATGCATGCTATCTTGCCAATGACAGAACGCGGCTAGGCTAGCCGATGGCGGCAGCGACCTAGAAGACAAACGATCTGCCTGATGAAGCGTTGGTGGAATTTGGCGATGTCCTAGATGAACTTTTTTTTGTCTAGGTTAGATGAACTTGTGTACAGCATACACTCTCATCTAGTTGTGCGGTACTCAACCAAAACCATAACCTTGTATAATCGGGAGCACGGAGGTCCCCCGAGCACACAACATTTAACGGAATTTGGATTATTTTGGCTGACATATTGTATACTTCCTCAAAATAACATTTCTATCACATACATCACCGCAATCAACTGTAGCAAATGAATGTAGTAGTCTTTGCATGTGGCACTGAGTAAAAGTCACAAGATAATCTCAGGTTCATCAAATTTGCAAGCTGTATTCATTAGATCAGTTATCTCCTTTCAGACACGGTTAAGAACAAATTGACTATATAGTAAAACTATATCATCCCCGATCAAATCCATTGCAACTTGCTACTATTTTGCAAGCAAAGCAGGCAAGTAATCCATTCCCAATTACATTGAATTAGCTTGAAACCCGAGATGTGACATGTGTAGTTTTTTCATTGCTTTCTTGTTAACCCTTCGTGGAGCTCCATAACTGTTAACCCTTCGTGGAGCTCCATAACTCGTGCATCCATCGCCAGAGCTGCCTCCTTCTCTTGCTTGCAACATCCCGCTCGCCATGAGCCCATGACCGTTACCAATTACCTCGTCACCTCCTCATGCACCTTCCCGCATAGAACTCACTAGATTCAATACGATTCTAAATTACAGGTAAAAATAAGGTGTGCTTTTAAAATGTTACCACTTACCACCTTCAATGTGCCACACACTTCGCACAAAACTAATAACAAAAAGTCACAATCATGCTAGAAGGTAATCACCGTTCACCAAATAGTCAAGCAAACAAAAAACAAATACATGCAGAACATGTTTAACTAGGTTGTGGCTTTAGCATGTCAAGTTTGCACACGTGCAAGGACATATAAGTCTCGCATTGTTGGGGAACGTAGTAATTTCAAAAAAAATTCCTACGCACACGCAAGATCATGGTGATGTATAGCAACGAGAGGGGAGAGTGTTGTCTACGTACCCTCGTAAACCCGAAGCGGAAGCGATCACAACGTAGAGGAAGTAGTCGTACGTTCTCCTCGCGATCCGACCGATCCCGGCGCCGTTACTCCGGCGCCCCCGAGTTCTTGACACACGTACAGCTCGATGACGTCCCTCGTACTCCGATCCAGCCGAGTGTCGAGGGAGAGTTCCGTCGGCACGACGGCGTGGTGACGATCTTGATGTTCTACCGGCGCAGGGCTTCGCCTAAGCTTCGCGACGATATGACCGAGGTGGAATATGGTGGAGGGGGCACCGCACACGGCTAAGGAACGATCCGTAGATCAAACTTGTGTGTCTATGGGGTGCCCTTGCCCCGTATATAAAGGATGGAGGAGGAGGAGGCCGGCCAAGGGTTTGGCGCGCCAGGTGTGGAGTCCTACTAGGATTCCAAGTCCTAGTAGGAGTCCATCAAGAGGGAGGAAGGAGAAGGAATAGGAGGAGAAGGAAGGTGGCGGCCCCTTTTCCCTAGTCCAATTCGGACTAGAGGAGAGGGGGCGCAGCAGCCTTTTCCTCTTCCCACTAAAGCCCATCAAGGCCCATTACTTCTCCGTAACTCCCGGTACTCAAAAAAATACCGAAACCTTTCCGAACTCCGAATATAGTCGTCAATATATCGATCTTTACGTCTCGACCATTTCAAGACTCCTCGTCATGTCCCGATCTCATCCGGGACTCGAACTCCTTCGGTACATCAAAATACACAAACTCATAATATAACCGTCATTGAAACCTTAAGCGTGCGGACCCTACGGTTCGAGAACAATGTAGACATGACCGAGACATGTCTCCGTCAATAACCAATAGCGGGACCTGGATGCCCATATTGGCTCCTACATATTCTACGAAGATCTTTATCGGTCGACCGCATAACAACATCGTTGTTCCCTTTGTCATCGGTTTGTTACTTGCCCGAGATTTGATCGTCGGTATCCAATACCTAGTTCAATCTCGTTACGGCAAGTCTCTTTACTCGTTCCGTAATACATCATCTCACAGCTAACTCATTAGTTGTAATGCTTGCAAGGCTTCATGATGATGTATTACCGAGAGGCCCAGAGATACCTCTCCGAGCAATCGGAGTGACAAAACCTAATCTCGAAATCGCCAACCCAACATCTACCTTTGGAGACACCTGTAGTACTCCTTTATAATCACCCGATTCGTTGTGGCGTTTGGTAGCACCAAAGTGTTCCTCCGTAAACGAGAGTTGCATAATCTCATAGTTCTTTGGAACATGTATAAGTCATGGATAAAAGCAGGTAGCAACATACTAAGCGATCGTGTGCTAAGCTAATGGAATGGGTCATGTCAATCGAGATCATTCTACTAACGATGTGACCTTGTTAATCAAATAACAACTCTTTGTTCATGGTTAGGAAACATAACCATCTTTGATTAACAAGCTAGTCTAATAGAGGCATACTAGTGACATATTGTTTTGTCTATGCATTCACACATGTATCATGTTTCCGGTTAATACAATTCTAGCATGAATGATAAACATTTATCATGAAATAAGGAAATAAATAATAACTTTATTATTGCCTCTAGGGCATATTTCCTTCAGTCTCCCACTTGCACTAGAGTCAATAATCTAGATTACATAGTAATGATTCTAACACCCATGGAGTCTTGGTGTTGATCATGTTTTGCTCGTGGAAAAGGCTTAGTCAACGGTCTCGCTACATTCAGATCCGTATGTATCTTGCAAATCTCTATGTCTCCCACCGGACTAAATCCGGATGGAATTGAAGCGTCTCTTGATGTGCTTGGTCCTCTTGTGAAATCTGGATTCCTTTGCCAAGGCAATTGCTCGATATTGTCACGAAAGATTTTCATTGGACCCGATGCACTAGGTATGACACCTAGATCGGATATGAACTCCTTCATCCGACTCCTTCATTAGCTGCTTCCGAAGCTGCTATGTACTCCGCTTCACATGTAGATCCTGCTACGACGCTTTGTTTAGAATTGCACCAACGGACAGCTCCTCCGTTTAGTGTAAATACGTATCCGGTCTGCGATTTAGAATCGTCCGGATCAGTGTCAAAGCTTGCATCAACATAACCGTTTATGATGAGCTCTTTGTCACCTCCATATACGAGAAACATATCCTTAGTCCTTTTCAGGTATTTCAGGATGTTCTTGACCGCTGTCCAGTGATCCACTCCTGGATTACTTTGGTACCTCCCTGCTAAGCTTATAGCAAGGCACACATCAGGTCTGGTACACAACATTGCATACATGATAGAGCCTATGGCTGAAGCATAGGGAACATTTTTCATTTTCTCAATATCTTCTGCAGTGGTCGGGCATTGAGTCTTACTCAACTTCACACCTTGTAACACAGGCAAGAACCCTTTCTTTGCTTGATCCATTTTGAACTTCTTCAAAATTTTGTCAAGGTATGTGCTTTGTGAAAGTCCAATTAAGCGTCTTGATCTATCTCTATAGATCTTAATGCCCAATATGTAAGCAGCTTCACCGAGGTCTTTCATTGAAAAACTCTTATTCAAGTATCCCTTTATGCTATCCAGAAATTCTATATCATTTCCGATCAGCAATATGTCATCTACATATAATATCAGAAATGCTACTGAGCTCCCACTCACTTTCTTGTAAATACAGGCTTCTCCAAAAGTCTGTATGAACCCAAATGCTTTGATCACACTATCAAAGCGTTTATTCCAACTCCGAGATGCTTGCACGAGTCCATAAATGGATCGCTGGAGCTTGCACACTTTGTTAGCTCCCTTTGGATTGATAAAACCTTCTGGTTGCATCATATACAACTCTTCTTCCAGAAATCCATTCAGGAATGCAGTCTTTACATCCATTTGCCAAATTTCATAATCATAAAATGCGGCAATTGCTAACATGATTCGGACAGACTTAAGCATCGCTACGGGTGAGAAGGTCTCATCGTAGTCAATCCCTTGAACTTGTCGAAAACCCTTTGCGACAAGTCGAGCTTTGTAGACAGTAACATTACCATCAGCGTCAGTCTTCTTCTTGAAGATCCACTTGTTTTCTATTGCTTGCCGACCCTCGGGCAAGTCAACCAAAGTCCATACTTTGTTTTCATACATGGATCCCATCTCAGATTTCATGGCCTCAAGCCATTTTGCGGAATCTGGGCTCACCATCGCTTCTTCATAGTTCGTAGGTTCATCATGATCTAGTAGCATGATTTCCAGAACAGGATTACCGTACCACTCTGGTGCAGATCTTACTCTGGTTGATCTACGAGGTTCTGTAGTAACTTGATCTGAAGTTTCATGATTAACATCATCAACTTCCTCACTACTTGGTGTAGATGTCTCAGAAACCGATTTCTGCGACGAACTACTTTTCAAGTAAGGGAGAAGGTACAATTACCTCATCAAGTTCTACTTTCCTCCCACTCACTTCTTTCGAGAGAAACTCCTTCTCTAGAAAGGATCCATTCTTAGCAACAAATGTCTTGCCTTCGGATCTGTGATAGAAGGTGTACCCAACTGTCTTCTTTGGGTATCCTATGAAGACACATTTCTCCGATTTGGGTTCGAGCTTATCAGGTTGAAGCTTTTTCACATAAGCATCGCATCCCCAAACTTTAAGAAACGACAACTTTGGTTTCTTGCTAAACCACAGTTCATAAGGTGTCGTCTCAACGGATTTCGACGGTGTTCTATTCAGTGTGAATGCGGCCGTCTCTAGAGCATAACCCCAAAACGATAGCGGTAAATCTGTAAGAGACATCATAGATCGCACCATATCTAGTAAAGTACGATTACGACGTTCGGACACACCATTACGCTGTGGTGTTCCGGGTGGCGTGAGTTGCGAAACTATTCCGCATTGTTTCAAATGTAGACCAAACTCGTAACTCAAATATTCACCTCCACGATCAGATCGTAGAAACTTAATTTTCTTATTACGATGATTTTCAACTTCACTCTGAAATTCTTTGAACTTTTCAAATGTTTCAGACTTATGTTTCATTAAGTAGATATACCCATATCTGCTTAAGTCATCTGTGAAGGTGAGAAAATAACGATATCCGCCACGAGCCTCAACATTCATCGGACCACATACATCTGTATGTATGATTTCCAACAAATCTGTTGCTCTCTCCATAGTACCGAGAACGGGTTTTAGTCATCTTGCCCATGAGGCACGGTTCGCAAGTGCCAAGTGATTCATAATCAAGTGACTCCAAAAGTCCATCAGTATGGAGTTTCTTCATGCGCTTTACACCGATATGACCTAAACGGCAGTGCCACAAATAAGTTGCACTATCATTATCAACTCTGCATCTTTTGGTTTCAACATGATGAATATGTGTATCACTACTATCGAGATTCATCAAAATAGACCACTCTTCAAGGGTGCATGACCATAAAAGATATTACTCATATAAATAGAACAACCATTATTCTCTGATTTAAATGAATAACCGTCTCGCATCAAACAAGATCCAGATATAATGTTCATGCTCAACGCAGCACCAAATAACAATTATTTAGGTCTAAAACCAATCCCAAAGGTAGATGTAGAGGTAGCGTGCCGACCGCGATCACATCGACTTTGGAACCATTTCCCACGCGATCGTCACCTCGTCCTTTGCGGTGTTAAGCAATCCGTAGTCCCTGCTTGAGTTGCAAATATTAGCAATGTAACCAGTATCAAATACCAGTGCTCTGCGAGCTCTAGTAAGGTACACATCAATAACATGTACATCACATATACCTTTGTTCACCTTGCCATCCTTCTTATCCGCCAAATACTTGGGGTAGTTCCGCTTCTAGTGACCAGTCCCTTTGCAGTAGAAGCACTCAGTCTCAGGCTTAGGTCCAGACTTTGGCTTCTTCACTTGAGCAGCAACTTGCTTGCCGTTCTTCTTGAAGTTCCTCTTCTTCCCTTTGCCCTTTTCTTGAAACTAGTGATCTTGTCAACCATCAACACTTGATGTTTTTCTTTGATTTCTACCTTCATCGATCGCGAAGAGCTTGGGAATAGTTTCTGTTATCCCTTGCATATTATAGTTCATCACGAAGTTCTACTAACTTGGTGATGGTGACTAGAGAATTCTGTCAATCACTATCTTATCTGGAAGATTAACTCCCACTTGATTCAAGCGATTGTAGTACCCAGACAATCTGAGCACATGCTCACTAGTTGAGTGATTCTCCTCCATCTTTTAGCTATAGAACTTGTTGGAGACTTCATATCTCTCAACTCGGGTATTTGCTTGAAATATTAACTTCAACTCCTGGAACATCTTATATGGTCCATGACGTTCAAAACGTCTTTGAAGTCCCGATTCTAAGCCATTAAGCATGGTGCACTAAACTATCAAGTAGTCATCATATTGAGCTAGCCAAACGTTCATAACGTTTGCATCTGCTCCTGCAATAGGTCTGTCACCTAGCGGTGCATCAAGGACATTATTCTTCTGTGCAGCAATGAGGATAAACCTCAGATCACGGATCCAATCCGCATCATTGCTACTAACATCTTTCAACATAATATTCTCTAGGAACATATCAAAAATAAACACAGGGAAGCAACAACGCGAGCTATTGATCTACAACATGATTTGCAAAATACTACCAGGACTAAGTTCATGATAAATTTAAGTTCAATTAATCATATTACTTAAGAACTCCCACTTAGATAGACATCCCTCTAATCCTCTAAGTGATCACGTGATCCAAATCAACTAAACCATAACCGATCATCACGTGAAATGGAGTAGCTTTCAATGGTGAACATCATTATGCTGATCATATCTACTATATGATTCACGCCGACCTTCGATCTCCGTGTTCCGAGGCCATATCTGCATATGCTAGGCTCGTCAAGTTTAACTTGAGTATTCGCGTGTGCAAAACTGTCTTGCACCCGTTGTAGATGGACGAGAGCTTATCACACCGATCATCACGTGGTGTCCGGGCACGACGAACTTTGGCAACGGTGCATACTCGGGAGAACACTTCTTGATAATTTAGTGAGAGATCATCTTATAATGCTACCGTCAATCAAAGCAAGATAAGATGCATAAAAGATAAACATCACATGCAAATCAATATAAGTGATATGATATGGTCATCATCATCTTGTGCTTCATGATCTCCATCTCTGCAGCACCATCATGATCACCATCGCCACCGATCGACACCTTGATCTCCATCGTAGCATCGTTGTCGTCTCGCCAATCTTATGCTTCTCGACTATCGCTACCGCTTAGTGATAAAGTAAAGCATTACAGTATGATTGCATTTCATACAATAAAGCGACAACCATATGGCTCCTGCCGATTGCCGATAACCGGTTACAAAACATGATCATCTCATACAATAAAATATAGCATCACGTCTTGACCATATCACATCACAACATGCCCTGCAAAAACAAGTTAGACATCCTCTACTTTGTTGTTGCAAATTTTACGTGGCTGCTACGGGCTTTAGCAAGAACCGTTCTTACCTCGCATCAAAACCACAACGATAGTTTGTCAAATAGACTCCGTTTTAACCTTCACAAGGACCGGCGTAGCCACACTCAGTTCAACTAAAGTGAGAGAGACAGACACCCGCCAATCACCTTTAAGCAACGAGTACTCGTGGCGGTGAAACCAGTCTCGCGTAAGCGTCTGGCGTAATGTCGGTCCCGCCGCTTCATCTCACAATACCGCTGAACCAAAGTATGACATGCTGGTAGGCAGTATGACTTATATCGTCCACAACTCACTTGTGTTCTACTTGTGCATATAACATCAACGCATAAAACCTAGGCTCTGATACCACTGTTGGGGAACGTAGTAATTTCAAAAAATTCCTACGCACACGCAAGATCATGGTGATGTATAGCAACGAGAGGGGAGAGTGTTGTCTACGTACCCTCGTAGACCGAAGCGGAAGCGATCACAACGTAGAGGAAGTAGTCGTACGTTCTCCTCGCGATCCGACCGATCCCGGCGCCGTTACTCCGGCGCCCCCGAGTTCTTGACACACGTACAGCTCGATGACGTCCCTCGAACTCCGATCCAGCCGAGTGTCGAGGGAGAGTTCCGTCAGCACGACGGCGTGGTGACGATCTTGATGTTCTACCGGCGCAGGGCTTCACCTAAGCTTCGCGACGATATGACCGAGGTGGAATATGGTGGAGGGGGGCACCGCACACGGCTAAGGAACGATCCGTAGATCAAACTTGTGTGTCTATGGGGTGCCCCTTGCCCCGTATATAAAGGATGGAGGAGGAGGAGGCCGCCAAGGGTTTGGCGCGCCCGGTGTGGAGTCCTACTAGGATTCCAAGTCCTAGTAGGAGTCCATCAAGAGGGAGGAAGGGAGAAGGAATAGGAGGAGAAGGAAGGTGGCGGCCCCTTTCCCTAGTCCAATTCGGACTAGAGGAGAGGGCGCAGCAGCCTTTTCCTCTTCCCACTAAAGCCCATCAAGGCCCATTACTTCTCCGTAACTCCCCAGTACTCAAAAATACCGAATCACTCGGAACCTTTCCGAACTCGAATATAGTCGTCCAATATATCGATCTTTACGTCTCGACCATTTCAAGACTCCTCGTCATGTCCCCGATCTCATCCGGGACTCAACTCCTTCGGTACATCAAAATACACAAACTCATAATATAACCGCCATCGAAACCTTAAGCGTGCGGACCCTACGGTTCGAGAACAATGTAGACATGACCGAGACACGTCTCGGTCAATAACCAATAGCGGGACCTGGATGCCCATATTGGCTCCTACATATTCTACGAAGATCTTTATCGGTCGATCAAGCATAACAACATACGTTGTTCCCTTTGTCATCGGTATGTTACTTGCCCGAGATTCGATCGTCGGTATCCAATACCTAGTTCAATCTCGTTATCGCAAGTCTCTTTACTCGTTCCGTAATACATCATCTCACAGCTAACTCATTAGTTGTAATGCTTGCAAGGCTTCATGATGTGTATTACCGAGAGGGCCCAGAGATACCTCTCCGACAATCGGAGTGACAAAACCTAATCTCAAATCGCCAACCCAACATCTACCTTTGGAGACACCTGTAGTACTCCTTTATAATCACCCGATTCGTTGTGACGTTTGGTAGCACCAAAGTGTTCCTCCGTAAACGGGAGTTGCATAATCTCATAGTTCTTGGAACATGTATAAGTCATGGATAAAAGCGGTAGCAACATACTAAACGATCGTGTGCTAAGCTAATGGAATGGGTCATGTCAATCAGATCATTCTACTAATGATGTGACCTTGTTAATCAAATAACAACTCTTTGTTCATGGTTAGGAAACATAACCATCTTTGATTAACAAGCTAGTCTAGTAGAGGCATACTAGTGACATATTGTTTTGTCTATGCATTCACACATGTATCATGTTTCCGGTTAATACAATTCTAGCATGAATGATAAACATTTATCATGAAATAAGGAAATAAATAATAACTTTATTATTGCCTCTAGGGCATATTTCCTTCACGCATTCCATCTAGAGGTCCTTCAAAAGGTGGCAGACTGCTTAAATATTGTCGATTCTCCTGTTCCACCTGGAGATCCTTCCACATTGCCATATACTCTTTATATCTAGCATTGGAGTGATTGTTTGCTTTACCCCAATATCTAACGTTGATTGCATATTTACTTTTGACACCTACAACAACTATTATGATTAAAAAAATAGAGTACTAAGCCGAGGAGTCATGCATACATCTGTCTACAGAGCAAACCATGCATGTCTCTGCCTAGCGGCCTCGCCAATTTATGTTGGGAAGAGATGCATGTGTTTGTGTTTTACTAGCTCGCTCATATCCAGTTGTTCATTGTTGTCATGCATGTGTTGTGCTACATTCACATCTAGTATCTTTATGAAGGACCAAGTACGGCTGATCCACTAAGCATTGACCCATATGGACAGACTCCGGTAGAATTTGGCTACATTGTTGAGCTTCCTGCTAGTCTACATGTTCTAAACAATCTTAGCATCACATCAAATCCAATCTAGCAGTGAACGTATAACATTTAGCAGTTCATTCGGTAAAAAGTTAGCCATTCGGAGGGAGTAGATAATTTGTATGCGGTATTCAACCAAAAGCCCAAAACCATATATGTCATAGGGAATCACCACTATCCTACAACGTTGATCAATCAGTCAAACACACAAAATGCATACCTATACTACTCCCTTCGTCCCATATTAAGTGTTGCTCAGATGGATGTATCTGATGGGACAGAGGAAGTACTATATATAGTGTAGCAGTTTGCAAGTTTGGATCCAAGCACTATAATGCAATTTCTACTGTTGATTGGACCCATCTGACGACCCAGGATGCTTGGAAAAAAGTATCTCCAGATCTCCCGGTGATTGTTTCGCGCCAACGGGGGTCCTTAGCATGTAGCAGGGGCATGCTTGTTTGTTCTTCCCCAATATCCCACTTCAGTTGCGTAGTAGTTTTGACACCTATGGCAACTATCAACCATGATAAAAATAAACAGGAAACTACAAATGGCTCAGGTTATGCCTGACTCTGCCCATCCACTCACCAATTTATATGGAAAAAAAGATGCCTTTGTGAACCTACTAGTTCATCCAACATGTGCCAATGGGCATTCACATAAGGTTTATGATATTGTTCAGGAGGAAGCAAAATATGTGTGTTCCTACATTTTCACTTTTTCAGCGCATGACTGAGGACCAAGTATGGCACTTTCGTCCATAGAGCAAAGCAAAAGTTGCATGGAAGGGTTGCCCTGCTTACTACTCCTACTTCTGATTGAATCTGGCAACATTATTGGCAGTCATATTTTCCTCAGCAGAATGATCTTAACCTCTGATAAAACCCAATTTAGCAGTCAACTAAGAAATCTACCATTGAAGAAACCATACAGCCATATAATTCCATACCACCAAAACAAATCAGACAAATAAGAGTTCCATGCTGCAATACAAGTAAGCAACCGTTCCCAATTACTATCAGTTTGCAATTGCATCAAAGATCGAAACGTGTGCAAAATAGTTCCAGGTCACTAGGCCTGCATACTAGCGCCATTGCCGTGGCGCTCTGTGACGCGACGCATGGCCAACAAAAGCCCAAAACTGTAATCTCCTATCACCCAGATGTCATACGGCAATCCATAGCAGTGCATTGGGTCACAGTTTGACAACAAAACGATGAGAAAAATAAAACTGTCGGTTTCCACCACATTTTTTGGTAATGCTGAATGTGAATCACCACCATATCACAATGTTGATCACTAATCAACCAAACACACGAAATGCATATAGTAAGTTGGGTTGTGACAAAATCTATTTCAAATTTGGACAAATCGCAGGGTTCGGCTCCTCTCCAGTTGATCTGTTACTGCATCCATACTGAAGATACCCAAATCTGCCGTCCGCTGAAAATCAAAGGCTCTCCTTTCTCCTCCTTAATTCAGTTATTATTAATTGGAAAAACAGCTTGGAGCCAAATAGAATGACCCAAACATTACTTCTGCTCAAACTACATCTGAACCTGTTGTGTCCAGCACCTGAATTGTATTCAGTGATGCATGTAGCAGAGGCATGCTTGGTTGTTCTTCCCTAATATCTCAATTCAGCTGAGGAAACTACAAATGGCTCGGGCGTAATACAGCAGAACCAATCATGCTTCACTCTGCCGATGCGCTCACCAATTTATATGAGAAAGATGCGTTTGCACTGTACCTACAAGTTCATCCAACATTGCAGTGCTGTCACGCATGTGACCATGTACACTCACATCAGGTTTATGATATTGTGCAGGAGGAAGCATAATATGTATGTTCCTGCATTTCCACACATTTTAGCCAAAATTGCATGGAAGGGAGCGAAATATGGCAATTTAAATGCGTATTGCATGGAAGGGTTGCGTACTACGCTAATCCGGATATTATATCAGACTTTGTTAGGCATATATTTCCTCAGCAGAATGATCTTAGCCTCGGATAAAGCCCAATTTAGCAGTGAAGCAAGAAACCTAGCACTGAAGAAACCATATAATCATATAATTCCGTATCATCAAAACAAATCAGACAAATAAAATTGAGTTCCATGCTGCAATACAAGTAAGCAATCGCTCCAATTACTATCGGTTTGCGGTTGCATCAAAGATCGAACGTGTGTAATATAGTTTCGTGCCACTAGGCCTGCATATCGCGCGCCGCCGTGGCGCCCATGACCCGGCGCATGGCCAGCCGCCGCCGCTTCGCCAGCAGCGTGCCACTCGCCATGAGTGCTGCAAACTCCCTCATCACCTCCTCCTGCACCTTCCCCTCGCTGCCGCCGAGGGTCAGCCACGATCGGCGCTGCAAGGGCGGCGGCTTTCTCCTGTCTCTTCTCGACCTTCTTCTCTTCTTCTTGCTTGGAAGAAGAGCGGGGCGCTGCACTAGCAGCAGCGGCGTTATAGAACTTGTAGGTGCTTTGCTGGCGTCGTCGCGTCGCAGCCGTTGGCTTCGGCACGGAGAGTGAGGCCGGAGTGGGCACGAACTGCAAGGTCTGGGGTGCTGCGTTGTTCCTGACCGTGGCCTCGAGGTTCTGGATCATGGGCATGATCATGGCGCCCATGGGGCTGGACATGACCTCGTTGGGCAGGTTCAGTATGTAGTCGGGGATCCCGGCCCCGCGCTACCGCCCGTCTGTTGGAGATGCTCTTACAGATGAAGAAGCTTGTGAGGAGTGGACCTTGGCAGTTGCGGAGCTAGAAAATTTGCAAATCCTAGGCATACCGCAATTCACCTTTTTTGAAAGTACTTTACTTTACTTTACTTGATGTACCAAGAACCATATGTATCACATATTTGGATAAATGCACTATATGTACTAGTGTTTCATAGATCATATATCTTTTTTTCGGAAGGATCATAGATCATATATTTAACAAAAAAGTGGGCACTACTCACACAAGTAAACATTTTGGTACCCTAGGGGAATCGATCGATTGATAGCAGGCTATGACTGTTCGCGTGTTCCGCTGATTGATCGTACATTGGAGATGCGCACCCACAACAGCCTTTGCTGCACTAGGGCAAGACACTCCTCCCAGCACTATAAAAAGCAACCCACCCACAACATAGTATCTCCCCTCCTCTCGGCACCAGCAGCAAGCACACGCAAAACTCACAAGCAGCTAGCTAGTTAGCTATGACCCAAATGCTTAGTGCTCAGTGTTGTTGCCATATTCCTCACCTCCTTCCTCCTCCTGGCAATGTCGACATCACGAGTAGAGAAGCACCTCCACCTCGTGGGCTCCCTCCCACACGCCTCCCTCGAGACCTTTCAAGGAAGCACGGTATGCTCCTCCGACTCGGTGCCATTCCCACGCTCATCGTGTCTTCCCCTAGCGCAGCAAAGGCTGTCTCCGCGTCTTGGCCTCCCTCCGCTACAGGCGACTGAAAGATGATATGGGAAGCGTACTACCACCCGTAGGTGGCCGCGGGTATATATTGATTCTGGCGAACAGCCTGCCGTGGCGTACAAGTTTGAGACGATCGCTAGGATACGTCTAGATTACAGGAGATCAAGGGAGGTAGTTTGAATAGAGAGGAATACGATAGAAAGAGATATATGAGTTTAAACTACAACTCTATCTATACTATTGTCTAACACTCCCCCTCAATCGAACCTCTATGGAAACTTACCAAGGTTGAGATTGTACTTGAAGCCATCCAATTTTCTCATCGTGAGGGCTTTGTAAACCCATCAGCCAGCTGATCACCAGTTGGAATAAACCTTATGTCAAGAAGTCCTTGAGATACTCTTTCTCGAACAAAATGAAAGTCAACTTCAATATGCTTTGTTCGTGCATGAAAAACAGGGTTAGCTGAGAGGTAGGTTGCACCAATATTGTCACACCATAACCTTGCAGCCCGTGGAGTTTTAATCCCAAGCTCATACAGCAAAGTTTGAATCCACATTACTTCAGCTATAGCATTTGCTAGAGCTTTATACTCAGCCTCAGTACTAGACCTCGAGACAGTAGCCTGTTTTCTTGCACTCCATGACACAAGATTTGTTCCCAGAAATACAGCAAAACCACCTGTGGACCTTCTATCATCAGCACACCCAGCCCCAATCTGCATCTGAATAAGCAGTAACAAGTGTAGATGGAGACTTGGTAATTTGAAGCCCAAGTCCCTCTGAGAACTTAAGATATCTCACAATCCTTTTAACTGCTGTCCAACGAGTGGTACTAGGTGCATGTAAATACTGACATACCTTGTTCACAGAATAAGAAATATCAGGACGTGTAAGAGTCAGATATTGTAATGCACCCACAACACTTCTGTAATTTGTTGCATCCTCTGGTCCAAGTGCTACCCCACTATCAATTGTGAGCTTTTCTAAAGTTGAGATGGGTGTACTTACAGGCTTACATTTTTCCAAACCTACTCTCCTGAGTATATCAGCAGTGTATTTTTCTTGAGTCAGAAGTATACCGTCCTTCACATGTTTAACTTATATACCAAGAAAATAGTGAAGATCTCCCAAGTCCTTGAGAGCAAACTCCACCTTCAGATCCTTAAGCAAGTGGTGGCATCTGAACTTGAGCTAGCAACAATAATATCATCAACATAAACAAGCAGAAACATAGTAATGTTGCCTTTGTTATAAAAGAACAATGAAGTGTCGGCCTTTGGTGGTGTAAACCCAAGCTGTTGTAACTGAGTGCTCAACCTTGAGTACCAGGCTCTTGGGGCCTGTTTTAAACCATACAAGGCTTTTTCTAGCTTGCAAACATGATAAGATGTGCTTTTGTTCTCATATCCTGGTGGTTGCTTCATAAAAACCTCTTCTTCCAGAACACCATGAAGAAACGCGTTCTGAAAATCTAGCTGACGCAGGCTCCAACCTCTGGAAATGGCAATAGACAGTACAAGATGAACAGTAGCTGATTTAACAACAGGACTAAACGTATCCTCATAATCAATACCAAACCGTTGCTTGAATCCTTTAGCAACTAATCTAGCTTTGTATCTGTCAATACTACCATCAGACTTTTTCTTAATCTTGTAAACCCTTTTACAGTCAATCACATTTTGATCCTTTTTTGGAGGTACTAAACGCCATGTTTTATTTTTCATGAGTGCTTCATACTCAGTATCCATGGCTTTCTTCCACTCTTGATTAGCAAGTGCATCATGCAAATGAATTGGCTCACCCGTGCTAGTAAGAAAGGCACGTTTAACTTTGTCATACCTTATGGTTCCATCTGTGTATGTTTTCTCTCGAACTATACCAGACTGCGACCTTGTTTGGCGACGTAAAGGCTCCGGCACACCAGAGCCAGCAGAATGATCAGCCACAGGGGATCCCGCCTGATCAGCTGTTCTGATCTGCTCCCGATCCGAGGAGCGAATCCCGCTCGTGACTCGTGCGGCATCTTCTGAGGCCACCTCCTCGGACGCCTCGGGAGCCGCCTCCTCGGGCGTCTTTGTCGCGCCGTGGCTGGCCCCATGCATGTCGCTGGTCGGCCATTGCGCCGGCCCACTCGGGTGTGGCCCGTGAGGATTCGTCCGCCCGCGTACCACGTGAGTTGGCGGGGCTGGCGGGGCCTAGCCGGTCGGCCACCGGCCCGTCTATCGCGCGCGAGGCGCCCCGATCTGCCTCGGATCGAGCGCTGACAAGAGAATCTGCCTCGGATCGCACAGGGACGCTGCCAAGGAAATCCTCTTGGGATCCAGCGCCTCTTTTGTCTCCTTCTCCTTGCATAAAATCATGGCTATCTGCACACTTAACACCTGAATTAAATTTTTCTATTGAATAAATCACATCTGCAGCCTGGCATAATGCCCCCCACGATTAGAATTGGGCATATAATCTGGAAGGAGAGCTATTTCTGCTCGAAGAAGTGCTTCGGCATTGGGATGGAGTTTAGAGAACGGAAAAATTGTTTCATCGAATACAACATCCCGTGAAATATATATGCGTCCAGACGATACTTCTAGACACTTATACCCTTTGTGAAGATTGCTGTATCCAAGAAAAACACATTGCGTTGAGCGAAACTCAAGCTTATGTTGATTATATGGACGAAGATTTGGATAGCATGTGCACCCAAAAATTTCAGAGAATTGTAGTTGGGTTTTGATTATACAATCGCTCCAAAGGAGTAGAATTACCTATGACTTTGCTAGGCAAACGATTTATGAGATAAGTGGCAGTGATAAAGGCTTCATCCCAATACTTCAAATGCATAGATGCATGGGCTAAGAGGATAGTCCTACTTCAACGATATGCCGATGCTTATGCTCGCGAACTGCTCATTGATGAGCATGAGGGCAAGAGACATGATGAGCAATACCTATATTGCGAAAGAATGAATTGAGTTTCTCATACTCCCCTCCCCAGTCACTTTGGACTGTTTTGATTTTTCTGTCAAATTGGCGTTCAACCAACTTCTGAAACTCTTGGAAAATAGAGAAAACTTCAGATTTATATTTAAGCAAATATATCCAAGTGAATTTGCTATAATCATCAATGAAACTAACATAGAATTTTTTTTTCTTCCAAAAGAATCTCTTGCATATCCCCATACATCACTGAAAATAAGTTCCAAAGGAGCATAAGACACACTATTTGACTTGGGATAAGGAAGTTGGTGACTTTTTGCACACTGACAAGCATCACAAACAGACTCATTGTTTTGACTAGAGGAGAATGGAAGATTGTCTTTATTCACTACTTGCTTGACTATGACCGATGATGGATGACCTAATCTTTGATGCCATCTTGCCAAGGAGGGCTTGACGACGGAGTAGACTTGACGACGACGCCTTTTACTAAGTGCTCCGGATGTGATGGGGTAGAGCCCTCCAGTGCATCTACCGTGATGAATGAGCTCCCTCGTTGCCCGATCCTTTATAAGAAAATAGGTAGGGTGAGTTTCAAAGAAAACATTATTGTCGGTAGTTAAGCGAGACACAGAGGCAAGGTTTTTGTCGGCTTGAGGAACATGAAGGACATCTTTTAAGATTAGATCACGATTAGATGTGGGAGAATTAATAGAGGCTTGGCCGATGTGATTTATTTTCATACCTCCACCGCTTGCGGTGTGAATCTGATCATCACCATAGTACTTTTCCCTCATAGCGAGCTTCTCCAGCTCGCTAGTCACGTGATCAGTGGCGCCTGAGTCGGCATACCAGACAGTGCCATCTCCTCTTGCTGCTCACGGATTGCTGCTGCAACATGGCGTGCATCAGGAACGTAGTCCTCATCGTAGCGGTGCCAAGCAATCCATGACCTCATGGCCTGGTTTCTTGCAGAGCTGACACCGGACCCGAGTTGAAGAAGAGGATCCAGGAGCGGGTTGTTGGTGTTGTAGAAGCCGCCGCCCCCAGATCGCGTGTTACTCCCGCGCCCTCGCCCATTGCCACCGCTGCTGCTGTTGCGGTTGCGGCCCTGGTGACCGCGCCCACGGCCTGCTCCACGGCCGCGGGACACCGCATTGGCAGACGACTGGCGGACGTTCATGCCGTGAAGAAGGTTGAGTCGCGCGTCGAAGCTGAGGAGCTAATTGAAAAGCTCCTAGACAGTCACGGGCTCTACCCGTGCTGCAAGGGCCGAGACCACCGGGTTGTAGTCGAGGTCAAGTCCGGCCAGAACATGGGAGACGATCTCAGCATCACCGAGCGCCGCCCCTGTGCATGCAATCTCATCAGAGAGCATCTTGATCTTGGCAGGATACTCCGTCGTGCTCAGGCTCCCCTTCTTCAGGTTTGTGAGCTCTATGCGCGTGTTGATGGCTTGCGCGTGAGTTTGGGCAGCAAAGGTGGCGTGGATCACTGCCCACACCTATGCCGATGTCTGAAGGGTGACAACCTGTGCAAGTATCTCGCGAGACAGAGCCCATTAGAAAACCTTGAAGTTGTTGTTGTTCTGCATACTAGAGAACGCGGGCGAAGTTGGCGATCTGCTCTTCCTTGCCCTCCTTGGTGATGGTGAGTGTCTCCAGTGGCGCCTGGCTCGCCGGATCAAGGTGGTGAGCCATCTGTGCGCCCTTGATTTGCGGCAACACGACGACTTTCCACATGAGGAAGTTATTCCTTGTGAGCTTCTCCTGTGGTGGTGACCCGAGGGGTATGGCGTGGGAGGCGCTGGATGATGAGGGGGCAAAGGTGGAGGCGGAAGCAAGGGATGTGGTGAGCGCACTCATGGTGCAGGATTGGGTGGAGGCGGTAGTCGTGGCGAAGTTGGAAGGCTAGATGTGATCTCTTCTCTTTTCTCTCGATCTAGGAAGAAGATGCTCTGATTACCATGAAAGATGATATGGGAAGCGTACTACCACCCATAGGTGGCCGCGGGTATATATTGATTCTGGCAAACAGCCTGCCGTGGCGTACAAGTTTGAGACGATCGCTAGGATACGTCTAGATTACAGGAGATCGAGGGAGGTAGTTTGAATAGAGAGAAATACAGATAGAAAGAGATATATGAGTTTAAACTACAACTCTATATATCCTATTGTCTAACAGCGACATCCTCTACACCGGCTCCACCAACATCACCAATGCCCCCCTACGGCGAAGCGACTACTTGCGGCAGATGAGAAAGATCATCACCACCCTTGTGCTCATTGCCAGGAAGGTCCACTCCAACCTCACCTCCTGTGAGAAGGAGGTACGACTTGTCCTGGCCAAGAACGCAGGCGCATGCTTGTTTGTTCTTCCCCAATATTCCCACTTCAGTTGCATATTAGTTTTGACACCTATGGCAACTATCAACCATGATAAGAAAAAAAACAGGAAACTACAGATGGCTCGGGTCATGCCTGACTCTGCTCACCAATTTATATGCAAAAATCTTAGACACAGACAATTGAGGACCGGAGGGAGTTGATCATCCAACATGTGCCAATGGACACTCACATAAGGTTTATGATATTGTTCAGGAGGAAGCAAAATATGTGTGTTCCTACATTTTCACTTTTTCAGCGCATGACTGAGGACCAAGTATGGCACTTCCGTCCGTAGAGCGAAGCAAAAATTGTATAGAAGGGTTGCCCTGCTTACTACTCCTACATCTGATTGAATCTGGCAACATTATTGACAGTCATATTTTCCTCAGCAGAATGATCTTAACCTCTGATAAAACCCAATTTAGCAGTCAACTAAGAAATCTAGCATTGAAGAACCATACAGGCATATAATTCCATACCATCAAAACAAATCAGACAAATAAAATTGAGTTCCATGCTGCAATACAAGTAAGCAACCGTTCCCAATTACTATCAGTTTGCAATTGCATCAAAGATCGAACGTGTGTAACATAGTTCCAGGTCACTAGGCTTGCATACTAGCGCCATCGCCGTGGCGCTCCATGATGCGACACATGGCCAACAAAAGCCCAAAACTGTAATCTCCTATCACCCAGATGTCATACGGCAGTCCAATTAGCAGTGCATTAGGTCACAGTTTGACAACAAAACGATGAGAAAAATAAAACTGTCGGTTTCCACCACATTTTTTGGTAATGCTGAATGTGAATCACCACCATATCACAATGTTGATCACTAATCAACCAAACACACGAAATGCATATAGTAAGTTGGGTTGTGACAAAATCTATTTCAAATTTGGACAAATCGCAGGGTTCGGCTCCTCTCCAGTTGATCTGTTACTGCATCCATACTGAAGATACCCAAATCTGCCGTCCGCTGAAAATCAAAGGCTCTCCTTTCTCCTCCTTAATTCAGTTATTATTAATTGGAAAAACAGCTTGGAGCCAAATAGAATGACCCAAACATTACTTCTGCTCAAACTACATCTGAACCTGTTGTGTCCAGCACCTGAATTGTATTCAGTGATGCATGTAGCAGAGGCATGCTTGGTTGTTCTTCCCTAATATCTCAATTCAGCTGAGGAAACTACAAATGGCTCGGGCGTAATACAGCAGAACCAATCATGCTTCACTCTGCCGATGCGCTCACCAATTTATATGAGAAAGATGCGTTTGCACTGTACCTACAAGTTCATCCAACATTGCAGTGCTGTCACGCATGTGACCATGTACACTCACATCAGGTTTATGATATTGTGCAGGAGGAAGCATAATATGTATGTTCCTGCATTTCCACACATTTTCAGCGCTGAGGAGAACGAAATATGGCAATTTCGTCTGTAGAGCGAAGCAAAAATTGCATGGAAGGGTTGCGTACTACTACTGCTAATCCAGATATTATATCAGGACTTTGTTAGGCATATATTTCCTCAGCAGAATGATCTTAGCCTCGGATAAAGCCCAATTTAGCAGTGAAGCAAGAAACCTAGCACTGAAGAAACCATATAATCATATAATTCCGTATCATCAAAACAAATCAGACAAATAAAATTGAGTTCCATGCTGCAATACAAGTAAGCAATCGTTCCAATTACTATCAGTTTGTAGTTGCATCAAAGATCGAACGTGTGTAACATAGTTTCAGGCCACTAGGCCTGCATACTGGCGCCGTCGCCGTGGCGCTCCATGACCCGGCGCATGGCCAGCGCCGCCGCTTCGCTCGCCCGCAGCGTGCCACTCGCCATGAGTGCTGCAAACTCCCTCATCACCTCCTCCTGCACCTTCCCCCTCGCGCTGCCGAGAGGGTCAGCCACAGTCGGCGCTGCTGCCGCGGCGGCGGCTTTCTCCGGTGTCTGCTTCTCGACCTTCTTCTCTTCTTCTTGCTTGGAAGAAGAGCCAGTGGGCGCTGCACTAGCAGCAGCGGCAGTTGTAGAACTTGTAGGTGCTTTGCTGGCCGTCGTCGCGTCGCAGCCGTTGGCTTCGGCACGGAGAGTGAGGCCGGAGTGGGCACGAACTGCAAGGTCTGGGGTGCTGCGTTGTTCCTGACCGTGGCCTCGAGGTTCTGGATCATGGGCATGATCATGGCGCCCATGGGGCTGGACATGACCTCGTTGGGCAGGTTCAGTATGTAGTCGGGGATCCCGGCCCCGCGCTACCGCCCGTCTGTTGGAGATGCTCTTACAGATGAAGAAGCTTGTGAGGAGTGGACCTTGGCAGTGGCGGAGCTAGAAAATTTGCAAATCCTAGGCATACCGCAATTCACCTTTTTTGAAAGTACTTTACTTTACTTTACTTGATGTACCAAGAACCATATGTATCACATATTTGGATAAATGCACTATATGTACTAGTGTTTCATAGATCATATATCTTTTTTTCGGAAGGATCATAGATCATATATTTAACAAAAAAGTGGGCACTACTCACACAAGTAAACATTTTGGTACCCTAGGGGAATCGATCGATTGATTGCAGGCTATGACTGTTCGCGTGTTCCGCTGATTGATCGTACATTGGAGATGCGCACCCACAACAGCCTTTGCTGCACTAGGGCAAGACACTCCTCCCAGCACTATAAAAAGCAACCCACCCACAACATAGTATCTCCCCTCCTCTCGGCACCAGCAGCAAGCACACGCAAAACTCACAAGCAGCTAGCTAGTTAGCTATGACCCAAATGCTTAGTGCTCAGTGTTGTTGCCATATTCCTCACCTCCTTCCTCCTCCTGGCAATGTCGACATCACGAGTAGAGAAGCACCTCCACCTCGTGGGCTCCCTCCCACACGTCTCCCTCAGAGACCTTTCAAGGAAGCACGGTATGCTCCTCCGACTCGGTGCCATTCCCACGCTCATCGTGTCTTCCCCTAGCGCAGCAAAGGCTGTCTCCGCGTCTTGGCCTCCCTCCGCTACAGGCGACTGAAAGATGATATGGGAAGCGTACTACCACCCGTAGGTGGCCGCGGGTATATATTGATTCTGGCGAACAGCCTGCCGTGGCGTACAAGTTTGAGACGATCGCTAGGATACGTCTAGATTACAGGAGATCAAGGGAGGTAGTTTGAATAGAGAGGAATACGATAGAAAGAGATATATGAGTTTAAACTACAACTCTATCTATACTATTGTCTAACACTCCCCCTCAATCGAACCTCTATGGAAACTTACCAAGGTTGAGATTGTACTTGAAGCCATCCAATTTTCTCATCGTGAGGGGCTTTGTAAACCCATCAGCCAGCTGATCACCAGTTGGAATAAACCTTATGTCAAGAAGTCCTTGAGATACTCTTTCTCGAACAAAGTGAAAATCAACTTCAATATGCTTCGTTCATG
Source organism: Aegilops speltoides (assembly GCA_021437245.1). Lineage (NCBI taxonomy): Eukaryota > Viridiplantae > Streptophyta > Magnoliopsida > Poales > Poaceae > Aegilops > Aegilops speltoides. The sequence continues at coordinate 485,920,513 of CM038146.1, forward strand.
CATGAAAAACAGGATTAGCTAAAAGATAGGTTGCACCAATATTATCACACCATAACCTTGCAGCCCGTGGAGTTTTAATCCCAAGCTCATACAGCAACGTTTGAATCCACATTACTTCGGCTGTAGCATTTGCTAGAGCTTTATACTCAGCCTCAGTACTAGACCTCGAGACAGTAGCCTGTTTTCTTGCACTCCATGACACAAAATTTGTTCCCAGGAATAGAGCAAAACCACCTGTGGACCTTCTATCATTAGCACACCCAGCCCAATCTGCATCTGAATAAGCAGTAACAAGTGTAGATGGGGACTTGGTAATTTGAAGCCCAAGTCCCTCTGAGAACTTAAGATATCTCACAATCCTTTTAACGGTTGTCCAACGAGTGGTACTAGGTGCATGTAAATACCGACATACCTTGTTCATAGATTAAGAAATATCAGAACATGTAAGAGTCAGATACTGTAATGCACCCACAACACTTCTGTAATTTGTTGCATCCTCTGGTCCAAGTGCTACCCCACTATCAATTGTGAGCTTCTCTGAAGTTGAGATGGGTGTACTTATAGGCTTACACTTTTCCAAACCTACTCTCCTGAGTATATCAGCAGTGTATTTTTCTTGAGTCAGAAGTATACCGTCCTTCACATGTTTAACTTATATACCAAGAAAATAGTGAAGATCTCCCAAGTCCTTGAGAGCAAACTCCACCTTCAGATCCTTAAGCAAGTGGTGGCATCTGAACTTGAGCTAGCAACAATAATATCATCAACATAAACAAGCACAAACATAGTAATGTTGCCTTTGTTATAAAAGAACAATGAAGTGTCGGCCTTTGGTGGTGTAAACCCAAGCTTGTTTATGGCGAGTGCTCAACCTCGAGTACCAGGCTCTTGGGGCCTGTTTTAAACCATACAAGGCTTTTTCTAGCTTGCAAACATGATAAGATGTGCTTTTGTTCTCATATCCTGGTGGTTGCTTCATAAAAACCTCTTCTTCCAGAACACCATGAAGAAACGCGTTCTGAAAATCTAGCTGACGCAGGCTCCAACCTCTGGAAATGGCAATAGACAGTACAAGATGAACAGTAGCTGATTTAACAACAGGACTAAACGTATCCTCATAATCAATACCAAACCGTTGCTTGAATCCTTTAGCAACTAATCTAGCTTTGTATCTGTCAATACTACCATCAGACTTTTTCTTAATCTTGTAAACCCTTTTACAGTCAATCACATTTTGATCCTTTTTTGGAGGTACTAAACGCCATGTTTTATTTTTCATGAGTGCTTCATACTCAGTATCCATGGCTTTCTTCCACTCTTGATTAGCAAGTGCATCATGCAAATGAATTGGCTCACCCGTGCTAGTAAGAAAGGCACATTTAACTTTGTCATACCTTATGGTTCCATCTGTGTATGTTTTCTCTCGAACTATACCAGATTGTGACCTTGTTTGGCGATGTAAAGGCTCCGGCACACCAGAGCCAGCGGAATGAGCAGCCACAGGGGATCCCACCTGATCCGCTGTTCTGGACTGCTCCCGATCCGAGGAGCGAATCCCGCTCGTGATTCGTGCGGCATCCTCTGAAGCCGCCTCCTCGGACGCCTCGAAAGCCGCCTCCTCGGGCGTGCTGTGCGCAGCGCCAGGGCTGGCCCCCATGCATGTCGCCTGGTCGGCCATTGCGCCGGCCCACTCGGCGTGGCCCGTGAGGATTCGTCCGCCCGCGTACCACGTGAGTTGGCGGGGCTGGCGGGGCCTAGCCGGTCGGCCACCGGCCCGTCTATCGCGCGCGAGGCGCCCCGATCTGCCTCGGATCGAGCGCTGACAAGAGAATCTGCCTCGGATCGCACAGAGACGCTGCCAGGGAAATCCTCTTGGGATCCAGCGCCTCTTTTGTCTCCTTCTCCTTGCATAAAATCATGGCTATCTGCACACTTAACACCTGAATTAAATTTTTCTATTGAATAAATCACATCTGCAGCCTGGCATAATGCCCCCCCACGATTAGAATTGGGCATATAATCTGGAAGGAGAGCTATTTCTGCTCGAAGAAGTGCTTCGGCATTGGGATGGAGTTTAGAGAACGGAAAAATTGTTTCATCGAATACAACATCCCGTGAAATATATATGCGTCCAGACGATACTTCTAGACACTTATACCCTTTGTGAAGATTGTTGTATCCAAGAAAAACACATTGCGTTGAGCGAAACTCAAGCTTATGTTGATTATATGGACGAAGATTTGGATAGCATGTGCACCCAAAAATTTCAGAGAATTGTAGTTGGGTTTTTGATTATACAATCGTTCCAAAGGAGTAGAATTACCTATGACTTTGCTAGGCAAACGATTTATGAGATAAGTGGCAGTGATAAAGGCTTCATCCCAATACTTCAGCGGCATAGATGCATGGGCTAAGAGAGATAGTCCTACTTCAACGATATGCCGATGCTTGCGTTCGGCAGAACCGTTCTGTTGATGAGCATGAGGGCAAGAGACATGATGAGCAATACCTATATTGCGAAAGAATGAATTGAGTTTCTCATACTCCCCTCCCCAGTCACTTTGGACTGTTTTGATTTTTCTGTCAAATTGGCGTTCAACCAACTTCTGAAACTCTTGGAAAATAGAGAAAACTTCAGATTTATATTTAAGCAAATATATCCAAGTGAATTTGCTATAATCATCAATGAAACTAACATAGAATTTTTTTCTTCCAAAAGAATCTCTTGCATATCCCCATACATCACTGAAAATAAGTTCTAAAGGAGCATAAGACACACTATTTGACTTAGGATAAGGAAGTTGGTGACTTTTTGCACACTGACAAGCATCACAAACAGACTCATTGTTTTGACTAGAGGACAATGGAAGATTGTCTTTATTCACTACTTGCTTGACTATGACCGACGATGGATGACCTAATCTTTGATGCCATCTTGCCAAGGAGGGCTTGACGACGGAGTAGACTTGACGACGACGCCTTTTACTAAGTGCTCCGGATGTGATGGGGTAGAGCCCTCCAATGCATCTACCGTGATGAATGAGCTCCCTCGTTGCCCGATCCTTTATAAGAAAATAGGTAGGGTGAGTTTCAAAGAAAACATTGTTGTCGGTAGTTAAGCGAGACACAGAGGCAAGGTTTTTGTCGGCTTGAGGAACATGAAGGACATCTTTTAAGATTAGATCACGATTAGATGTGGGAGAATTAATAGAGGCTTGGCCGATGTGATTTATTTTCATACCTCCACCGCTTGCGGTGTGAATCTGATCATCACCATAGTACTTTTCCCTCATAGCGAGCTTCTCCAGCTCGCTAGTCACGTGATCAGTGGCGCCTGAGTCGGCATACCAGACAGTGCCATCTCCTCTTGCTGCTCACGGATTGCTGCTGCAACATGGCGTGCATCAGGAACGTAGTCCTCATCGTAGCGGTGCCAAGCAATCCATGACCTCATGGCCTGGTTTCTTGCAGAGCTGACACCGGACCCGAGTTGAAGAAGAGGATCCAGAGGCGGGTTGTTGGTGTTGTAGAAGCCGCCGCCCCGGATCGCGTGTTACTCCCGCCCCGCCCATTGCCACCGCTGCTGCTTTGCTGCGGTTGCGGCCTCAGCGACAGCGCCCACGGCTGCTCCCACGGCCGCGGACACCGCGATGGCGACGGCGGCGGGCGTTCATGCCGTGAAGAAGGTTGAGTCGCTGCGTCGGCCGAGGAGCTAATTGAAAAGCTCCTAGACATCACGGCTCTACCCGGCTTTGCAAGGGCCGAGACCACCGGGTTGTAGTCGAGGTCAAGTCCGCCGTAACATGGGAGACGATCTCAAGATCACCGAAGCGCCGCCCTGTGCATGCAATCTCATCGAGAGCATCTTGATCTTGGCAGGATACTCCGTCGTGCTCGTGTTCCCCTTCTTGAGTTTGTGAGCTCTATGCGGCGTGTTGATGGCTTCTTGCGTGAGTTTGGGCGACAAAGGTGGCGTGGATCACTGCCCACACCTATGCCGATGTCGAAGGGTGACAACTTGTGCAAGTATCTCGCGAGACAGAGCCCATTAGAAAACCTTGAAGTTGTTGTTGTTACGCATACTAGAGAACGCGGGCGGTTGGCGATCTGCTCTTCCTTGCCCTCCTTGGTGATGGTGAGTGTCTCCATGGCGCTGGCTCGCGGATCAAGGTGGTGAGCCATCCAGCGCCCTTGATTTGCGGCAACACGACGACTTTCCACATGAGGAAGTTATTCCTTGTGAGCTTCTCTGTGGTGGTGACCCGAGGGTATGGCGTGGGCGCCTGGATGATGAGGGGCAAAGGTGGAGGCGGAAGCAAGGGATGTGGTGGCGCACTCATGGTGCGAGATTGGGTGGAGGCGGTAGTCGTGGCGAAGTTGGAAGGCTAGATGTGATCTCTTCTCTTTTCTCTCGATCTAGGAAGAAGATGCTCTGATTACCATGAAAGATGATATGGGAAGCGTACTACCACCCATAGGTGGCATGGGTATATATTGATTACGGCAAACAGCCTGCCGTGGCGTACAAGTTTGAGACGATCGCTAGGATACGTCTAGATTACAGGAGATCGAGGAGGTAGTTTGAATAGAGAGAAATACAGATAGAAAGAGATATATGAGTTTAAACTACAACTCTATATATCCTATTGTCTAACAAATGACATCCTCTACACGGCTCCACCAACATCACCAATGCCCCCCTCGGTGGTTTACTACTTGCGGCAGATGAGAAAGATCATCACCACCCTTGTGCTCATTGCCAGGAAGGTCCACTCCAACCTCACCTCCTGTGAGAAGGAGGTACGACTTGTCCTGGCCAAGAACGCAGGCGCATGCTTGTTTGTTCTTCCCCAATATTCCCACTTCAGTTGCATATTAGTTTTGACACCTATGGCAACTATCAACCATGATAAGAAAAAAAACAGGAAACTACAGATGGCTCGGGTCATGCCTGACTCTGCTCACCAATTTATATGCAAAAATCTTAGACACAGACTATTGAGGACCGGAGGGAGTAGATCATCCAACATGTGCCAATGGACACTCACATAAGGTTTATGATATTGTTCAGGAGGAAGCAAAATATGTGTGTTCCTACATTTTCACTTTTTCAGCGCATGACTGAGGACCAAGTATGGCACTTCCGTCCGTAGAGCGAAGCAAAAATTGCATAGAAGGGTTGCCCTGCTTACTACTCCTACATCTGATTGAATCTGGCAACATTATTGACAGTCATATTTTCCTCAGCAGAATGATCTTAACCTCTGATAAAACCCAATTTAGCAGTCAACTAAGAAATCTAGCATTGAAGAACCATACAGGCATATAATTCCATACCATCAAAACAAATCAGACAAATAAAATTGAGTTCCATGCTGCAATACAAGTAAGCAACCGTTCCCAATTACTATCAGTTTGCAATTGCATCAAAGATCGAACGTGTGTAACATAGTTCCAGGTCACTAGGCTTGCATACTAGCGCCATCGCCGTGGCGCTCCATGATGCGACACATGGCCAACAAAAGCCCAAAACTGTAATCTCCTATCACCCAGATGTCATACGGCAGTCCAATTAGCAGTGCATTAGGTCACAGTTTGACAACAAAACGATGAGAAAAATAAAACTGTCGGTTTCCACCACATTTTTTGCTAATGCTGAATGTGAATCACCACCATATTACAATGTTGATCACTAATCAACCAAACACACAAAGTGCATATAGTAAGTTGGCTTGTGACAAAATCTATTTCAAATTTGGACAAATGGCAGGGTACGGCTCCTCTCCAGTTGGTATGTTACTGCATCCGTACTCAAGATACCATATCTGCCGTCCACTGAAAATCAAAGGCTCTCCTTTCTCCTCCTTAATTCAATTATTATTAATCCGTACTCAAGATACCCAAACATTATATGAAACTAGTTCAGTATTGTTCACTTCTCCTCAAACTACATCTGAACCTGTTGTGTCCAGCACCTGAATTGTATTCAGTGATGCATGTAGCAGAGGCATCCTTGGTTGTTCTTCCCTAATATCTCAATTCAGCTGAGGAAACTACAAATGGCTCGGGCGTAATACAGCAGAACCAATCACTCTGCCGATCCGCTCACCAATTTATATGGGGAAAACTTTGCAGTGCTGTCACGCATGTGACCATGTACACTCACATCAGGTTTATGATATTGTGCAGGAGGAAGCATAATATGTATGTTCATGCATTTCCACACTTTTTCAGCATTGAGGAGAACGAAATATGGCAATTTCGTCTGTAGAGCGAAGCAAAAATCTACTCCTACTGCTGACTGAATCAGCATTGTTGACAGTCATTTGACGTTGCTACTAATCCAGATATTATATCAGGACTTTGTTAGGCATATATATTTCCTTAGCAGAATGATCTTAGCCTTGGATTAAACACAATTTAGCAGTGAATCAAGAAATCTAGCACTGAAGAAACCATATAATCATATAATTGAGTACCATCAAAACAATTAAGACAAATAAAATTGAGTTCCATGCTGCAATACAAGTAAGCAATCGTCCCCAATTACTATCAGTTTGCAATTTGCATCAAAGATCGAACGTGTGTAAAATAGTTTCAGGTCACTAGGCCTGCATACTGGCGCCGTCGCCGTGGCGCTCCATGACCCGGCGCATGGCCAGCGCCGCCGCCTCGCTCGCCCGCAGCGTACCGCTCGCCATGAGCGCCGCAAACTCCCTCATCACCTCCTCCTGCACCTTCCCCCTCGCGCTCCCGAGAGGGTCAGCCACAGTTGGTGCCGCGGCGGCGGCTTTCTCAGGAGTCTGCTTCTCGACCTTCTTCTCTTCTTCTTGCTTGGAAGAAGATCCAGTGGGCGCCGCACTAGTAGCAGCGGCTGCTGTAGAACTAGCATCAGCAGTAGGGGTTTTGCCGGCCGAAGCCGCCGGCTGCGGCACGGAGACGGAGGCGGGCGTGGGCACGAACTGCGTGGTCTGGGGCGCGGCGTTGTTCCTGAGCGTGGCCTCGAGGTTCTGGATCATGGGCATGATCATGGCGCCCATGGGGCTGGACATGACCTCGCTGGGCAGGTTGAGGATGTAGTCGGGGATCCCGGCGCCGACGAGGAACTGCGCGACCTCGTTGCTGAAGTTGTTGCAGTTGTGGGTGAGCAGGCTGTAGGTGGCGGCGGTGTAGCGCGGCGCGATGTCGCGGAGGTAGTCCTCGAAGACCTCGCGGGGCAGGTGCGTGACGCCCAGGTCGACGACCCGCACGGGGCGGCCGTACTGCGTCGCCCCCGCCGGCGCCGCCTGGATCCCGCCCCCGAAGAAGTACTCGTTCCCGTACACCACCACGCCCGTGTGCCTGCCGGAGTCAGTCGGTCGAGCGGACAGCGCGGACCGGGTCAAAATCGCGTCTTTTTCGGATCAATCGAATCGAGAGGGGAAATCTCGGAGGGGGGAGGGAAGGTGGGCTTACCAGATGGCCTCGATGGGCTTGCCGAGGAAGGAGGTGGAGAGCTGGCGCGCGAGGCCGTTGCTGAGGTCGTACACGTTGAGCACCACCTTGTGCCCCTCCTGCCGTCGACGACAGACAGGGAATCGGCGTCAGATCTCGAGCCAATTCGATCGATTGCGAGCGGCGCCGTAGCGAACAACAAATTGGGAGTAAAAAAAGGGAAGGCGCGAGCGCTTACCTCCGCCATTATCGCTTGGGAAATCTCGCCGAGTCGAAGAGATTCGAGTCGAATCTGGAGGAAGACGACGACGCCGCCGGGAAGGAACGGGAACAGGAACGCACGCGCGGATCTGGGAGGAGCGGCGAAACAGAGAGCAGAGAGAGACAGAGACCGGCCGGGAGACGCGCGCGCATATATAAAAACGGGCAGGATTAAATTAATTAACTCGGATTAGGAAAATAATAATAGTGGCGGAAGCTTCTCGAGCCCCGCGCGGAGTCCCCGGGCCGTCGGATGGGGAATCGGGGCGACGTGGCGGGGGATGCGGAGGGTTCCAAGCGGGTTTCGTGGAAGGGTCGGAGCGCGCCGCGATGGGACGTGAATGTTCTGGAAGCCCGCCGGGTCGGGGTCGTGGTTGGTTGCGTGCGCTCGGGTCCGACGACTACTGCGGTTTTTTCTTTTTAGGCTAGACGACTACTGCGGTTGGTTCGTTGGTTCGGGCGTCGTGAAATCCTCACGGCAACGAGAGCAGCTGTGCTGGCGCGACGTATGGCGATGATTCGCCGGTGAGTTTACTTTGACTAAAATTTCATTCCAAATCCTTACAGCATCAACAGCAGCATTCCCATGCGACAAATATGACCCCGGGCGCGTCTGCGGGCAGTAATCGGACAGTCCTCAAGATAGCACAACTACATCCAGATACTTTGTACTAAAAAAATTATATCCATACAAAAGCATGCTCCTACATTTTCTCATCGGAGATGTCAACTATCTCTGTGCCCGGCTCCGGGTACATGGGCGGCTGCTGCAGCTCCGTCACCTCTGGCTGCTCCGCTCCGACCTCCTCCTCTATCTCCGCCCCGAGTTCGGCAAAGAGCGCGTCGGTCGCCGCTCGCTCCTGCCGATTGGCCTCCACATAGGCCTCATCCTCGATGGACTCCAGGACGGCCTGCTGCTCCGCCATCTACGCGGCTTGGGTGACAGCGAACTCCACCTCCGCGTCTTCCATGTTGAAGCCCAAAGCAGACTGCTCCGCCTCGTCCTCCTTTAGATCCGCCACCTCCATCAGCTCCGGCAGTTGCTCTCCTTTCTCCTCTGGTTGTTGTTGCTCCTCATCCTCCTCCTCCGGCTCCGACGAGTCCGGAGGCAGCCCGACAGCGATGCGGGCGGCGTACCTCGCTCGTATCTCCTTCGCGATCGGTTACCGGTGCTCCGGCGTGAGCATAGCGTACATGGTGACCTTCCGCCAAACCATGGCGAAGCCGAAGAGCGTGAGGAGAGCGGGGGAGAGGAGGCAGATGGGCTCAGGTTGCGGCGCAGGAAGGGAGGGAGGCTAGGGTTGGGGACGTCAGCCGACTTAAATAGCCGGGTTTGGCCTCGGGTAGTGAGTCTGAGCGACGACACGCGGCGGTCACACCGCGGCGAAGGACAAGATGTCCGTCAGACCACCGGGTTTCCGGACGATTCCGCGTGGGACCCCATCGTACGTCCTATATTTGAACTGGATATGAGGGATGTCGGTCAGCCCAAGCGTGTGAGGCCCATTTAAAGCGCCCGACTGAATCAGATTTTCGTAACCGGGTGGACCGTCCAGGTGTTTGAGGCCGGTTTGATGCACCCGGCTGTAGATGCTCTTCAATTGTTTATAGAGGGAGTGTATTTTCTCTGTATCTCAAGAAGCATCGCTCTTAGGTTCATTTTTCATGTACTAAAAAACTTGAAAATGACAACAAGGTAAGAGCGATCGACCTGCGAGAAGGGGATTCATCATGAAAAGTAAGAGACTGAAACATCCGGCGATAAAAAACCACGCACACATCCGGTGCCATGTTTGGCAACAACAGCTTCTATCAGTTAGTTCTTTAAGCACTAGTAGAAAACAGGGCTGTCGTTCGGGGCTGGCCAGCCCATTAGTCCCGGTTCTTCAAGAACCGGGACCCATGGGGGGTATTAGACCCGGTTCGTGAGCCCAAGGGGCCGGCCGGGGCCTCGTGGGCATTGGTCCCGGTTCGTATGGAACCATTTGTCCTGTTCGAGCACGAACCGGACCAATGGTCTCGCTCCCGCCCACAACCATTGGTCCTGGTTCGTGGCTTGAACCGGGACAAAAGGGGGGGCTTTAGTCCCGGTTCATGCCACGAACCGTGACAAATAACTTGCCTATATATACCATCACGCGCGAGCACTCCACAAAGCTCGCTTTTTCAATCCAATGAGGAGAGGGCATTTGGGTGCTCTAGTTCACCTCCTATGCACATGAGGTGTTCAATGAAATGCCCCAGCCACACTAGTTAATCTTTCTCCTCTCGAAACTCGACCTCCGAGCTCCGTTTTCCCCGAGATATGTCTAGGTTTAGCGGTCCGTCACGTCCCGTCCCCATCTTCATCGCCGTTGATCGCCCGCGCCGATCTCTTCGCCGGCACCACCGTGGTGAGCCTCTTGTTCTTATCTTCTTTCTGAAAGAAAAAAATCTTACTTCAGATAGATACTTGTCTAATTTTCTTACTTTTATTATTCCTCGTTATTATATAGAGCGATGGTTTTGGTATCCGCCCCCGTCGGCCCTCGTCCTGTCTATGATTCAGATGTGGTATATATTATCTTTTCATAACTATTTGGTTCATTTATTGTTTATGACAATTATGCCGACCAATGTGACATAGATTATATTTATCTAGGAGGTTGTTGAACCAGAAATTCCAACCGACCCTATTGTCGAGAGGTTAAATTGTTGGAAATATGCCCTAGAGGCAATAATAAATTAGTTATTATTATATTTCCTTGTTCATGATAATCGTTTATTATCCATGCTATAATTGTATTGATAGGAAACTCAGATACATGTGTGGATACATAGACAACACCATGTCCCTAGTAAGCCTCTAATTGACTAGCTCGTTGATCAATAGATGGTTACGCTTTCTGACCATGGACATTGGATGTCGTTGATAACGGATCACATCATTAGGAGAATGATGTGATGGAAAAGACCCAATCCTAAGCCTAGCACAAAGATCGTAGTTCGTATGCTAAAGCTTTTCTAATGTCAAGTATCATTTCCTTAGACCATGCGATTGTGCAACTCCGGATACCATAGGAATGCTTTGGGTGTACCAAACGTCCACAACGAATCGGGTGGCTATAAAGGTGCACTACATGTATCTCCGAAAGTGTCTGCTGGGTTGGCACGAATCGAGATCGGATTTGTCACTCCGTGTGACGGAGAGGTGTCTCTGGCCCACTCGGTAGGACATCATCATAATGTGCACAATGTGATCAAAGAGTTGATCATGGGATGATGTGTTACGGAACGAGTAAAGAGACTTGCCGGTAACGAGATTGAACAAGGTATCGGTATACCGACGATCGAATATCGGGCAAGTATAATACCGCTAGACAAAGGGAATTGTATACGGGATTGATTGAGTCCTTGAAATCGTGGTTCATCTGATGAGATCATCGTGGAACATGTGGGAGCCAACATGGGTATCCAGATCCCGTTGTTGGATATTGACCGGAGAACGTCTCGGTCATGTCTACATGTCTCCCGAACCCGTAGGGTCTACACACTCAAGGTTCGATGACGCTAGGGTTATAAAGGAAGTTTGTATGTGGTTACCGAATGATGTTCGGAGTCCCGGATGAGATCCCGGACATCACGAGGAGTTCCGAAATGGTCCGGAGGTAAAGATTTATATATGGGAAGTCCTGTTTTGGTCACCGGAAAGTTTGGGTTTTATCGAACGCATCAGACCACCGGAGGGTCCTGGGGGTCCACCAAGTGGGGCCACCATCCCCGGAGGGCAGCATGGGCCAAGTGTGGGAGGGGACCAGCCCCTGGTGGGCTGGTGCGCCCCCCCCCAAGGGCCCAAGGCGCCTAGGGTTTGGGGAGGGGGCGCCCCACCTTGCTTGGGGGGCAAGTTTCCCCCTCTCCCCCCCTTGGCCGCCCCCCTAGATGGGATCTAGGGCTGGCCGCCGTCCCTAGGGGGTGGAAACCTAGGTAGGGGCGCAGCCCCCTCTCCTCCTATATATAGTGGAGGCATAGGAGCAGCCCAACACATGAAGTTCTTCTCCTGTTGGCGCAGCCCTACCTCTCTTTCTCCTCATATCTCGCGGTGCTTGGCGAAGCCCTGCTCGATCACCACGCTCCTCCACCACCACCACGCCGTTGTGCTGCTTATAGGGGAACGTAGTAATTTCAAAAATTTCCTACGCACACGCAAGATCATGGTGATGCATAGCAACGAGAAGGGAGATTGTTGTCCACGTACCCTCGTAGACCGTAAGCGGAAGCGTTATGACAACGCGGTTGATGTAGTCGTACGTCTTCACGATCCGACCGATCCAAGCACCGAACGTACGGCACCTCCGAGTTCTGCACACGTTCATCTCGATGACAATCCCCGGACTCCGATCCAGCAGGGTGTCGGGGATGAGTTCCGTCAGCACGACGGCGTGGTGACGATGATGATGTTCTACCGACGCAGGGCTTTGCCTAAGCACCGCAACGATATGACCGAGGTGGAATATAGTGGAGGGGGGCACCGCACATGGCTAAGGAACGATCACGAAGATCAACTTGTGTGTCTATGGGGTGCCCCCTGCCCCCGTATATAAAGGAGTGGAGGAGGGGGAGGGCCGGCCCTCTCTATGGCGCCCCCTAGGGGAGTCCTACTCCAACCGGGAGTAGGATTCCCCTTTTCCTAGTAGAACTAGGAACCCTTCCATGTAGTAGGAGTAGGAGAGAAGGAAAGGGACGAGAGAAGGAGAAGGAAGGAAGGGGGCGCCCCCCCTCCCTAGTCCAATTCGGACTAGTCCAAGGGGAGGGGTGCGGCCACCCTTTTGGCCCTTTCTCTCCTTTCCCGTATGGCCCAATGAGGCCCAATACAAATTCTCGTAACTCTTCGGTACTCCGAAAAATACCCGAATCACTAGGAACCTTTCCGAACTCCGAATATAATCGTCCAATATATCGATCTTTACGTCTCGACCATTTCGAGACTCCTCGTCATGTCCCCGATCTCATCCGGGACTCCGAACTCCTTCGGTACATCAAAACTCATAAACTCATAATAAAACTGTCATCGTAACGTTAAGCGTGCGGACCCTACGGGTTCGAGAACTATGTAGACATGACCTAGAACTATTCTCGGTCAATAACCAATAGCGGAACCTGGATGCCCATATTGGCTCCTACATATTCTACGGAGATCTTTATCCGTCAAACCGCATAACAACATACGTTGTTCCCTTTGTCATTGGTATGTTACTTGCCCGAGATTTGATCGTCGGTATCCAATACCTAGTTCAATCTCGTTACTGGCAAGTCTCTTTACTCGTTCCGTAATGCAGCATTCCGTAACTAACTCATTAGCTACATTGCTTGCAAGGCTTATAGTGATGTGCATTACCGAGAGGGCCCAGAGATACCTCTCCGACAATCGGAGTGACAAAACCTAATCTCGAAATACGCCAACCCAACATGTACCTTTGGAGACACTTGTAGTACTCCTTCATAATCACTCAGTTATGTTGTGACGTTTGGTAGCACCCAAAGTGTTCCTCCGGTAAACGGGAGTTGCATAATCTCATAGTTACAGGAACATGTATAAGTCATGAAGAAAGCAATAGCAACATACTAAACGATCAAGTGCTAAGCTAACGGAATGGGTCAAGTCAATCACATCATTCTCCTAATGATGTGATCCCGTTAATAAAATGACAACTCATGTCTATGGCTAGGAAACTTAACCATCTTTGATTCACGAGCTAGTCAAGTAGAGGCATACTAGTGACACTATGTTTGTCTATGTATTCACACATGTATTATGTTTCCGGTTAATACAATTCTAGCATGAATAATAAACATTTATCATGAAATAAGGAAATAAATAATAAGTTTTTTTGAGGGCAAATAAATAATAACTTTATTATTGCCTCTAGGGCATATTTCCTTCAGTCTCCCACTTGCACTAGAGTCAATAATCTAGTTCACATCGCCATGTGATTTAACACCAATAATCATATCTGTATATGATTAACACCCATAGTTCACATCGTCATGTGACCAACACCCAAAGGGTTTACTAGAGTCAATAATCTAGTTCACATCGCTATGTGATTAACACCCAAAGAGTACAAAGGTATGATCATGTTTTGCTCGTGAGAGAAGTTTAGTCAACGGGTCGGTCACATTCAGAGCCGTATGTATTTTGCAAATATTCTATGTCTACAATACTCTTGCGAGCTACTCTAGCTAATTGCTCCCACTTTCAATATGTATCCAGATTAAGACTTAGAGTCATTCGGATCGGTGCAAAACTTGTATCGACGTAACCTTTTACGACGAACCTTTTGTCACCTCCATAATTGAGAAGCATATCCTTATTCCACTAAGGATAATTTTGACCAATGTCCAGTGATCTACTCCTAGATCACTATTGTACTCCTTGCCAAACCAGGCGAGTATACAATAGGTCCGGTTCATAGCATAGCATACTTTATAGAACCTATGACCGAGGCATAGGGAATGACTTTTCATTATCTTTCTATTTTCTCGCTATGGTCGGGTCTTGAGTCTTACTCAACTTCACACCTTGCAACACGGCAAGAACTCCTTCTTTGATCGCTCCATTTTGAACTACTTCAAAATCTTGTCAAGGTATGTACTCATTGAAAATCTTATCAAGCGTCTTGATCTATCTCAATAGATCTTGATGCTCAATATGTAAGTAGCTTTACTGAGGTCTTTTATTTTAAAGAACTCCTTTCAAACACTCCTTTATGCTTTGCAGAATAATTCTACATTATTTCCGATCAACAATATGTCATTCGCATATACTTATCAGAAATGCTGTAGTGCTCCCACTCACTTTATTGTAAATACAGGCTTCACCGTAAGTCTGTACAAAACTATATGCTTTCATCAACTCATCAAAGCGTATATTCCAACTCCGAGATGCTTGCACCAGTCCATAGATGGATCGCTGGAGCATGCACATTTTGTTAGTACCTTTAGGATTGACAAAACCTTCTGGTTGCATCATATACAACTCTTCTTTGAGAAAACTATTAAGGAATGCAACTTTGACATCCATTTGCCAGATTTCATAAATTGTGGCAATTGCTAACATGATTCAGACAGACTTAAGCATCGCTACAGTTGAGAAAATCTCATTGTAGTCAACACCTTGAACTTGTCAAAAACCTTTTTGCGACAAGTCGAGCTTTGTAGATAGTAACACTACTATCAACGTCCGTCTTCCTCTTGAAGATCCATCTATACAATATGGGCCGATCATCGGGCAACTCCACCAAAGTCCACAGTTTGTTCTCATACATGGATCCCATCTCAGATTTCATGGCCTTAAGCCATTTTGCGAAATCTGGGCTCATCATCGCTTCCTCATAGTTCATAGATTCATCATGGTCTAGTAACATGACTTCCAGAACAGGATTACCGTACCACTCTGGTGCGGACCGTACTCTGGAAGACCTACGAGGTTCTGTAGTAGCTTGATCTGAAGTTTCATGATCATCATCATTAGCTTCCTCACTAATTGGTGTAGAAATCACTCGAACTGATTTCGTGATGAACAATTTTCCAATTCGGGAGAAGGTACAGATTACCTCATCAAGTTCTACTTTTCTCCCACTCACTTCTTTCGAGAGAAACTCCTTCTCTAGAAAGGATCCATTTTAGCAACGAATATCTTGCCTTCGGATCTGTGATAGAAGGTGTACCCAACAATTTCCTTTGGGTATTCTATGAAGACGCACTTCTCCGATTTGGGTTCGAGCTTATCAGATGAAACTTTTTCACATAAGCATCGCAGCCCCAAACTTTAAGAAACGACAACTTGGGTTTCTTGCTAAACCACAGTTCATATGGTGTCGCCTCAACGGATTTAGATGGTGCCCTTTTAACGTGAATGCAGCTGTCTCTAATGCATAACCCAAAAACAATAGTGGTAAATCAAGAAGAGACATCATAGATCGCACTATATCCAATAAAGTGCGGTTACGATGTTTGGACACACCATAACATTGTGGTGTTCTGTGGCGTGAGTTGTGAAACTATTCCACATTGTTTTAATTGAAGACCAAACTCAGAACTCAAATATTCGTCTCCGCGATCGATCGCAGAAACTTTATTTTCTTATTACGATGATTTTTCCACTTCCACTCTGAAATTCTTTGAACCTTTCAACTATTTCAGACTTATGTTTCATCAAGTAGATATACCCATATCTGCTCAAATCATCTTGTGAAGGTCGAAAATAACGATACTTGCCACGAGCATCAACACTCATTGGATCGCATACATCGGTATGTATTATTTCCAATAAGTCAAGAGCTTGTTCCATTGTTCCGAGAACGGAGTTTTAGTCATCTTGCACAAAAGGCACGGTTCGCAAGCATCAAATGATTCATAACCAAGTGATTCCGAAAATCCATCTTTATGGAGTTTCTTCATGTGCTTTACACCGATATGACCAAAACGTCAGTGCCACAAATAAGTTGCACTATTATTATTAACTTTGCATCTTTTGGCATCAATATTATGAATATGTGCATCACTACGATCGAGAGCCAATAAACTATTTTCGTTGGGTGTATGACCATTGAAGGTTTTATTCATTTAAATAGAACAACAATTATTCTCTGATTTTAAATGAATAACCGTATTGCAATAAACATGATCAAATCATATTCATGCTCAACGCAAATGCCAAATAACATTTATTTAGGTTTAACACTAATCCCGAAAGTATAGGGAGTGTGCGATGATGATCATATCAATCTTGGAACTACTTCCAACACTCATCGTCACTTCCCCTTCAACTAGTCTTTGTTTATTCTCAGAACTCCTGTTTGAGTTACTAATCTTAGCAACCTAACAAGTATCAAATACTCGGGGCTACTATAAACACTAGTAAAGCACACATCAATAACTTGTATATCAAATATACCCTTGTTCACTTTGCCATCCTTCTTATCCACCAAATATTCAGGGCATTTCCGCTTCGGTGGACCATTTCCTTTGCAATTAAGCACTTTCGCCTTGTGCCTTGGTCCAGCTTTGGTCTTCTTCACGGGAGTGACAACTTGTTTGCCATTCTACTTGAAGTTTCCCTTTCTTTCCTTTGCCCTTTCTTGAAACTAGTGGTCTTGTCAATCATCAACACTTGATGCTCTTTCTTGATTTCTATCTTCGTTGATTTCAACATCACGAAGAGCTCGGGAATCGTTTTCGTCATCCCTTGCATACTATAGTTCATCTCAAGTTCTAGTAACTTAGTGATGGTGACTAGAGAATTCTGTCAATCACTATCTTATCTGGAAGATTAACTCCCACTTGATTCAAGCGATTGAAGTATCCGCATAATCGAGCACATGCTCACTAGTTGAGCGATTTTCCTCCATCTTTTAGCTATAGAACTTGTTGGAGACTTCATATCTCTCAACTCGGTATTTGCTTGAAATATTAACTTCAATTCTGGAACATCTCATATGGTCCATGATGTTCAAAACATCTTTGAATTCCCGATTCTAAGCCATAAAGCATGGTGCACAAAACTATCAAGTAGTCATCATATTGAGCTAGCCAAACGCTCATAACGCCTCAGATCCGCTCCTGCAATAGGTCAGTCACCTAGCGGTGCATTAAGGACATAATTCTTTTGTGCAGCAACGAGGATAAACCTCATATCGCGGATCTAATCCGCATCATTGCTACTAACATTTTTCAACACAATTTTCTCTAGGAACATATCAAAATAAACATATGAAAGCAACAACGCAAGCTATTGATCTTACAATATAATTTGCAAAATACTACCAAGACTAAGTTCATGATAAATTTAAGTTCAATTAATCATATTACTTAAGAACTCCCACTTAGACAGACATCTCTCTAGTCATCTAAGTGATCACGTGATCCAAATCAACTAAACCATAACCGATCATCACGTGAGATGGAGTAGTTTTCAATGGTGAACATCACTATGTTGATCATATCTACTATATGATTCACGCCGACCTTCGGTCTCCGTGTTCGAGGCCATATCTGCATATGCTAGGCTCGTCAAGTTTAACTTTGAGTATTCGCGTGTGCAAAACTGGCTTGCACCCGTTGTAGATGGACGTAGAGCTTATCACACCCGATCATCACGTGGTGTCTGGGCACGACGAACTTTGGCAACGGTGCATACTCAGGGAGAACACTTCTTGATAATTAGTGAGAGATCATCTTAAAATGCTACCGTCAATCAAATCAAGAATAAGATGTATAATAGATAAACATCATATGCAATCAAAATATGTGACATGATATGGCCATGATCATCTTGCGCCTTTGATCTCCATCTCCAAAGTACTGTCATGATCTCTATCGTCACCGGCACGACACCATGATCTTCATCATCTTGATCTATATCAATGTGTCATCACATGGTTGTCTCACCAACTATTGCTCTTGCAACTATTGCTATCGTATAGCGATAAAGTAAAGCAATTGTTTGGCACTTGCATCTTATGCAACAAAGAGACATCCATAGGGTTTCTGCCAGTTGCCGATAACTTCAACAAAACATGATCGTCTCATACAACAACTTATATCTTATCACGTCTTGACCATATCACATCACAACATGCCCTGCAAAAACAAGTTAGACGTCCTCTACTTTGTTGTTGCAAATTTTACGTGGCTGCTACGGGCCGAGCAAGAACCGTTCTTACCTACGCATCAGAACCACAACGATAGTTCGTCAAGTTAGTGCTGTTTTAACCTTCGCAAGGACCGGGCGTAGCCACACTTTCAGTTCAACTAAAGTTGGAGAAACCGACACCGCCAGCCACCGTGTGCAAAGCACGTCGGTAGAACCAGTCTCGCGTGGCGTACACGTAATGTCGGTCCGGGCGCTTCATCCAACAATACCGCCAACCAAAGTATGACATCTTTGGTAAGCGGTATGACTTGTATCGCCCACAACTCACTTGTGTTCTATTCGTGCATATAACATCAACGCATAAAACCTAGGCTCGGATGCCACTGTAGGGGAACGTAGTAATTTCAAAAATTTCCTACGCACACGCAAGATCATGGTGATGCATAGCAACGAGAAGGGAGAGTGTTGTCCATGTACCCTCGTAGACCTTAAGCGGAAGCGTTATGACGACACGGTTGATGTAGTCGTACGTCTTCACGATCCGACCGATCCAAGCACCGAACGTACGGCACCTCCGAGTTCTGCACACGTTCAGCTCGATGACGATCCCCGACTCGATCCAGCAGGTGTCGGGATGAGTTCCACAAGACAACGGGCGTGGTGACGATGATGATGTTCTACCGACGCAGGGCTTCGCCTAAGCACCGCAACGATATGACCGAGGTGGAATATAGTGGAGGGGGCACCGCACACGACTAAGGAACGATCACGAAGATCAACTTGTGTGTCTATGGGGTGCCCCTGCCCCCGTATATAAAGGAGTGGAGGAGGGGGAGGGCCGACCCTCTCTATGGCGCGCCCTAGGGGAATCCTACTCCCACCGGGAGTAGGATTCCCCTTTTCCTAGTAGAACTCGGAACCCTTCCATGTAGTAGGAGTAGGAGAGAAGGAAAGGGAAGAGAGAAGGAGAAGGAAGAGAGAAGGAGAAGGAAGGAAGGGGGCGCCCCCCCTCCCTAGTCCAATTCGGACTAGTCCAAGGGGAGGGGTGCGGCCACCCTTTTGGCCCTTTCTCTCCTTTCCCGTATGGCCCAATGAGGCCCAATACAAATTCCCGTAACTCTTCGGTACTCCAAAAAATACCCGAATCACTAGGAACCTTTCCGAACTCCGAATATAATCGTCCAATATATCGATCTTTACGTCTCGACCATTTCGAGACTCCTCGTCATGTCCCCGATCTCATCCGGGACTCCGAACTCCTTCGGTACATCAAAACTCATAAACTCATAATAAAACTGTCATCGTAACGTTAAGCGTGCGGACCCTACGGGTTCGAGAACTATGTAGACATGACCTAGAACTATTCTCGGTCAATAACCAATAGCGGAACCTGGATGCCCATATTGGCTCCTACATATTCTATGAAGATCTTTATCGGTCAAACCGCATAACAACATACGTTGTTCCCTTTGTCATCGGTATGTTACTTGCCCGAGATTTGATCGTCGGTATCCAATACCTAGTTCAATCTCGTTACGGCAAGTCTCTTTACTCGTTCCGTGTCGCCATTCCGTAACTAACTCATTAGCTACATTGCTTGCAAGGCTTATAGTGATGTGCATTACCGAGAGGGCCCAGAGATACCTCTCCGACAATCGGAGTGACAAAACCTAATCTCGAAATACGCCAACCCAACATGTACCTTTGGAGACACCTGTAGTACTCCTTTATAATCACCCAGCATCGTTGTGACGTTTGGTAGCACCAAAGTGTTCCTCCGTAAACGGAGTTGCATAATCTCATAGTTACAGGAACATGTATAAGTCATGAAGAAAGCAATAGCAACATACTAAACGATCAAGTGCTAAGCTAACGGAATGGGTCAAGTCAATCACATCATTCTCCTAATGATGTGATCCCGTTAATCAAATGACAACTCATGTCTATGGCTAGGAAACTTAACCATCTTTTATTCACGAGCTAGTCAAGTAGAGGCATACTAGTGACACTATGTTTGTCTATGTATTCACACATGTATTATGTTTCCGGTTAATACAATTCTAGCATGAATAATAAACATTTAGCATGAAATAAGAAAATAAATAATAACTTTATTATTGCCTCTAGGACATATTTCCTTCAGTGCTGCTCGATGGAGTCTTCCTCAACCTCTCCCTCTCTCCTTGCTGGATCAAGGCATGGGAGACGTCACCGGGCTGTACGTGTGTTGAACGCGGAGGTGCCGTCCGTTCGGCACTAGGATCTCCGGTGATTTGGATCACGACGAGTACGACTCCTTCAACCCCGTTCTATTGAACGCTTCCGCTTAGCAATCTACAAGGGTATGTAGATGCACTCTCCTTCCCCTCGTTGCTGGTTTCTCCATAGATAGATCTTGGTGACACGTAAGAAAATTTTGAATTTCTGCTACGTTCCCCAACAGTGGCATCATGAGCTAGGTCTATTGCGTAGATTCTTTGCACGAGTATAACACAAAGTAGTTGTGGGCATTGATTTTGTTCAATATGCTTACCGTTACTAGTCCAATCTTGTTTCGACGGTATTGTGGGATGAAGCGGCCCGGATCGACCTTACACGTACACTTACGTGAGACAGGTTCCACCGATTGACATGCACTTGGTGCATAAGGTGGATAGCGGTGCCGCCTCCCACTTTAGTCGGAACGGATTTGATGAAAAGGGTCCTTATGAAGGGTAAATAGCAATTGACATATCACGTTGTGGTTTTTGCGTAGGTAAGAAACGTTCTTGCTAGAAACCCTTAGCAGCCACGTAAAACATGCAAACAACAATTAGAGGACGTCTAACTTGTTTTTGCAGGGTATGCTATGTGATGTGATATGGCCAAGAAGAATGTGATGAATGATATGTGATGTATGAGATTGATCATGTTCTTGTAATAGGAATCACGACTTGCATGTCGATGAGTATGACAACCGGCAAGAGCCATAGGAGTTGTCTTAATTTATTGTATGACCTGCGTGTCATTGAACAACGCCATGTAATTACTTTACTTTATTGCTAAACGGTAGCCATAGTAGTAGAAGTAATAAGTTGGCGAGACAACTTCATGGAGACACGATCATGGAGATCATGATGATGGAGATCATGGTGTCATGCTGGTGACGATGATGATCATGGAGCCCCGAAGATGGAGATCAAAAGGAGCAATATGATATTGGCCATATCATGTCACTATTTGATTGCATGTGATGTTCATCATGTTTATACATCTTATTTGCTTAGAACGACGGTAGTAAATAAGATGATCCCTCATTAAAATTTCAAGAAAGTGTTCCCCCTAACTGTGCACCGTTGCGAAAGTTCGTCGTTTCGAAGCACCACGTGATGATCGGGTGTGATAGATTCTTACATTCACATACAACAGGTGTAAGCCAGATTTACACACGCGAAACACTTAGGTTAACTTGACGAGCCTAGCATGTACAGACATGGCCTCGGAACACAAGAGACCGAAAGGTCGAGCATGAGTCATATAGTAGATACGATCAACATGAAGATGTTCACCGATGATGACTAGTCCGTCTCACGTGATGATCGGACACAGCCTAGTTGACTCAGATCATGTAATCACTTAGATGACTAGAGGGATGTCTATCTGAGTGGGAGTTCATAAGATGAACTTAATTATCCCGAACATAGTCAAAAGATCTTTGCAAAGTATGTCGAAGCTCGCGCTTTAGTTCCACTGCTTAGATATGTTCCTATAGAAAATATAGTTGAAAGTTGTGATGGCGATTATGCGGACGAGAGAAAGCTTATGTCCTTAATGCACCGCGATTGTCTGAACCCCAAACGTCGTTTGTGGATGTTGCGAACATCGGACATACACGTTTTGATAACTACGTGATAGTTCAGTTAAACGGTTTAGAGTTGAGGCACCAAAGACGTTTTTGAAACATCACGGAACATATGAGATGTTTCGAGGGCTGAAATTGGGATTTCAGGCTCGTGCCCACGTCAAGCGGTATGAGACCTCCGACGATTTTCTTAGCCTGCAAACTAATGGAGAAAAGCTCAATCGTTGAGCTTGTGTTCAGATTGTCTGAGTGCGGCAATCACTTGAATCGAGTGGGAGTTGATCTTCCAGAGATAGTGATGTTTCTCCAAAGTCATTGCCACCAAGCTGCTAGAGCTTTGTGATGAACTATAACATATCAGGGATAGATATGATGATCCTTGAGATATTCACGATGTTTGACACCGCGAAAGTAGAAATCAAGAAGAAGCATCAATTGTTGATGGTTGGTGAAACCACTGGTTTCAAGAAGGGCAAGGGCAAGACGGGATACTCCATGAAACGGCAAATCAGCTGCTGCTGCTCTAGTGAAGAAACCCAAGGTTGAACCCAAACCCGAGACTAAGTGCTTCTGTAATAAGGGGAACAATCACTGGAGCAGAATTACCCTAGATACTTGGTAGATGAGAAGGCTGGCAAGGTCGATAGAAGTATATTGGATATACATTATGTTAATGTGTACTTTACTAGTACTCCTAGTAGCACCAAGGTATTAGATACCGGTTCGGTTGCTAAGTGTTAGTAACTCGAAATAAAAGGCTACGGAATAAACGGAGACTAGCTAAAGGTGAGCTGACGATATGTGTTGGAAGTGTTTCCAAGTTTGATGTGATCAAACATCACACGCTCCCTCTACCATCAAGATTAGTATTAAACCTGAATAATTGTCATTTGGTGTTTGCATTGAGCATAGACATGATTGGATTATGTCTATCGCAATACGATTATTCATTTAAGGAGAATAATGGTTACTCTATTTATTTGAATGATACCTTCAATGGTCTTGCACCTAAAGGAATGGTTTATTGAATCTCGATCGTAGTGATACACATTTTCATGCCAAAAGATATAAGATAGTAATGATAGTACCACTCACTTGTGGCACTGCCATGTAAGTCATATTGGTATAAAACGCATGAAGAAGCTCCATGTTGATGGATCTTTGGACTCACTCGTTTTTGAAAAGATTGAGACATGTGAACCATGTCTATTGGTATATACGCATAAAGAAACTCCATGCAGATGGATCGTTTGGACTCACTTGATTTTGAATCACTTGAGATATGCAAATCATACCACATGGGCAAGATTACTGAAAAGCCTCGTTTTCAGTAAGATGGAACAAAATAGCAACTTGTTGGAAGTAACACATTTTGATGTGTGCAGTCCAATGAGTGCTGAGGCACGCAGTGGATATCGTTATGTTCTTACTTCACGGATGATTTGAGTAGATACTGGGTATATTTACTTGATGAAACGCAAGTCTGAATTATTGAATGGTTCAAGTAATTTCAGAGTGAAGTTGAAGATCGTCGTGACAAGAGGATAAAATGTCTATGATATGATCATTGAGATGAGTATCTGAGTTATGAGTTTTGTATGCAATTGAGACATTGTGGAAATCGTTTTACAACTAATACCGCCTGGAACACCATAGTGTGATGGTGTGTCCGAACATCATAGTTGCACCCTATTGGATATGGTGTGTACCATGATGTCTCTTATCGAATTACCACTATCGTTCATGGGTTAGGCATTAGAGACAACCGCACTCACTTTAATAGGGCACCACGTAATTCCGTTGAGACGACACCGATTGAACTATGGTTTGGAGAAACCTAAGTTGTCGTTCCTTAAAAGTTTGGGGCTGCGACACTTATGTGAAAATTTTTCAGGTTGATAAGCTCGAACCCAAAGCGGATAAATACATCTTCATAGGACACCCAAAACAGTTGGGTATACCTCCTAATTCAGATCCGAAAGCAATAGGGATTGTTTCTTGAATCGGGTCCTTTCTTGAGGAAAAGTTTGTCTCGGAAAGTTGAGTGGGAGGATGGTGGAGACTTGATGAGGTTATTGAACCGTCACTTCAACTAGTGTGTAGCAGGGCACAAGAAGTTGTTCCTGTGGCGCCTACACCAATTGAAGTAGAAGCTTATGATAGTGATCATGAAGTTTTGGATCAAGTCACTACCGTACCTCGTAGGGTGACAAGGATGCGTGCTACTTGAGTGGTACAAGAATCTGTCTTGAAGGTCATGTTGCTAGACAACAATGACCTACGAGCTATGGAGAAGCGATGGTGGGCCCAAATTCCGACAAGTGGTTAGAAGCCATGAAATCCGAGATAGGATCCATGTATCAGAACAAAGCATGGACTTTGGTGGACTTGCCCGATGATCGGCAAGCCATTGAGATAAATGGATCTTTAAGAAGAAGACGGACGTGGACGGTAATGTCACCGTCTATGAAGCTCGACTTGTGGCGAAGAGTTTTCACAAGTTCAAGGATGTTGACTACGATGAGATTTTCTCATCCGTAGCGATGCTTAAGTCCGTCGGAATCATGTTAGCATTAGCTGCATTTATGAAATCTGGCAGATGGATGTCGAAACTAGTTTCCTTACCGCCAGAAGGAAAGGTTGTATGCAATACAATCGAAAGTTTTGTCGATCCTAAGGATGCTAAAAGGTATGCTAGCTCCAAATGATCCTTCTAAGGACCGGAGCAAGCATCTTGGAGTTGGAATGTGCGCTTTGATGAGATGATCAAAGATTTTGGATTTATACAAAGTTTATGAGAAACTTGTATTTCCAAAGAAGTGAGTGGGAGCACTATAGAATTTCGATGAGTATATGTTGTTGACATATTGTTGATCGAAATGATGTAGAATTTCTGGAAAGCATATAGGGTTATTTGAAAGGTGTTTTCAATAGAAAACCTGAATAAGCTGCTTGAACATTGAGCATCAAGATCAATGAGGATAGATCAAAACGCTAAATGGTACTTTCAAATGAGCATATACCTTGACATGATCTTGAAGGTGTTCAAGATGGATTAGTCCAAGAAGGAGTTCTTGCACGAGATGTAAGGTATGAAGTTAAGACTTAAAGCTCGACCACGGCGGAAAAGAGAGAAAGGACGAAGGTCGTCCCTATGCTTTAGACGTAGGCTCTACAAGATGCTATCTTGTGTACCGCTTTTGATGTGTGCCTTGCTACATATCCGCAAGAGGGTACAAAGGTGATCAAGGAGTGGATCACTAGATAGCGATCAAAATTATCCTTAGATGAATAAGGATATGTTTCTCGATTATGGAGGTGATAAAGAGTTCGGCGTAAAGGGTTACGTTGATGCAAGCTTTAACACCTATCCGAGTGACTCGAGTAGCAAACCGGATACGATAGTGGAGCGACCATTTGGAATAGCTCCAAGTGGAGCGTGGAAGCAGATTTACAATATGACCTAGAGATTTATGAAGTACATACGGATCTGAATGTTGCGCACCCGTTGACTAAAACCTCTCTCACAAGCAAAACATGATCAAACCACAGAACTCATTGAGTCTTAAACACATGATGATGTGAACTAGTTTAATGACACTAGTAAACTCTTTGGATGTTGGTGACATGGCGATGTGACTGTGAGTGTTAATCACATGGCGATGTGAACTAGATTATTGACTCTAGTGCAAGTGGGAGATCTGTTGGAAATATGCCCTAGAGGCAATAATAAATTAGTTATTATTATATTTCCTTGTTCATGATAATCATTTATTATCCATGCTATAATTGTATTGATAGGAAACTCGGATACATGTGTGGATACATAGACAACACCATGTCCCTAGTAAGCCTCTAATTGACTAGCTCGTTGATCAATAGATGGTTACGCTTTCGACCATGGACATTGGATGTCGTTGATAACGGGATCACATCATTAGGAGAATGATGTGATGGACAAGACCCAATCCTAAGCCTAGCACAAAGATCGTAGTTCAGTATGCTAAAGCTTTTCTAATGTCAAGTATCATTTCCTTAGACCATGAGATTGTGCAACTCCGGATACCATAGGAATGCTTTGGGTGTACCAAACGTCACAACGTGGCGGGTGGCTATAAAGGTGCACTACTGGTATCTCCGAAGTGTCTGCATTGGGTTGGCACGAATCGAGATCGATTTGTCACTCCGTGTGACGGAGAGGTATCTCTGGGCCCACTCGGTAGGACATCATCATAATGTGCACAATGTGATCAAAGAGTCGATCACGGATGATGTGTTACGAGCGAGTAAAGAGACTTGCGGTAACGAGATTGAACAAGGTATCGATATACCGACGATCGAATCTCGGGCAAGTACAATACCGCTAGACAAAGGGAATTGTATACGGGATTGATTGAGTCCTTGACATCGTGGTTTATCCGATGGGATCATTGTGGAACATGTGGGAGCCAACATGGGTATCCAGATCCCGCTGTTGGTTATTGACCGGAGAACGTCTCGGTCATGTCTACATGTCTCCCGAACCCGTAGGGTCTACACACTAAGGTTCGATGGCGCTAGGGTTATAAAGGAAGTTTGTATTTGGTTACGAATGATGTTCGGAGTCCTGGATGAGATCCCGGACATCACGAGGAGTTCCGGAATGGTCCGGAGGTAAAGATTTATATATGGGAAGTCCTGTTTTGGTCACCGGAAAAGTTTCGGGTTTTATCGGTAACGTACCGGGACCACCGGGAGGGTCCCGGGGGTCCACCAAGTGGGGCCACCATCCCCGGAGGGCAGCATGGGCCAAGTGTGGGAGGGGACTGAAGGAAATATTCCCTAGAGGCAATAATAAAGTTATTATTTATTTCCTCATATCATGATAAATGTTTATTATTCATGCTAGAATTGTATTAACTGGAAACATGATACATGTGTGAATACATAAACAAACATATAGTCACTAGTATGCCTCTACTTGACTAGCTCATTAATCAAAGATGGTTGTGTTTCCTAACCATAGACATGTGTTGTCATTTGATTAATGGGATCTCATCATTAGGAGAATGATGTGATTGACATGACCCATTCCGTTAGCCTAGCACTTGATCGTTTAGTATACGGCTATTGCTTTCTTCATGACTTATACATGTTCCTGTAACTATGAGATTATGCAACTCCCGTTTACCGGAGGAACACTTTGGGCACTACCAAACGTCACAACGTAACTCGGTGATTATAAAGGAGTACTACATGTGTCTCCGAAGGTACATGTTGAGTTGGCGTATTTCGAGATTAGGTTTTGTCACTCCGATTGCCGGAGAGGTATCTCTGGGCCCTCTCGGTAATGCACATCACTATAAGCCTTGCAAGAAATGTGACCAATGAGTTGGTTACGGGATGATGCATTACGTAACGAGTAAAGAGACTTGCCGGTAACGAGATTGAACTAGGTATTGGATACCGACGATCGAATCTCGGGCAAGTAACATACCGATGACAAAGGGAACAACATATGTTGTTATGTGGTTTGACCGATAAAGATCTTCGTAGAATATGTAGGAACCAATATGGGCATCCAGGTTCCGCTATTGGTTATTGACCGAGAATGGTTCTAGGTCATGTCTACATAGTTCTCGAACCCGTAGGGTCCGCACGCTTAACGTTACGTTGACAGTTTTATTATGAGTTTATAAGTTTTGATGTACTGAAGTTTGTTCGGAGTCCTGGATGTGATCACGGACATGACGAGGAGTCTCGAAATGGTCAAGACATAAAGATTGATATATTGGAAGCCTATGTTTGGACATCGGAAGTGTTCCGGGTGAAATCGGCATTTTACCGGAGTACCGGGGGTTACCGGAACCCTCCCGGGGATTATTGGGCCTACATGGGCCATAAGGGAGAAGAGGAGAGGAGGCAAGAGGTGGGCCGCGCCCCCTCCCCTCTCTAGTCCGAATAGGACAAGGAGTGGGGGAAGGCGCCCCCTTCCTTCCCTCTTCCTCCTCCTTCCCCTTCTCCTACTCCAACTAGGAAAGAAGGAGTCCTACTCGGTGGGACTAGGACTCCCCCTTGGCGCGCCTCCTTGGCGGCCGCCTCCTCCCCCTGGCTCCTTTATATACGGGGGCGGGGGGACACCCTAGGACACACAAGTTGATCTACGGATCGTTCCTTAGCCATGTGCGGTGCCCCCCTCCACCATATTCCACCTCAGTCATATCGTCGTGGAGTTTAGGCAAAGCCCTGCGCCGGTAGAACATCATCATCGTCCACCACGCCGTCGTCTTGTGGAACTCATCCCCGAAGCTTTGCTGGATCGGAGCCCGGGGATCGTCATCGAGCTGAACGTTTACTGAACTCGGAGGTGCCGTACGTTCGGTGCTTGGATCGGTCGGATCGTGAAGACGTACGACTACATCAACCGCGTTGTGCTAACGCTTCCGCTTATGGTCTATGAGGGTACATGGACAACACTCTCCCCTCTCGTTGCTATGCCATCACCATGATCTTGCGTGTGCGTAGGAATTTTTTTGAAATTACTACATTCCCCAACAGTGCCATCCGAGCCTAGGTTTTATGCGTTGATGTTATATGCTCGAGTAGAACACAAGTGAG
Source organism: Aegilops speltoides (assembly GCA_021437245.1). Lineage (NCBI taxonomy): Eukaryota > Viridiplantae > Streptophyta > Magnoliopsida > Poales > Poaceae > Aegilops > Aegilops speltoides. The sequence continues at coordinate 485,949,279 of CM038146.1, forward strand.
TTGTGGGCGATACAAGTCATACTGCTTACCAGCATGTCATACTTTGGTTCAATGGTATTGTGAGATGAAGCGGCTCGGACCGACATTACGCATACGCTTACGCGAGACTGGTTTCACCGTTACGAGCACTCATGCTTAAAGGTGGTTGGCGGGTGTCTGTCTCTCTCACTTTAGTTGAACCGAGTGTGGCTACGCCTGGTCCTTGAGAAGGTTAAAACAGCACTAACTTGACGAACCTATCGTTGTGGTTTTGATGCGTAGGTAAGAACGGTTCTTGCTCAGCCCATAGCAGCCACGTAAAACTTGCAACAACAAAGTAGAGGACGTCTAACTTGTTTTTGCAGGGCATGTTGTGATGTGATATGGTCAAGACGTGATGCTATATTTTATTGTATGAGATGATCATGTTTTGTAACGAAGTTATCGGCAATCGGCAGGAGCCATATGGTTGTCGCTTTATTGTATGAAATGCAAACGCCCTGTAATTGCTTTACTTTATCACTAAGCGGTAGCGATAGTCGTAGAAGCAATAGATGGCGTAACGACAACGATGCTACGATGGAGATCAAGGTGTCACGCCGGTGACGATGTTGATCACGACGGTGCTTTGAAGATGGAGATCACAAGCACAAGATGATGATGGCCATATCATATCACTTATATTGATTGCATGTGATGTTTATCATTTATGCATCTTATCTTGCTTTGATTGACGGTAGCATTTTAAGATGATCTCTCACTAATTATCAAGAAGTGTTCTCCCTAAGTATGCACCGTTGCGAAAGTTCTTCGTGCTGAGACACCACGTGATGATCGGGTGTGATAGGCTCTACGTTCAAATACAACGGGTGCAAAACAGTTGCACACGCGGAATACTCGGGTTAAACTTGATGAGCCTAGCATATACAGATATGGCCTTGGAACACGGAGACCGAAAGGTCGAGCGTGAATCATATAGTAGATATATATGATCAACATAGTGATGTTCACCATTGAAACTACTCCATCTCACCTGATGATCGGACATGGTTTAGTTGATTTGGATCACGTGATCACTTGGATGACTAGAGAGATGTGTGTCTAAGTGGGAGTTCTTAAGTAATATGATTAATTGAACTTAAATTTATCATGAACTTAGTACCTGATAGTATTTTGCTTGTCTATGTTTGTTGTAGATAGATGGCTCGTGTTGTTGTTCTGTTGAATTTTAATGCGTTCCTTGAGAAAGCAAAGTTGAAAGATGATGGTAGCAATTAAGCGGATTGGGTCCATAACTTGAGGATTATCCTCATTGCTACCTGTAAGAATTACGTCCCGGAAGCACTCTTGGGTGCCGGCCTGCTGCTGATGTAACCGACGACGTTAAGAACGTCTGGCGAGCAAAGCGATGACTACTCGATAGTTCAAGTGCATGCTTTACGGCTTAGAACCGGTCTTCAACGATGTTTTGAGCGTCATGGAGCATATGAGATGTTCCAGAGTTGAAGTTAATATTTCAAGCAAATGCCCGGATTGAGAGATATGAAGTCTCCAATAAGTTCTATAGCTGCAAGATGGAGGAGAATAGTTACGTCGGTGAACACATACTCAAAATGTCGGGTATAATAATCACTTGATTCAAGCTGGGAGTTAATCTTCACGATGATAGTGTCATTGATGAAATTCTCCAATCACGCCACCAAGCTACAAGAGCTTCGTGATGAACTATAATATGCAAGGGATGGACAAGACTATTCCCAAGCTCTTCGCAATGCTAAAAGCCGCGGAGGTAGAAATCAAGAAGGAGCATCAAGTGTTGATGGTTAACAAGACCACAAGTTTCAAGAAAAAGGGCAAAGGGAAGAAGAAGGGGAACTTCAAGAAGAACAACAAACAAGTTGCTGCTCAAGAGAAGAAACCCAAGTCTGGACCTAAGCCTGAAACTGAGTGCTTCTACTTCAAGCAGACTGGACACTGGAAGCGGAGTTGATACACATATTCATAGTGTTGATACCAAAAGATGCAGAGTTGATAATGATAGTGCAACTTATTTGTGGCACTGCCGTTTAGGTCATATCGGTGTAAAACGCATGAAGAAACTCCATACTGATGGGCTTTTGGAATCACTTGATTATGAATCACTTGGTACTTGCGAACCGTGCCTTATGGGCAAGATGACTAAAACGCCGTTCTCGGAACTATGGAGCGAGCAAGCGATTTGTTGGAAATCATACATACCGATGTTTGTGGTCCAATGAATGTTGAGGCTCATGGCGGTATCGTTATTTTCTCACCTTCACAGATGACTTGAGCAGATATGGGTATATCTACTTGATGAAACACAAGTCTGAAACATTTGAAAAGTTCAAAGAATTTCAGAGTGAAGTGGAAAATCATCGTAACAAGAAAATAAAATTTCTACGATCTGATCGTGGAGGAGAATATTTGAGTTACGAGTTTGGTCTACACTTGAAACAATGCGGAATAGTTTCGCAACTCACGCCACCCGGAACACCACAACAAAATGGTGTGTCTGAACGTCGTAATCGTACTTTACTAGATATGGTGCGATCTATGATGTCTCTTACTAATTTACCGCCATCGTTTTGGGGTTATGCTTTAGAGACGGCCGCATTCACGTTAAATAGGGCACCATCAAAATCCGTTGAGACGACGCCTTATGAACTGTGGTTTGGCAAGAAACCAAAGTTGTCGTTTCTTAAAGTTTGGGGTTGCGATGCTTATGTGAAGAAACTTCAGCCAGATAAGCTCGAACCCAAATCGGAGAAATGTGTCTTCATAGGATACCCAAAAGAGACCATTGGGTACACCTTCTATCACAGATCTGAGGGCAAGATTTTCGTTGCTAAAATTGGATCCTTTCTAGAGAAGGAGTTTATCTCGAAAGAAGTGAGTGGGAGGAAAGTAGAACTTGATGAGATAACTGTATCTGCTCCCTTGTTGGAAAGTAGTTCATCACAAGAACCGGTTCCTGTGACAACTACACCAATTAGTGAGGAAGCTAATGATATTGATCATGAAACTTCAGATCAAGTTTCTACTGAACCTCGTAGGTCTACTAGAGTAAGATCTGCACCATAGTGGTACGGTAATCCTATTCTAGAAGTCATGTTACTTGACCATGATGAACCTACGAACTATGAGGAAGCGATGATGAGCCCAGATTCCGCAAAATGGCTAGAGGCCATGAAATCTGAGATGGGATCCATGTATGAGAACAAAGTATGGACTTTGGTTGACTTGCCCGATGATCGGCAAGCCATTGAGAATAAATGGATCTTTAAGAAGAAGACTGACACTAATGGTAATGTAACTGTCTATAAAGCTCGACTTGTTGCGAAAGGTTTTTGACAAGTTCAAAGGGTTGACTACGATGAGACTTTCTCACCCGTGGCGATGCTTAAGTCTGTCCGAATCATGTTAGCTATTGCTGCATTTCATGATTATGAAATCTGGCAAATGGATGTCAAAATTGCATTTCTGAATGGATTTCTAGAAGAAGAGTTGTATATGATGCAACCAGAAGGTTTGGTTGATCCAAAAGGTGCTAACAAAGTGTGCAAGCTCCAGTGATCCATTTATGGACTGGTGCAAGCATCTCGGAGTTGGAATAAACATTTTGATAGTGTGATCAAAGCATATGGTTTTATCTGCACTTTTGGTGAAGCTTTGTATTTACAAGAAAGTGAGTGGGAGCTCAGTAGCATTTCGATATTATATGTAGATGACATATTATTGATTGGAAATGATATAGAATTTCTGGATAGCATAAAGGGATACTTGAATAAAAGTTTTTCAATGAAAGACCTCGGTGAAGCTGCTTACATATTGGGCATCAAGATTTATAGAGATAGATTAAGACACTTAATAGGACTTTCACAAAGCACATACCTTGATAAAATTTTGAAAAGGTTCAAAATGGATCAGGCAAAGAAAGGGTTCTTGCCTGTGCTACAAGGTGTGAAGTTCAGTCAGACTCAATGCCCGACCACTGCAGAAGATAGAGAGAAAATGAAAAATGTTCCCTATGCTTCAGCCATAGGCTGTATCATGTATGCAATGTTTGTGTACCGGACTGGACGATGCTTAGACATAAGCTTGGCAGGAAGGTACCAAAGTAATCCAGGAGTGGATCATTGGACAGCGGTCAAGAACATCCTGAAATACCTGAAAAGGACTAAGGATATGTTTCTCGTATATGGAGGTGACAAAGAGCTAGTCGTAAATGGTTACATTGATGCAAGCTTTGACACTGATCCGGACGATTCTAAATTGCAAACAGGATACGTATTTTTATTAAACGGTGGAGCTATAAGTTGGTGCAGTTCTAAACAAAGCGTCGTGGCAGGATCTACATGTGAAGCGGAGTACATAGCTGCTTCGGAAGCAGCAAATGAAGGAGTCTGGATGAAGGAGTTCATTTCCGATCTAGGTGTCATACCTAGTGCATCGGTGAAGGAAATATGCCCTAGAGACAATAATAAAGTTATTATTTATTTCCTTATTTCATGATAAATGTTTATTATTCATGCTAGAATTGTATTAACCGGAAACATAATACATGTGTGAATATATAGACAAACAGAGTGTCACTAGTATGCCTCTACTTGACTAGCTTGTTAATCAAAGATGGTTATGTTTCCTAACCATGGACAAAGAGTTGTTAATTGATTAACGGGATCACATCATTAGTTGAATGATCTGATTGACATGACCCATTCCATTAGCTTAGCAACCGATCGTTTAGTATGTTGTTATTGCTTTCTTCATGACTTATACATGTTCCTATGACTATGAGATTATGCAACTCCCGTTTACCGGAGGAACACTTTGTGTGCTACCAAACGTCTAACGTGGCTCGGGTGATTATAAAGGTGCTCTCTGTGTCTCCAAAGGTACTTGTTGGGTTGGCGTATTTTGAGATTAGGATTTGTCACTCCGAATGTCGGAGAGGTATCTCTGGGCCCTCATCACTTAAGCCTTGCAAGCATTGCAACTAATGAGTTAGTTGCGAGATGATGTATTACGGAACGAGTAAAGAGACTTGCCGGTAACGAGATTGAACTAGGTATTGGATACCGACGATCGAATCTCGGGCAAGTAACATACCGATGACAAAGGGAACAACGTATGTTGTTATGCGGTCGACCGATAAAGATCTTCGTAGAATATGTAGGAACCAATATGGGCATCCAGTCCCGCTATTGGTTATTGACCGAGACGTGTCTCGGTCATGTCTACATTGTTCTCGAACCGTAGGGTCTGCACGCTTAAAGTTACGATGGATGTTATATCATGAGTTTATGAGTTTTGATGTACGAAGGAGTTGAGTCCGGATGAGATCGGGGACATGAAGAGGAGTCTCGAAATGGTCGAGACGTAAAGATCGATATATTGGACGACTATATTTGGACTTGGAAAGGTTCCGAGTGATTCGGTATTTATCGAGTACCGAGAGTTACGGAATTCGCCGGGAGAAGTATTGGGCCTTATTGGGCCATACGGGAAAGAGAGAGGGCTGCCTAGGGCAGGCGCGCGCCCCCATGGCCTAGTCCGAATTGGACTAGGGGAGGGGCCGCACCTCCTTCCTTCCTTCTCTCTTCTCCTTCCTTGTCTCCTACTCCTACTACTTGGAAGGACTCCTAGTTGGACTAGGAAGGGGAATCCTACTCCCTGGGAGTAGGACTACCTAAGGCGCGCCATAGAGAGGGCCAGCCCTCCCTCCTCCACTCCTTTATATCTGGGGCGGGGGCACCCGAAACACACAAGTTGATCTTCGTGATCGTTCCTTAGCCGTGTCGGTGCCCCCTCCACGATATTACACCTCGGTCATATTGTAGCGGTGCTTAGGCGAAGCCTGCGACGGTTGAACATCAAGATCGTCCTGCACGTCGTCTTGTGACGGAACTCCTCCCCGAAGCTTTGCTGGATCGGAGCCCGGGGTGCGTCATCGAGCTGTACGTGTGTCAAGAACTCGGAGGTGCTGGAGTAACGGTGCTTGGATCGGTTGGACCGGGAAGACGTACGACTACTTCCTCTACGTTGCGTCAACGCTTCCGCTTCGGTCTACGAGGGTACGTAGACAACACTCTCCCCTCTCGTTGCTATGCATCACCATGATCTTGCGTGTGCGTAGGAATTTTTTTGAAATTACTACGTTCCCCAACAGTGGCATCTTTGCCTAGGTTTTATGGTTTGATGTTATATGCACGAGTAGAACACAAGTGAGTTGTGGGCGATACAAGTCATACTGTTACCAGCATGTCATACTTTGGTTCGGTGGTATTGTTGGATGAAGCGGCCCGGACCGACATTACGCGTACGCTTACGCGAGACTGGTTCTACCGACGTGCTTTGCACACAGGTGGCTGGCGGGTGTCAGTTTCTCCAACTTTAGTTGAACCGAGTGTGGCTATGCCCGGTCCTTGCGAAGGTTAAAACAGCACTAACTTGACGAACTATCGTTGTGGTTTTGATGCGTAGTTAAGAACGGTTCTTGCTCAGCCCGTAGTAGCCACGTAAAATTTGCAACAACAAAGTAGAGGACGTCTAACTTGCTTTTGCAGGGCATGTTGTGATGTGATATGGTCAAGACGTGATAAGATATAAGTTGTTGTATGAGATGATCATGTTTTGTTGAAGGTATCGGCAAATGGCAGAAGCCCTATGGATGTCTCTTTGTTGCATAAGATGCAAGTGCCAAATAATTGTTTTACTTTATTGCTATACGATAGCAATAGTTGGTGAGACAACCATGTGATGACACATTGATATAGATCAAGATGATGAAGATCATGGTGTCGTGCCGGTGACGATAGAGATCATGACAGTACTTTGGAGATGGAGATCAAAGGCGCAAGATGATCATGGCCATATCATGTCACATATTTTGATTGCATATGATGTTTATCTATTATACATCTTATTCTTGCTTTGATTGACGGTAGCATTTTAAGATGATCTCTCACTAATTATCAAGAAGTGTTCTCCCGAGTATGCACCGTTGCCAAAGTTAAATCGTGCCCGCACACCACGTGATGATCGGGTGTGATAAGCTCTCGTCCATCTACAATGGGTGCAAGCCAGTTTTGCACACGCGAATACTCGAGTTAAACTTGACGAGCCTAGCATATGCGAGATATGGCCTCGAACACGGAGACCGAAAGGTCGGCGTGAATCATAGTAGATATGATCAACATAGTGATGTTCACCATTGAAAACTACTCCATCTCACGTGATGATCGGTTATGGTTTAGTTGATTTGGATCACGTGATCACTTAGATGACTAGAGAGATGTCTGTCTAAGTGGGAGTTCTTAAGTAGTATGATTAATTGAACTTTAATTTATCATGAACTTAGTCCTGGTAGTATTTTGCAAATTATGTTGTAAGATCAATAGCTTGAGTTGTTGCTTTCATATGTTTATTTTGATATGTTCCTAGAGAAATTGTGTTGAAAGATGTTAGTAGCAATGATGCGGATTGGATCCGTGATCCGAGGTTTATCCTCATTGCTGCATGTAAGAATTATGTCCTTAATGCACCGCTAGGTGACAGACCTATTGCAAGAGCGGATCTGCGGCGTTATGAACATCGACTAGCTCAATATGATGACTACTTGATAGTTTAGTGCACCATGCTTAACGGTTTAGAATCGGGACTTCAAAGACGTTTTGAACGTCATGGACCATATGAGATGTTCCAGGAGTTGAAGTTAATATTTTAAGAAAATACCCGAGTTGAGAGATATGAAGTCTCCAACAAGTCCTATAGCTAAAAGATGGAGGAGAATCGCTCAACTAGTGAGCATGTGCTCAGATTGTCTGGGTACTACAATCGCTTGAATCAAGTGGGAGTTAATCTTCCAGATAAGGTAGTGATTGATAGAATTCTCTAGTCACCATCACTAAGTTAGTAGAACTTTGTGATGAACTATAATATGCAAGGGATGACGAAAAGGATTCCCGAGCTCTTCGTGATGTTGAAATCGACGAAGATCAATAAAGAGCATCAAGTGTTGATGGTTGACAAGATCACTAGTTTCAAGTAAAAGGGAAAGAAAGGGAACTTCAAGTAGAATGACAAGCAAGTTGTCACTCCCGTGAAGAAGCCCAAAAGCTGAACCTAAAGCCTGAAACTGAGTGCTTCTACTGCAAAGGAAATGGTCACTGGAAGTGGAACTACTCCAAATATTTGGCGGATAAGAAGGATGGCAATGTGAACAAGGGTATATTTGATATACATGTTATTGATGTGTGCTTTACTAGTGTTTATAGTAGCCCCTGAGTATTTGATACTTGTTCGGTTGCTAACTCGAAACAGGAGTTACAGAATAAACAAAGACTAGTTGAAGGGGAAGTGACGACGAGTGTTGGAAGTAGTTCCAAGATTGATATGATCATCATCGCACACTCCCTATACTTTCGGGATTAGTGTTAAACCTAAATAAATGTTATTTGGCGTTTGCGTTGAGCATGAATATGATTTGATCATGTTTATTGCAATACGGTTATTCATTTAAAATCAGAGAATAACTGTTGTTCTATTTAAATGAATAAAACCTTCAATGGTCATACACCCAATGAAAATAGTTTATTGGATCTCGATCGTAGTGATGCACATATTCATAATATTGATGCCAAAAGATGCAAAGTTAATAATGATAGTGCAACTTATTTGTGGCACTGCCGTTTTGGTCATATCGGTGTAAAGTGCATGAAGAAACTCCATAAAGATGGATTTTCGGAATCACTTGGTTATGAATCATTTGATGCTTGCGAACCGTGCCTTTTGTGCAAGATGACTAAAACTCGTTCTCGGAACAATGGAACAAGCTCTTGACTTATTGGAAATAATACATACCGATGTATGCGATCCAATGAGTGTTGATGCTCGTGGCAAGTATCGTTATTTTCGACCTTCACAAGATGATTTGAGCAGATATGGGTATATCTACTTGATGAAACATAAGTCTGAAATAGTTGAAAGGTTCAAAGAATTTCAGAGTGAAGTGGAAAAATCATCGTAACAAGAAAAATAAAGTTTCTGCGATCTGATCGCGGAGATGAACATTTGAGTTACGAGTTTGGTCTTCAATTAAACAAATGTGGAACAGTTTCACAGCTCACGCCACCTGGAACACCACAACGTTATGGTGTGTCTGAACGTCGTAACCGCACTTTATTGGATATGGTGCGATCTATGATGTCTCTTACTGATTTACCACTATTGTTTTTGGGTTATGCATTAGAGACAACTCCATTCACGTTAAAAGGGCACCATCTAAATCCGTTGAGACGACACCATATGAACTGTGGTTTAGCAAGAAACCCAAGTTGTCGTTTCTTAAAGTTTGGGGCTGAGATGCTTATGTGAAAAAGTTTCATCCTGATAAGCTCGAACCCAAATCGGAGAAGTGCGTCTCCATAGAATACCCAAAGGAAATTGTTGGGTACACCTTCTATCACAGATCCGAAGGCAAAACATTCGTTGCTAATAATGGATCCTTTCTAGAGAAGGAGTTTCTCTCGAAAGAAGTGAGTGGGAGGAAAGTAGAACTTGATGAGGTAACTGTACCTTTTCCCTTATTGGAAAGTAGTTCATCATAGAAATCTGTTCTTGTGACTACTATACCAATTAGTGAGGAAGCTAATGATGATGATCATGAAACTTCTGATAAAGTTACTAGAGAACCTCGTAGGTCTTCCAGAGTACGGTCCGCACCAGAGTGGTACGGTAATCCTGTTCTGAAAGTCATGTTACTAGACCATGATAAACCTACGAACTATGAGGAAGCGATGATGAGCCCAGATTCCGCAAAATGGTTTGAGGCCATGAAATCTGAGATATGATCCATGTATGAGAACAAAGTATGGACTTTGGTGGAGTTTCCTGATGATCGGCAAGCCATAGAAAATAAATGAATCTTCAAGAGGTAGACGGACGTTGATAGTAGTGTTACTATCTACAAAGCTCGACCTGTCGCAAAAAGGTTTTTGACAAGTTCAAGGTGTTGACTACAATGAGATTTTCTCAACTGTAGCGATGCTTAAGTCTGTCCGAATCATGTTAGCAATTGCCACATTTTATGAAATCTGGCAATTGGATGTCAAAACCGCATTCCTTAATGGTTTTCTTAAAGAAGAGTTGTATATGATGCAACCAGAAGATTTTGTCAATCCTAAAGGTGCTAACAAAATGTGCAAGCTCCAGCGATCCATCTATGGACTGGTGCAAGCATCTCGGAGTTGGAATATATGCTTTGATAAGTTGATCAAAGCATATAGTTTATACATACTTGCAGTGAAGACTGTATTTACAATAAAGTGAGTGGGAGCACTACAACCTTTCTAATAAGTATATGTGAGTGACATATTGTTGATCAGAAAGGATGTAGAACTTTTCTGGAAAGCGTAAAGGAGTATTTGAAAGGAGTTCTTTAAAAGAAAGACCTCAGTAAAGCTACTTACATATTGAGCATCAAGATCTATAGAGATAGATCAAGAGGCTTGATAAGTTTTTTCAATAAGTACATACCTTGACAAGATTTTGAAGTAGTTCAAAATGGAACAGTCAAAGAAAGAGTTTCTTGCCTGTGTTACAAGGTGTGAAATTGAGTAAGACTCAAAGCCCGACCACGGCAGAAGATAGAAAAAGAATGAAAGTCACTCCCTATGCCTCAGCCATAGGTTCTATAAAGTATGCACTTTGTACCAGATCTATTGTATACCCTACACTGATTTTAGCAAGGGAATACAATAGTGATCTAGGAGTAGATCACTGGACAGCGGTCAAAATTATCCTTAGGGGAATAAGGATATGTTTCTCGATTATGGAGGTGACAAAAAGGTTCGTCGTAAAGGGTTACGTCAATGCAAGTTTTGACACTAATCTAGATGACTCTAAGTCTCGGTCTAGATACATATTGAAAGTGGGAGCAATTAACTAGAGTAGCTCCGTGCAGAGCATTGTAGACATAGAAATTTGCAAAATACTTACGGATCTGAATGTGATGCATCCGTTGACTAAAATTATCTCACAAGCAAAACATGATCACACCTTAGTACTCTTTGGGTGTTAATCACATAGCGATGTGAACTAGATTATTGACTCTAGTAAACCCTTTGGGTGTTGGTCACATGACGATGTGAACTAAGGGAGCTAATCACATGTTGATGTGAATTATTGGTGTTAAATCACATGGCGATGTGAACTAGATTATTGACTCTAATGCAAGTGGGAGACTGAAGGAAATATGCCCTAGAGGCAATAATAAAGTTATTATTTATTTCCTTATTTCATGATAAATGTTTTTTATTCATGCTAGAATTGTATTAACCGGAAACATAATACATGTGTGAATATATAGACAAATAGAGTGTCACTAGTATGCCTCTACTTGACTAGCTTGTTAATCAAAGATGGTTATGTTTCCTAACCATGGACAAAGAGTTGTTATTTGATTGACGGGATCACATCATTAGTTGAATGATCTGATTGACATGACCCATTCCGTTAGCTTAGCAACCGATCGTTTAGTATGTTGCTATTGCTTTCTTCATGACTTATACATGTTCCTATGACTATGAGATTATGCAACTCCCGTTTACCGGAGGAACACTTTGTGTGCTACCAAACATCACAACGTAACTGGGTGATTATAAAGGTGCTCTACAGGTGTCTCCAAAGGTACTTGTTGGGTTGGCGTATTTCGAGATTAGGATTTGTCACTCCGAATGTCGGAGAGGTATCTCTGGGCCCTCTCGGTAATGCACATCACTTAAGCCTTGCAAGCATTGCAACTAATGAGTTAGTTGCGACATGATGTATTACGGAACGAGTAAAGAAACTTGCCGGTAACGAGATTGAACTAGGTATTGGATACCGACGATCGAATCTCGGGCAAGTAACATACCGATGACAAAGGGAACAACGTATGTTGTTATGCGGTTTGGCCGATAAAGATCTTCGTAGAATATGTAGGAACCAATATGGGCATCCAGGTCCCGCTATTGGTTATTGACCGGAGACGTGTCTCGGTCATGTCTACATTGTTCTCGAACCGTAGGGTCCGCACGCTTAAAGTTACGATGTGATGCTTATATCATGAGTTTATGAGTTTTGATGTACGAAGGAGTTCGAGTCCGGATAAGATCAGGGACATGACGAGGAGTCTCGAAATGGTCGAGGCGTAAAGATCGATATATTGGGCGACTATATTCGGACTTGGAAAGGTTCCGAGTGATTCGGTATTTTATCGAGTACTGGAGAGTTACGGAATTCGCCGGGGAGAAGTATTGGGCCTTATTGGGCCATACGGGAAAGAGAGAGGGTCGCCTCGGCAGTCACGCCCCCATGACCTAGTCCGAATTGGACTAGGGGAGGGGCCGCACCCCCTCCTTCCTTCCCTTCTCTCTTCCCCTTCCTTGTCTCCTACTCCTACTACTTGGAAGGACTCCTAGTTGGACTAGGAAAGGGGGAATCCTACTCCCGGTGGGAGTAGGACTCCCCTAAGGGTGCGCCATAGAGAGGGCCAGCCCTCCCCTCCTCCACTCCTTTATATACGGGGGCAGGGGCACCCCATAGACACACAAGTTGATCTTCATGATCGTTTCTTAGCCGTGTGCGGTGCCCCCCTCCACGATATTACACCTCGGCCATATTGTAGCGGTGATTAGGCGAAGCCCTACGACGGTTGAACATCAAGATCGTCACCACGCCGTCGTGCTGACGGAACTCCTCCCCGAAGCTTTGCTGGATCGGAGCCCGGGGTGCGTCATCGAGCTGTACGTGTGTCAAGAACTCGGAGGTGCCGGAGTAACGGTGCTTGGATCGGTTGGACCGGGAAGACGTACGACTACTTTCTCTATGTTGCGTCAACGCTTCCGCTTCGCTCTACGAGGGTACGTAGACAACACTCTCCCCTCTTGTTGCTATGCATCACCATGATCTTGCGTGTGCGTAGGAAATTTTTTGAAATTACTACGTTCTCCAACAATCGGGACCAATGAAGATCTTCTGTGACAATACTGGTGCAATTGCCTTGGCAAAGGAATCCAGATTTCACAAGAGGACCAAGCACATCAAGAGACGCTTCAATTCCATCCGGGACCAAGTCCAAGTGGGAGACATAGAAATTTGCAAGATACATACGGATCTGAATGTTGCAGACCCATTGACTAAGCCTCTCTCATGAGCAAAACATGATCAGCACCAAGACTCCATGGGTGTTAGAATCATTACTATGTAATCTAGATTACTGACTCTAGTGCAAGTGGGAGACTGAAGGAAATATGCCCTAGAGGCAATAATAAAGTTATTATTTATTTCCTCATATCATGATAAATGTTTATTATTCATGCTAGAATTGTATTAACCGGAAACATGATACATGTGTGAATACATAAACAAACATATAGTCACTAGTATGTCTCTACTTGACTAGCTCATTAATCAAAGATGGTTGTGTTTCCTAACCATAGACATGTGTTGTCATTTGATTAATGGGATCACATCATTAGGAGAATGATGTGATTGACATGACCCATTCTGTTAGCCTAGCACTTGATCGTTTAGTATATTGCTATTGCTTTCTTCATGACTTATACATGTTCCTGTAACTATGAGATTATGCAACTCCGTTTACGGAGGAACACTTTGGTACTACCAAACGTCACAACGTTCTTGGGTGATTATAAAGGAGTACTACAGTGTCTCCGAAGGTACATGTTGAGTTGGCGTTTCGAGATTAGGTTTTGTCACTCCGATTGTTGGAGAGGTATCTCGGGCCCTCTCGGTAATGCACATCACTATAAGCCTTGCAAGCAATGTGACCAATGAGTTGGTTACGGGATGATGCATTACGTAACGAGTAAAGAGACTTGCCGGTAACGAGATTGAACTAGGTATTGGATACCGACGATCGAATCTCGGGCAAGTAACATACCGATGACAAAGGGAACAACGTATGTTGTTATGCGGTTTGACCGATAAAGATCTTCGTAGAATATGTAGGAACCAATATGGGCATCCAGGTTCTGCTATTGGTTATTGATCGAGAATGGTTCTAGGTCATGTCTACATAGTTCTCGAACCCGTAGGGTCCGCACGCTTAACGTTACGATGACAGTTTTATTATGAGTTTATAAGTTTTGATGTACCGAAGTTTGTTCGGAGTCCCGGATGTGATCACGGACATGACGAGGAGTCTCGAAATGGTCGAGACATAAAGATTGATATATTGGAAGCCTATGTTTGGACATCGGAAGTGTTCCGGGTGAAATCGGCATTTTACCGGAGTACCGGGGGGTTACCGGAACCCTCCCGGGTATTATTGGGCCTACATGGGCCATAAGGGAGAAGAGGAGAGGAGGCAAGAGGTGGGCCGCCCCCCTCCCCTCCCTAGTCCTAATAGGACAAGGAGAGGGGGTGGCGCCCCCCCCCCCCTTTCCTTCCCCTCTTCCTCCTCCTTCCCCCTTCTCCTACTCCAACTAGGAAAGAAGGAAGTCCTACTCCCGGTGGGAGTAGGACTCCCCCCTTGGCGCGCCCTCCTTTGCCGGCCGCCTCCTCCCCCCTTGCTCCTTTATATACGGGGGCGGGGGGCACCCTAGGACACACAAGTTGATCTACGGATCGTTCCTTAGCCATGTGCGGTGCCCCCCTCCACCATATTCCACCTCGGTCATATCGTCGAAGAGTTTAGGCGAAGCCCTGCGCCGGTAGAACATCATCATCGTCACCACGCCGTCGTGCTGACGGAACTCATCCCCGAAGCTTTGCTGGATCGGAGCCCGGGGATCGTCATCGAGCTGAACGTGTGCTAAACTCGAAGGTGCCGTACGTTCGGTGCTTGGATCGGTCGGATCGTGAAGATGTACGACTACATCAACCGCGTTGTGCTAATGCTTCCGCTTACGGTCTACGAGGGTACATGGACAACACTCTCCCCTCTCATTGCTATGCCATCACCATGATCTTGCGTGTGCGTAGGAATTTTTTTGAAATTACTACTTTCCCCAACAGGGACCAGCCCCTGGTGGGCTGGTGCGTCCCCCCCCCACAAGGGCCCAAGGCGCCTAGGGTTTGGGCAGGGGGCGCCCCACCTTGCTTGGGGGGCAAGTTTCCCCCTCTCCCCCCCTTGGCCGCCCCCCTAGATGGGATCTAGGGCTGGCCGCCGCCCCTAGGGGTGGAAACCTAGGTGGGGGCGCAGCCCCCTCTCCCCCTATATATAGTGGAGGCATAGGAGGAGCCCAACACACGAAGTTCTTCTCCTGTTGGCGCAGCCCTACCTCTCTTTCTCCTCATATCTCACGGTGCTTGGCGAAGCCCTGCTGGATCACCACGCTCCTCCACCACCACGCCGTTGTGCTGCTGCTGGATGGAGTCTTCCTCAACCTCTCCCTCTCTCCTTGCTGGATCAAGGCATGAGAGACGTCACCGGGCTGTACGTGTGTTGAACGCGGAGGTGCCGTCCGTTCGACATTAGGATCTCCGGTGATTTGGATCACGACAAGTATGACTCCTTCAACCCCGTTCTATTGAACGCTTCCGCTTAGCGATCTACAAGGGTATTTAGATGCACTCTCCTTCCCCTCGTTGCTGGTTTCTCCATAGATAGATCTTGGTGACACGTAAGAAAATTTTGAATTTCTGCTACGTTCCCCAACATAAATTTAGTTGAAGAATAAAACAATTACTTGAAGGAAAAAATAAGAAAAATTGACGAGGATAAGATGATATTGGAGTTGCATGTTGCGGATGTCATCGATGATCACAAGATCAAGATGGATGCAATGCGGTTGAAGATTAAAAAGATTAGAAAATATGCCATTCATATCGACGCTTGGTATCATTATGCAGTTGGATCAGTTGTTACCTTGGTTGCAATTATGATCGCATTTGTTGTTGCATTGAAATGTTTTACATAATTTCAATGTATGGTTTAATTAGATGCTCCGAAGAGCTATATGTTGTTCAATGAGAACTATGTATGTACTTTGGTTTTAATGTGATGATGAACTTCTATTAATGATGATATGTGGGTGAAATGATGATACCATGCCAACTTTGGACCTTTTCAGAGTTTATTTCAAATGCTTTTCAATTTCATGGTCTTATAGGTCAAAATAATCAATAAATGCATGAAAAATAACAAATGAAGTCAGAAAGGGTTGTAAATTGATGATGTGGCTTTGAATGGTGCATTCTGAACACAGAAAAACTATGGAGTTCAAATAAGTTCAAAAAAATGAAATCCCTTTGTACAGACGAGTTTCCGTATGAAACCCTGATACTTCGAAAGAGATTGTCCGTTTTGTACACGAAGTGCATCCAGTTTTTGTCGTAACCATCTCTACTTTCTCGCACATGCTATGTGGGTGAAATGATGATACCATGCCAACTTGGAACCTTTTTAGAGTTCATTTCAAATACTTTTCAATTTCATGGTCTTATAGCTCAAAAAAACAGTAAATGCTTTTATAAAACTCTAATAGCAAAAGGAATCAACTAAAAAGATTTTATAAACCTCTAGTATTTTTTAAACTAAAATTATATAAAATTTATGCAACTAAAATTATCATAAAGAATTTTTTGTTAGAAACTTTAGTAGCAAAAAGAATTTTCTTAAAGATTTTTTTTGATAGAAACTAAAATAACAAAATCTGTTTTTGAATATAATGATAAAACGCAGTAATATTAAATAGCAGGAAAAAGAATCACTCAAAATATATTTTTATAGTGAAGTTATTCATAAACTAGTGATTCACAAAAATTTCAAAGAATTAAAATTTAAACTATTCAAATTTGGAAACTAATGGAGTAACAAAAAGATTATAATTATTCACAGCTAAAAGCAAAAGGAATAAAAAAATAAAGCAAAAATCAAAGGAAAAAATAAATAATTCAAAAAACAAAAAATACTGGAAAAAATAAAAAAATGTCGCCTGATGGGCCACACGGCCTGCATACGACTAGAAACCCATATGTAGATGGGCCAGGATGCAGGCCCGCAGGCCCAATAGGCCCAACACGGCAGTGACAAGAGTAGGCAACTAATGCCTGCATATTAGAGAGGAGCTCAGGACTTGAGCTGCAATGCAGCTTATAAACAGGTGCTGAGCTCTCTCAGCTAGCGAGATGGGACTAAACTTCCCACCGCACCGCGCCAGCATAAAGCCTTTGGTCCCGGTTGGTGCCACCAACCGGGACTAAAGGCCTCTGCTTCCCGCCCTTTGGGCTACTGAAAAGAGGCCTTTGGTCCCGGTTGGTGCCACCAACCGGGACTAATGCCACCTTTAGTCCCGGTTTGTGGCACCAACTGGGACTAAAGGCTTTGCTATATAAGTTCACACAAAGGAAATTTTCACTCTGCAGTTGCCGCACCCGACGACGCCGATGACATCGACGACGCCAGGCTGCCCGATGCCGCCGCCGCCCCCTCGTCGCCGTCGCCCAGCGTCCTCGCCGTTGCCGCTCCCTGCCCCCCCCCCGCCCGCCCGTCGCCGCCGCCGCCGCCGCCCTCTACCGGCCGTGGCGCCACTGACCGCCCGTCCACCGCCCTCGCCACCCCTCGCTCCTCCTCACCTTGGTCCGGCTGGCTCCATCTAGCATTTTTTTTCATATATATGCTTTTTTTCATATATATGCTTGTTTTTTCATATATATGATGATATATATGCTTATTATCATAATTATTTTTATTCATATATATATATGATGATTTTTTATAGAATATGATGACTTTTTTCATAGATGATCACATATATGATGTATGCATGTGGATGAAATATGATATTTTTGTTCATAGAACATGATGTTTTTTTATTCATGAGAGAGGCGGGGACGTCGAGGGATCATAGATGTAAAAAAATTTCAGAATTTTCTATCGTGCATAGACCGATTTTAGACCACGGGAGCACCCCCCCCCCCCCGTATCGTTGCAAAAGTTGCTAAGTGATATTAAGAAGGAAGAAGAAGAAAAAGAAGGATGGGAAAAAGAAAATAAGAAGAGGAAGAAAGAAGAATAGGAGAGGAAGAAGAGGAGAAATAAATAAGAAGAGGAAAAAAGAAGAAAAAGAAGAGAAGAAGAAGAAAGGAATAGAGGAGAAGAAGAAAAAAAATAGAAAAAATTTCTATTTTTTTCTTCTTCTCCTCTATTCCTTTCTTCTTCTCCTTTTTTTCTTCGATTGCTTCTCTTCTATTCCTTTCTTCTTCTCCTTTTTTTATTTCTTCTTTTGTCTTCTTATTTTTTATCAGGTATGTTGTTGTCAATATACCCCCCCTCCCGATAACTTCAACACGAGGGGGGGTCGATATACCCCCTCCCCGATAACATTATTTTCCCATGTATGTATGTCGCGTCGTTGTCGATATAACCCCCTCCCGGATAACTTCGACATGAGGGGCGGTCGATATATATACCCCCTCTCGACTGTGATAACTTATACCACGGGAGGACCCCCCCCCTCGGCCCTCTCGCTCGACCAAAACTCTCGAGGACACCCAAACCCTAGAAAAAAAATGATGTTGGTGTCCTACCCCCTCCCGCCGCGCCCCTACCCGACAAGCTCTCTCGAGGCCACCCAAATTTACCAAGTTAAAATAGCGTTGTTGTCGAGGCCACCCAAACCCTTGAAGCGTTGTCGAGGCCACCCCAAACCCTTGAAGCGTTGCCGAGGCCACCCCAAACCCTAGAGAAGCAGCGTCGAGGCCACTAATATGATTCCTTATTGTGATTATATTAGCTAGCTAGTTCTACGTTTGCCACTAATATGTCCAGCTGTCATGTTTGAATAATAATTGCCATGTTGTAAATATTTGCAGAAACTATGGAGCACCCCCGAGACGAAGAAACAGAAGAGATGTTGGGGGACATAATCGCAAAAGGAAGTGATGTCATTGCGTCATTTCTCAACGACACCGATGGTCCAGAAGGACAGGGTAGTGAAGAAGAAGGTTATGATTATGATGGCTCCGGTGACCCAATTCCGGTACAAGAAGAAGTAGACCATCATGACGGCTCCGGTGACCGAACCGAGTCCGGCCAGGTATATATATTAGTTAAGCCTGTGTTGACTAGCTAATTGATGCTTTCATTGTTTTCGTATGTACACATATTAATTAACTCTCATCTTTCTTCTTTTCTCTAGCCCTCCGGATCGAGCACAACTTCGGTAAAGAAACGAGGCCCAAAGAAAAAGTTGCGCTCGGACGAAAGGTTTGAGATCGCAGCAATCGCGCGCGATGGCAAGCCGATTGAACCCATCCGGACAAGGGATGCATTTCGTGCTCAGTGCGGGGTTCTTGTTAGGGACAAGATCCCGATCAATATCCAGCAATGGTTAAAGCCTAAGAAGGAAGACCCTGAGGTGTCTTATGTCTCCGATATGCAGAAAGAAGATCTTTGGACACCGCTTAAGGCAAATTTCACCCTACCGCCAGAGGAGGATACGGAGAAGCCAGTTAAAGAGCAATTGATCAAGTCTCATGCTCTTAAGAAGATGGCAGAACTATTCAGGAGGTGGAAGAATGAGCTGAAAACAGAGTTTGTCGACGAAGATTTGACACCAGAATTCACCAGAAAGTATGAGAAGATCAGAGATCACTGGCCCGCATTTGTGGCCCACAAGACAGTGGAAAAGAGTAAGAAGATGTCAGCGATAAATAAGAAAAATGCTGCGAAGAAGAAGCATCACCATCACACGGGGTCAGGTGGCTACCTCAAAGCCCGACCTTTGTGGGACAAGGCTGAGAATGACCTGATTGCTAAAGGGGTCGAACCAGAGACATTGAACTGGCCAGACCATTGCCGGACTTGGTTCTTCGGGGTTGGCGGAACCTTGGACCCTGTAATAGGGAAGTGCTTTTGGACGGAAGAGCAACTGCGAATACCCGTCACAAGGCTTCAGGAGTATATCGAGAAAGTGCAGCAAGGGACGTTCGTCCCAGACAGAGAGAAGGATGAGCTCACAATGGCCCTCGGGAATCCTGAGCACCCTAGATGAACACGAGGCACGCCAGGCTCCGTTCCGTGGAAGGCTGGCTTTCCGGACGCAGGGGGTTACAAAACCCAGGAGAGGAGGAAGAAAGTGGAGCATAGCCAACTGCAGGCGCTGCATGAAAGGGTACAAGGGCTAGAGGAACGAGAAGCAGATCGCAGCAAACGACCTGCCGAATCTTCCCCTGAAGCTACCCCGCCATCTCAGCGGAGAAGCAACGTGGATTCCACTTAACAGACTCAGCAGCTGGAGCCTGTCTTCACGGCTCATGCTAGCTACCCCGTGGATGCTATCACGAAGTCTCAACATTGCCACCTTATGACGCGATGGATGACATTGAAAGTCAAGGCGGTTGTTGGCTCTGTTATACCTAATGAACCTGGCGCAACCTACCACGGCCAGCCGATTCCAGAAGGATATGCTAGGGTAATGGTGGATCAAATAACAGACGGATTTGAGGACCTTTGGCTTGACCACCCTACGGGTGAAGGGGAGATTCGGCTGGGTTCTTCTCTGAAGCCTCCATGCCTATGGCGGAAGGAGCTCATCAACCTTCCGAACTGGACGCCTCCGCCTCCTCCTTCTCCTCCGGCGAGTCAGGGAAATCCGCCTCCTCATCCAGCGAGTGATCAGGGCACTCAGCCTCCTTCTCCGACGCGTGGCGGCACTCCGCCTCCTTCTTCGCCTGCGCCGGCACGCCCGAGCAGCCAGCCTCCTTCTCCGCCTTGTCAACAAGGGCGGATCAAGAGACCCGCCGCCGCTCCGGATGCTCCGGCGCATCGTAGTCCTTCTCCTCCCCTCGTAAGAAAGGAAAGACAGCCGTAGCCGCTCCGTCTGCTCCAGCATCTAGCAGCACAGCCAGCCGGGAGGCAATACAAATTCGGTCCTTCTCTCAAGACTCCAGAGAAGTTACCATACAAGAGGACCGTGGAGGAAAACACAGAGATCGTTCAAGCCGAAGTGAATAACTTCTTTGAAGGGATGAAAGCAAAGAAACATCCACCTCTGGAGGAGAAGATAGATCCAGTAAATGTGAAGCATACTCTGGCTGCCCTGAAGAAACCGCCAAAGTCTCCGGCGAAAGGCAACTATGAGCGCATACTTACAAAGTCATTTGTGGAAGCGTCGCGGTCGAGAAGTACTATCAGTGGTCAACGACGAGCTGGGAAAAAAGTTGCCCAGCTCGGCGAACAAGCGAACCAATCGTTCCCCCCGCTCCAGGTGTCTAGCCATATCGTCGCTAATGTTCCGGGTGGGATGGTGCCCGGTTATAACAATCTTGAAGATTACCTGCCCGATGATGTACATTATAATTTCTTGGAGGTGGACGAACACAAATACGTGTACGGGAAGCCTCTCGTCAAAGATGAAAGATCTCTACCAACGATGATGTTCAGATTCCATGATTGGTACATGAAAACCTGCAGAGAGTCTGAGGGGATGAATATTTTGACGTTGAGAGTCAGAGAGGAGCATGACCTCGTTGGAATTGAACTGTTGAATGTTCCATTTGAGGAGTTGATACGTCTCCAATGTATCTATAATTTTTTATTGCTCCATGCTACTTTATCTACTGTTTTGGACTATATTAGGCTTTATTTTCCACTTTTATATTACTTTTGGGACTAACCTATTAACCGGAGACCCAGCCCAGAATTGTTGTTTTTGCCTTTTTAAGTATTTTGAAGAAACAGAATATCAAACGGAGTCCAAAAGGAATGAAACCTTCGGGATCGTGATTTTCCAACCGAACGTGATCCAGGAGACTTGGACCCTACTCCAAGCCCGAGGAGGTCACGAGGGTGGAGGGCGCCCCCCTGGGCGCGCCCCCTACCTCGTGGGCCCCTTGGAGCTCCACCGACGTACTCCTTTCTCCTATATATATACCTATGTATCCCCGAACGATCAGAACAGGAGCCAAAAACCTAATTCCACCGCCGCAACCTTCTGTATCCACGAGATCCCATCTTGGGGCCTGTTCTGGAGCTCCACCGGAGGGGGCATCCACCATGGAGGGCTTCTACATCAACACCATAGCCCCTCGGATGAAGTGTGAGTAGTTTACTTCAGACCTTCGGGTCCATAGCTAGTAGCTAGATGGCTTCTTCTCTCTTTTTGGATCTCAATACAATGTTCTCCCCCTCTCTCGTGGAGATCTATTCGATGTAATCTTCTTTTTGCGGTGTGTTTGTTGAGACCGATGAATTGTGGGTTTATGATCTAGTATTATCTATGGAAAATATTTGATTCTTCTTTGAATTCTTTTATGTATGATTGAGTTATCTTTGTAGGTCTCTTCGAATTATCCTTTTTGGTTTGGCCAACTAGATTGGTAGTTCTTGCAATGGGAGAAGTGCTTAGCTTTGGGTTAAATCTTGCGGCGTCCTTACTCGATGGATGTAAAGAGTTGCAAGGCACGTATTGTATTGTTGCCATCGAGGATAACAAGATGGGGTTTTTATCATATTGCATGAATTTATCCCTCTACATCATGTCATCTTGCTTACGACGTTACTCTGTTTTTAACTTAATACTCTAGATGCATGTTGGATAGCGGTCGATGAGTGGAGTAATAGTAGTAGATGTAGAATCGTTTCGATTTACTTGTTTTGGACGTGATGCCTATATACATGATCATTGCCTAGATATACTCATAACTATGCTCAATTATGTCAATTGCTCAACAGTAATTTGTTCACCCACCATAGAATACTTATGCTCTGGAGAGAAGCCACTAGTGAAACCTATGGCCCCGGGGTCTATTCTCATCATATCAATCTATATCACTTTATTTACTTGCTTTGTTTTTACTTTGCCTTTACTTTTTACTTTGCATCTATCTATCAAAAATACCAAAAATATTATCTCTATCAGATCTCACTCTCGTAAGTGACCGTGAAGGGATTGACAACCCCTAAGCGTTGGTTGTGAGTTGCTATCGTTTTGTGTAGGTACGAGGGACTTGTGCGTGGTATCCTACTGGATTGATACCTTGGTTCTCAAAAACTGAGGGAAATACTTATGCTACTTTGCTGCATCATCCTCTCCTCTTCGGGGAAATACAACGCAGTGCTCAAGAGGCAGCAAGAAGAATCTCTGGCGCCGTTGCCGGGGAGGCTCACGCAAGCAAGTCAACCATACCAAGCACCCATCACAATCCCTATCTCTCGCATTACATTTTTTGCCATTTGCCTCTCGTTTTCCTGTCCCCCACTTCACCCTTGCCG
The DNA here is from genome assembly GCA_021437245.1 of Aegilops speltoides. Taxonomy (NCBI): domain Eukaryota; kingdom Viridiplantae; phylum Streptophyta; class Magnoliopsida; order Poales; family Poaceae; genus Aegilops; species Aegilops speltoides. The sequence goes on from CM038146.1 coordinate 485,972,503, forward strand.
TTTTATTCGCCCTCTCTTTCCCATTCTTCTCCTCCTTTCCCTTTGCTTTCTCCCGCCTTGCTTCTATTTGCCGCTATGTCTGAAATTGGGGAGATTATCGTCGATATGGACAATAATGATAACACAGAAAGTCCCGAGGCTCCGGCCGATGAACCCCTATCTTGCATACTAAAAAGTTTCGAATCGGTAATGGTAACATCATTGGCAAAGGTGTTATTCAAGATTTCTTTACTTGTGTCGGTGCTTCACCTTCCATGGGTTGTTCTATTCTTCATAGAACTAGTAGTCTTGCGGATGCTATAGCTATGCTTGTGGTTGAACTTGAAAGACAATTTATGCATATGCACCCTTGCATACATCGAATTTTCTTAGAATTCTCTAATATTGAGCACTCTTCTGTTAAGCGTGTTGTTACTATCTTTTTGGCTCATGAATTTAGATTTATCATAAGAGAAGCCAAAGAAATCTTTGCGCACTATAGGGTGGACGCCGGTCGTCCACCCATAGAAGCAATCCTCTATGTTCAAGAGGAAATTAGACGTTTTCAATCTTCGGACTATGTCGCTTTCAATGAAAATCTTAGAAAAAAGGTCCCTATCAATGTCTTGGTTGATTGCATTAACGAGCTTAACAATGATTTTTCCCTTAGAAATAATGAGCTAGGATACTCTCTCGAGTATAAGCTCACAAGAATTTGCCAAAAGAATGCTTTAAGTGATGAAATAGTTGTGCACTATGAAGGGCCAAGGGAGGAACCCGTTCCTCCCGTGATTGATCTTGGGGATTTTTGTCCCGCTAAATTTAGCCCTTTTGATTATTTTTGCTTGCCTCAACGGAAACTTGCTGCTGAACGTAGAGAATACGAAATGAGCTTTCAAGATCTATCTTATTATTACGGCACTACCTAGATCTATCCTTGCTTTTATGCCTAGCTAGGGGCGTTAAACGATAGCGCTTGTTGGGAGGCAACCCAATTTTATTTTGTGTTTTGTGTTTTTGCTTCTGTTTAGGAATAAATAATCCATCTACCTTCTGTTTGGATGTGGTTTATGTTTTAATTAGTGTTTGTGCCAAGTAGAACTTATAGGATAACCTACGATGATAGTTGATTTGATTCTGCTGAAAAATAGAAACTTTGCACGCACGAATTTAGTTATGATAAATCACCGGAATGTGATTTTGCGTTGATTCGTTTTGCTTCTGATCAATAAACAAATTTTCCTGGACTTCCTATTTTTGTAGAATTTTTAGTGTTCCAGAAGTTTGCGTTAGTTACAGATTGCTACAGACTGTTCTGTTTTTGACAGATTCTGTTTTTCGTGTGTTGTTTGCTTATTTTGATGAATCTATGGCTAGTAAATTAGTTTATAAACCATAGAGAAGTTGGAATACAGTAGGTTTAACACCAATATAAATAAATAATGAGTTCATTACAGTACCTTGAAGTAGTCTTTTGTTTTCTTTCTCTAACGGAGCTCACGAGATTTCTGTTGAGTTTTGTGTTGTGAAGTTTTCAAGTTTTGGGTGGATTCTTTTGATGGATTATGGAACAAAGAGTGGCAAGAGCCTAAGCTTGGGGATGACCATGGCACCCCCAAGATAATCCAAGGCCACCAAAAAGTCAAAGCTTGGGGATGCCCCGGAAGGCATCCCCTCTTTTCGTCCACTTCCATCGATAATTTACTTGGAGCTATATTTTTATTCACCAACATGATATGTGTTTTGCTTGGAGCGTCTTGTATTATTTGTGTCTTTGCTTGTTAGTCTACCACAATCATCCTTGCTGTACACATCTTTTGAGAGAGCCATACATGAATTGGAATTTGTTAGAATACTCTATGTGCTTCATTTATATCTTTTGAGCTTGATAGTTTTGCTCATAGTGCTTCACTTATATCTTTTGAGCGTGATAATTTTTTCTCTAGTACTTCACTTAGATATTTTAGAGCACGGTGGTGGATTTGTTTTAAAGAAACTATTGATCTCTGATGCTTCACTTAGATTATTTTGAGAGTCGTTGATAGCATGGTAATTTGCTTAATGTTAATACACTTGGTATTCAAGAGATGTGAAACTTTCTTTTGAGTGAATTGAATACTAACATAAGTTTGATGCTTGATAATTGTTTTGAGATATGGAGGTGATAATATCAAAGTCGTGATAGTTGGGTGATTATGAATTTGAGAAATACTTGTGTTGAAGTTTGCAAATCCCGTAGCATGCACGTATGGTTAAAGTTGTGTAACAAATTTGAAACATGAAGTGTACCTGGCTTGTGCATCCTTATGAGTGGCGGTCGGGGACGAGTGATGGTATTTTCCTACCAATCTATCCTCCTAGGATCATGCGCGTAGTACTTGAATTTTTTATGACTTCTAAATTTTTGCAATAAGTATATGAGTTCTTTTGACTAATGTTGAGTCCATGGATTATACGCACTCTCACCTTTCCACCTTTGCTAGCCTCTTCGGTACCGTGCATTGCCCTTTCTCACCTTGAGAGTTGGCGCAAACTTCGCCGGTGCATCCAAACCTCGTGATACGATATACTCTATCACACATAAACCTCCTTATATCTTCCTCAAAACAGCCACCATACCTACCTATCATGGCATTTCCATAGCCATTCCGAGATATATTGCCATGCAACTTCCACCATCATCATCATGACATACATTACTTTTGTCATATTGCCATTGCATGATCTTGTAGTTGACATCGTATTTGTGGCAAAGCCACCATGCATTATTTTCCATACATGTCACTCTTGATTCATTGCACCATCCTGCACACACGGAGGCATTCATATAGAGTCATATCTTGTTCTAAGTTTCGAGTTGTAATCCTTATGTTGTAATCAATAGAAGTGTGATTATCATCATTATTAGAGCATTGCCCAAATATAAAAAAAAGAAAGGCCAAAAGAAAAAAAAGGCCCAAAAAAAGGGCAATGCTACTATCTCTTTTTCCACACTTGTGCTTCAAAGTAGCACCTTGTTCTTAATGTAGTGAGTCTCATATATTGTGCTTCAAAGTAGCACCTTGTTCCTCATGTAGTGAGTCTCATAAGTTGTCTTTTTATACTAGTGGGAATTTTTCATTATAGAACTTGGCTGGTATATTCCTACGATGGGCTTCCTCAAATGCCCTAGGTCTTCGTGAGCAAGCGAGTTGGATGCACACCCACTAGTTTTATTTTGTTGAGCATTCATAGCTCTAGTGCATCCGTTGCATGGCAATCCCTACTCCTCATGTTGACATCAATTGATGGGCATCTCCATAGCCCGTTGATTAGCCTCGTCAATGTGAGACTTTCTCCTTTTTTGTCTTCTCCACACAATCCCCATCATCATATTCTATTCCACCCATAGTACTATATCCATGGCTCACGCTCATGTATTGCGTGAAGGTTGAAAAAGTTTGAGATTATTTAAGTATGAAACAATTGCTTGGCTTGTCATCGGGGGTATAGAAGTTGGGAACATCTCTGTGTGACGAAAATGAAGCATAGCCTAACTATATGATTTTGTAGGGATGAACTTTCTTTTGCCATGTTATTTTGAGAAGACATGATTGCTTTGATTAGTATGCTTGAAGTATTATTATTTTTTTGTCAATATGAACTTTCGTCTTGAATCTTTCGGATCTGAATATTCATATCACAATTAAGAAGATTTACATTGAAATTATGCCAAAGTATCACTCGCATCAAAAGTTCTTTTTTATCATTTACCTACTCGAGGACGAAAGGTGAATTAAGCTTAGGGATGCCTCGATCGTCTCCAACGTATCTATAATTTTTGATTGCTCCATGCTACTTTATCTATTGTTTTGGACTATATTGGGCTTTATTTTCCACTTTTATATTACTTTTGGGACTAACCTATTAATCGGAGGCCCAGCCTGTAATTGTCTGTTTTTGCCTTTTTCAAGATTTCAAGAAAGCAGAATATCAAACGGAGTCCAAACGGAATGAAACCTTCGGGATCGTGATTTTCCAACCGAACGTGATCCAGAGACTTGGACCCTACTCAAGTAGTGCCCGAGGAGGTCACGAGGTGGAGGCGCGCACAGGCGCGCCCTACCTCGTGGGCCCCTGAGCTCCACCGACGCATCCTTCCTCCTATATATACCTCGTATCCTGAACGATCGTAACAGAGCCAAACACCTAATTCCACCGCCGCAATTCTGTATCCACGAGATCCCATCTTGGGGCCTGTTCCGGAGCTCCGCCGGAGCGGGCATCCACCACGGAGGGCTTCTACATCAACACCATAGCCCCTCCGATGAAGTGTGAGTAGTTTACTTCAGACCTTCGGGTCCATAGCTAGTAGCTAGATGGCTTCTTCTCTCTTTTTGGATATCAATACAATGTTCTCCCCCTCTCTCGTGGAGATCTATTTGATGTAATCTTGTTTTTGCGGTGTGTTTGTTGAGACTGACGAATTGTGGGTTTATGATCCAGTATTATCTATGGAAAATATTTGATTCTTCTCTTAATTCTTTTAGGTATGATTGAGTTATCTTTGAAAGTCTCTTCAAATTATCCTTTTTGGTTTGGCCAACTAGATTGGTAGTTCTTGCAATGGGAGAAGTGCTTAGCTTTGGGTTCAATCTTGTGGTGTCCTTACTCGGTGACAGAAAGAGTTGCAAGACACGTATTGTATTGTTGCCATCGAGGATAACAAGATGTTTTTTTATCATATTGCATGAATTTATCCCTCTACATCATGTCATCTTGCTTACGGCGTTACTCTGTTTTTAACTTAATACTCTAGATGCATGCTAGATAGCGGTCGATGAGTGGAGTAATAGTAGTAGATGTAGAATCGTTTCGATCTACTTGTTTTGGACGTGATGCCTATATACATGATCATTGCCTAGATATACTCATAACTATGCTCAATTATGTCAATTGCTCAACAGTAATTTGTTCACCCACCGTAGAATACTTATGCTCTTGAGAGAAGCCACTAGTGAAACCTATGGCCCCCGGGTCTATTCTCATCATATCAATCTATATCACTTTATTTACTTGCTTTGTTTTTACTTTGCCTTTACTTTTTACTTTGCATCTATCTATCAAAAATACCAAAAATATTATCTCTATCAGATCTCACTCTCGTAAGTGACCGTGAAGGGATTGACAACCCCTAAGCGTTGGTTGCGAGTTGCTATCGTTTTGTGTAGGTGCGAGGGACTTGTGCATGGTCTCCTACTGGATTGATACCTTGGTTCTCAAAAACTGAGGGAAATACTTACGCTACTTTGCTGCATCATCCTCTCCTCTTCGGGGAAATCCAACGCAATGCTCAAGAGGTAGCAAGAGTTCTTCGCGTTTTTCAATCTAAAGGACCTCAATAAATTAATGATCACTTGCTACTGCCTGTAAGTACAGTACTACTTCTGTCATTAAGTCTCTATATATAGGCCAGCTCTTTCATTGCATGTATTTTTAATTATCCTCACTATATTATGCAGTTGAAGATCGCCGAATTGAAGAAACGACAAATCAGTGATATTGGGTTCATTAACACAAATCTCATAGATGCATATATGGTTAAATCTCAGGCCAAAGATACCGAGGCCAAGCTGCTACAATCGTTTGTATTAAATCAAAACAAAGTTATAATACTCTTCCCTTACGAATTCAAGTGAGTGTTACTGTCTTGTGCATATTCGGTTTCCCTTATTAGTCGAGGTTATAGTAATGTAATTGATGAGTTATGCATGCGTGCGCAGTTTCCACTATATTCTCCTAAAGATTAAGCTTGAGCAGGGACTAGTAACCATCTTAGACTCGAGACGAAAAGATCCCAACGAGTATGCGGACATGACTGAAATTCTAGAGAAGTAAGTTAAATCGATCATTATCGCACCATATAGGCATCTTTGTTCATTTCCTGATATCAAGTAATTGTTTTCTTTGTCTGCTGGCAGGGTTTGGAAAAAAATCACCTCAAAAACTCCGGGACTGCCGAAGAAGCTGCGATTTAGACACCCAAAAGTAAGTACTATAGTAGCATGTTCCGCGCATCTCCTAGTGATTCAAGCGCTAGTTTCATCAATACCATTTAGCATGCTTGCTAATTATCAGTTTGATTGACCTCTATTTCTTGTAAAGTGGTTGTGGCAGGAACAAGAGAATGATTACTGTGGATACTACATTTGTGAGTCCATCCGCCACACGACCTGTGAGCGGGGCTACTCTGACAAACAATATGAAGTGTGTAAATAATAATAATCACAATTTTATTTTATTACCATCATTTGTGTTCAGTTTCATTTATTCATATATATGTATTGACCCCCTTCTTCAAATTAGATATTTCGGATGCGGGATGAACTCCTACGACCAGATCGTATGCAAGGAATTCAAGAGGAATTGGCGGCATTCTTTCTTGACCACGTGATCGCTAAAGATGAAGAATACCATGTGGACCCTAATCAGCTCGTTTTTAATTAGGAGATTATATTGTAAGAGATACTTATATTGTATATATGTAGCCAGTACGTAGCGTCGGATAGATATACGAGAACTTGTTGTTCGACCAATCTCTCAGAGAAGGAGAGGTGGTCGATATCACTTCTCTCTATATGCATATGTTCATGATTTATCTTCTGCTTCCTTCATTTGCTTACTAGCTAGCATGTCTAGTCCTCTCTATACGTATAGTACGTAGCGTCGACCAAGCACGGAGATAAGAGAGGACACTTCTCTCTATTAATTAGCTAGCTAACACAATATATGAAACATCTAAATTAACCCCCCAAAACCCCCTAAATCCCCCCTTTCAAAAAAAAAAAAACCACAAAGACTGAATGTCGACGATGGATGCCTATTGGTCCCGGTTGGTGCCACCAACAGGGACCAAAGGGCCTCCTGCCTGGGCTCGCCGCACCGGCCACGTGGAGGACCATCTGTCCCGGTTTATGCAAGAACCGGGACTAAAGGTCTAAGGCATTAGTACCGACACCTTAGTCCCGGTTCAAAAACTGGGACAAAAGGTCCTTACGAACCGGGACAAATGCCCTGTTTTCTACTAGTGAAGAGAAACACATGTATAACAATTACAGGTATCCTGATTTGGATCTAAGATTTAAAAAGAATAGAGTGACTCTATGACTAAAGAGTGCAATGAAATTTCCTAAAAACACCTTCTCCGCGATATTAATCTCTACTTGAAGAAACACTCCAAAGACTTCGGTAAATATCCTGCAATTAGACTGATGCAATGATGTTGTTACTCTTTCACCTGCAGGAACATTATCAAAAATGATTTTTGAAACGCCTTGAGTCATCAATCCAAAAAGATGGGAAACCTTGCTCGAAGAACGTATTTGGGTCCGGGATGATCCCCAAGAAATGTGGGCCATTGAATCACTATGTCTTCACCATGGTGTCGTTGAGAGATTTCACTGCCACAAAGAATCAGGCACCAAAAAAACTTGACACAACAACATAAATCATCAGATCCGAATAATCAGATCTGCGAGGACAGAAAACTCTCTAACCTCATGGCACCATAAAAAAAACGAGACGAAATTTATTCTCATAAAACTATAATGATCACTAGACGTTGGCGAAGAACATATAGATCTTCAAGATCTGTGGTCCCTCCCCCCGCTCAGCGCCACGATTGCAGCTAGAGGCAAGGGGATCTAAATTTCTCATATGGCGACGGCGGCCGCGCCGGCACAAGGCTCAGAGATGGGGGTAATGGAGAGTCCCTATCTGCTGCCATTTTGCGAAATGCACATGTGACCTCTCGACTAGGCCGGCCCATAGATGCAAGCAGTTCACAGCAACCAGTGGCACTGTAGCAAAAGCCAAGATTTTAGAGACATGTTTTTGTAACGATAGTTTTTTTTTCCATTCTGGACATGAAAATACGAATATTTTTTGAACATGCATACAATTTTTTAAATCTTTTTGACATGCGAATACTTTTTAAAAATTAAGAATATTATTTTGACATTGTAAACAAATTTGCAAGACGAGTTTTTTTTCCCGAAATTTTGAAAAATACTAATTTTGGCAAAATTTTAAGAACATGAACATTTTTAAAATTCCTGAACCAATTTATAAAACATGATTTTTTTTAAAGAAAAAATTGTAAAATTTGGAACAACAAAATAATTTTCGAAATTTAACAAATTTATAGGAACACAAACATATTTGGCAACTTCCAAACTTTTTTTAAAATTCTGACCAAATTTTGAAAACAACAACATTTTTTTATTAGTCCAAACAACATTGAGATAACAATAATTTTTGGAAAATGCACATATTTTTTGAAACTCCAAACAAATTTTGAAATAACTGTGTACCATTGTTCGCCCACGCGCGTGCTTTGAGCCGACCCAGGGGGCTAGACGCTCCTGGTTCTTTTACTTTCCAGTCTTTTTTGCTTATTTAAATCTTGTTTGACATTTTCAAAATAATCACGGACATAGAAACAAAATTAGTTCTACATTTCATAAAAATATCTCGAATTGTCCGGAAATTACCAATTAAAAAAAGTAAAAAAAACGAAAACAATTCACCATTTGAAAATTATTCCTTGATTTTTCAGAAAATGTTCACGATCTCAAAACAAAGTCATGATATCTGAAAATTTTAGCGAACTTAAAAATGTTCATGATTTCAAATTTTCTTCACGAAAGTATAAAAATGTTTCCGAATTCAAAAAAATTGCCGGCCCATCCGCCGTCCTTAGGCAATCCCGCCAATACATCAAGGAGGTGTTTGTTTCGGCATTTTGTAACGTAACCTGATAACGACGGAATCTGAAAACGATAGTTTTTGTTTGGTTGGACTTCACCGTAATGAGATCCCGTGTAATTAGATTACGCCGCTGTACAAACTTGATTCCGCCCACATGTCCACGGTATCCGTTCCCTCTCTCTGACGCAAAACTCTCGCCATTGTTCGTTCTTTTACCCGAGGCTGGAAGAGCGGCCCCAATGGTGCGCGAGATTAGGGGCCGGCTGGCAGCGCGCGAGATCGGAGCAACAGGCGGCGCACATGCTTGGGAGTGGCCGGTTGCGCTTGAGATGGCCGGCGGCGCGCATGCTTGGGGGCGGTCGGCGGCGCTTGAGATTGCCGGCGGTCGGCGGCGCGCATGCTCGTGGAGAGGCTAGGGCCGAGCAGGCCGCTGATGGGGGAGGCTGACCGGCGAGAGACAAGGGAAGTCTGGCAGTCAGGAAGAGAGAATCCTCACGCATTGGGGAAAAAAGAGCAGATCAACGGTATCCAATTCCTTTACCTTTGACGAACCAAACAAACTAGGAAAGAAATCGATACACCTCCTAAAACACCGTGATCTGATTACGTTAACGTTAACGTTACCATTCTTGCAACCAAACACCTCCCAAAGTGCGTACCTTGCTATCCCCCGCGGTACAATTGGATAACTCGTCTCAAGCGAAAAACAGATGGGCCGGCCAATAGTTGTTCCGGAGATTAGTGCAGTTCGTTTTTTTTTTTAAAAGTTCGTTTTTTATTTCTTTCTTTTTTCCCTCACATTTTAAAAATTTGTTTTTATTTAAACATTACATATTATAAGATTAATTTTAAACTTATTATAAGATTAATTACTTACATTTTAAAAAGCTCACAGAATATTAATAGAATGTTTTTGAAATGTAATAAATTGTTTGTGAAATTTCAAGAATTGCTCATACCATTTAAAAATGTTCATGTCTCTCAAAAAGTTTCACACGTTTAAAGTTTTGTTCATGAGAACGTAAAATTTTGCTCCATTCATTTGTAGAAAATGTGTGCACCATTCAAAAAATTGCTCATCATATTTAATGAATATTCGTGCATTTCAGAATATTTTTCATGACATTTTAAAAACATGTTCATGCAACAAAAAAATTATTGTCGCATTTTTGGAATAACATTCATGACATGCTAAATGCGCCTGTCATTAAAAAATATATTATAACAAACAAAATATGTTTGCACATTTAAAAAAATATAATATATGTCATTTTTTGATAAAATATTCAATATGTGTTTAAAAATGTTCAGTTTACATTTAACAAAATGTTTAATGTGAACGTTACAAATTTTCAACATGTATTTGGATAAATGTTCAGTATGCATTTTAAAACGTTCATTGTGTATCTAAAAACTATTCAACATGTATGCAAAAATGTCTCAACACGTATTCGATAAAAAGTCAACTTGTATACAAAAATGTACAACACGAGTAGATCTTGTTGAACTCCGCCCTAGGGGTATTCTGCGGGAAATTTAAATGAATGTCAGGGACATGGTATGACGGACTCGATTCTGGTAGATCTTGGCCAGGGGTCCTAAGGTAGTAGCCTCGATGGTAATAGAGAGAAGCGATTTTACCCAGGTTCAGGCTCTCCGACGAGATAAAACCCTACGTCATGCTTGTGTTCTATTGATTTGGGATGGTGTACAAAGTACATGTTGGTCTACCACGAGATCAATGATGTTGTATACAAGCCCTCCCCTCTTGTTTATATAGGTACCAGGGGATCTAGTGTTATACTAAGGCCGACTACATATAAGGTAATCATTGTAGATGACATCTAAGTCTTGAAGTATGGGCCAAATCTTTAGAAATATTCCTTCTAAGCGCCATGGGCCGCCTTGATGTGGCCTGTTGGTGAACCTACATGTGGTCCTCCGTCCAGCCCACCTGGCAGAGAGACGACGTGATGAGTGACCCCTAATTTGGAACAAAATCATGGTACCTTTCTCCTTTGCAGGGTGCAAGATACCCCTTTATATTAGGATAGGCAGCATCTACCTTTTTTTGTTTTAAGAATAGAATTCTTAATGTGAGTCCCATTTATTGCACCAATGTAGTCTTTTTGCCATTGAGAATCCTGGATGCACGGTATAAAAGTTTGGCTCCTTGTGCTTGAGAAAGTGATATGACACCTTTACCACACAAAGTAGTACCTCATGGATTTTATGGTGGGTAGTATCTCTTGCATGTTTGAAACGGTTATGGGTTTTTCTATTTGATTCGCAAGCCCCGAAACTTTACAAAAACATAGCAAGAGACTCTTACATAGTTGCTTACAAAATGGTTGAGGCCATAATATTTCACCAACAAGTCATTAAGATCAAAGAAAATCCATGTTTTCGTTCACAGGTTGAAGTCCATTTGAACCATCCAAATCCACTCAAGATACATGTCAAATGCTTGGCCTTCACTATTCAACTCTCACAATACTCCCGCAACTCTTTTTGTTGCACCCAAACCAATGCTTTATGATTGCTTAGAATGACATAAAACCATTCGTCTCTTCAATTGATAACAGTTTTCATCATCACTACCATCAGCAATCGATGCATTCCACCCACTTGAGGCTTGTCTATAAAAAATATGAAAGTTCTCTCATAGACATAACAAATGCAAACATAGTATGTGTTGAAAGTAACACATGATAGGAAGAACACGTACCTCACATAGAAAAATTAATAAAGTTGTTGTCATATACATTGGACATAGCAAGTATTGTCATATAGCAAAGTTAATAAAGTGTTGTCATGTACATTGGACAAATCTCCAGGTGATCATCCCCACCTTGCGATGTGTTGAGGAGGGTGCCTGTGCGCGCCGGCGAAACCGCGCTGCCTCTCATGGGCATCATCGTCGCAGGTGACAGATTGATGTGCGCGAACCCCGCCACGACGTTGGTCTTCTCTGTTTGATGGCCGAATTGATTGAAGATTATTGTAAAAGTAGAAGTGGATGACAAACTCCGCTCTCTCTTCAGGCAAAGTGCCGATGACGTGTGGAAGTAGAAGTGGATGAAAAATGAACCGTGTTCTCATTGATTGAAGATTATTGTACGTAGTACATACTGGAGTAGCTTATTTTGTTGACGCGGACGCGTCCGCCTTCACCGTAGGCACGGGTGACGGGTCTCTCCCTGCCTGCCTCCCCCAAAGCTGGAGCGATGTGATAAGTTCTCCCTGTACAAATCTGATGAAGACACGGAGCGGCGAGCTAGAACAGTTTTGCCAGCGCTTTCTGTGTCGCGTCCGCTGTGTGTGTGTGTGTGTAAGATTTTGCGAGGTCGACACGACGGCCGTTTCCCTTAGTACTGTAGAACTGTAAGAACTCTCCTTTATTTCCATTGAGGAAGGGGATTGCTGCGTCGAGATTATGTAGAGAGATGGTTAATCATTCATCATCCAAGCGCCTGTAGCTCAGTGGATAGAGCGTCCGTTTCCTAAGCGGAAGGCCGTAGGTTCGACCCCTACCTGGCGCGCTTATCTTTTTGCACTGAGAGACTGCACTAAGCGAGCCGGCGTGCATTTTTTTTTCCTCTGTGGAATGTCGACTCCGCCTTCAAATAAAGGCGACGTTCATCAGCAGAAGGATCTGATGACAGCGTTCGTCAGCTGAAGTTCGTCAAGCTGACAAATAGTAGTACCGAGAGTTTATTAAAGCATCGTCGTCACTGAGAGACTGCACTAAGCGAGCCGGCGTGCGTGTTTTTCTCATCAAGTTTTCGTACGCTCCTAAAAAAGCCGGCGTTAGCAGAAAGATTTGATGATCGCGTTCATCGGCCAAAGCTCGTCAGGCTGGGTGACAGACACATCATGGTAGTACCGAGAGTTTAGCAAAGCATCATCGTCACTGAGAGACTGTCCTAAGCGAACCGGCATGGGTGTTTTTCTCATCAAGTTTCCAAACGCTCCTAATAAAGCCGACGTTCACCAGCAGAAAGATCTGATGGCAGCGTTCATCGGCCGAAACTCGTCACGCTGAGTGGTTGACACGTGATAGCACTGAGAGAGTTTAGCAAATCATTCGTCGTCACTAAGGGCATGTACAATGCATAGCCTCAAGGTGATGCCTCGCATGCCATGTAGGATCGGGTATGACGTAAAGTAGGTTCGGATAGGGAATCGGGATCCTCTTCGAGAGACGGTGCTTGAAGGAAAAAGTGTGGCCGTGACAAAAGTTGAAAAAGTTGGAGTGAAAAGTAGAGATGCATGTGTATTAGAGTCTTTATTTTCTATTTCTTAATGAGGCCCACTAGTGGTAGCTTGCATTGGGGAGGAAAAATAAATATAGATGCCTCAAATTACTTTTTATCATGAGGCATATGTATCCATATGCCACCATTGTACATGCCCTAAGAGACTGTACTAAGCGAGCCGATCCATCTGAGCACTTCACTATTCTCCGTTCTGCACTTGAGTGGCGACCAGAAAGCTCGATCTCATTCATAATCGTGTTCATTAGCCGAAGCTCGTGACGACGACATACAGAACGTAACATTTTTGCTAGTAGTAAGTAGTAGCGCTATATACCACGGTGCAACGCGAGAGGATTATTTTGGCCACGACAGAACTCGTACGGCGATAAGTACCATCCGTGAAGATCACTACTGGTAGCAGAGCATCGTCTCGTTCAATGAGACACGATAGTGGTAGTACTACATCAGGTTCCAGAGCGGCGGCGATCGGTCCGTTCAGTAACTTCAGTTGGCATCACCGGGCGTTTGGTTCCAGAGCTTGACTGTGGCGGCGTCGTAGGGGCGGAAGCCGCGCGCCAGGGCGGCGCGCCACGCCCTGTCGACGCCGGTGACCGCGTCGCCGCACTCGTGCCCGGGCCACTTCTCCAGCGCGTGCACGATCCCCGCCGCGCGCCACGCGCTCATCACCCGCCTCGGCAGCCAGTTCTACGCGCACGAACATGAACAGCCACACGACATCAGCACGGTGCGTGCACAGTGCACACAGAGTGGCATGAAGCCACGGACACAAATGTTGGATCTATGGTTGTTACCTCGCAGGCGTGGAGGTTCTCGTACGACTCCGGCGCCACGAGCGCGGGGGTGCTGTGGTACACGCAGTCGGCGCGGGCGTCGCCGCCGCCGGTGACCGGGAACTGGGAGTAGGGCACGAAGTGGGTGCCCGGCGCCGCCTTCTCCTGCTCCCGCGCCGTCAGCCCGTCGCCGACCAGCCACACCTGCAGTCCGTTTCACGTCACAACCAAACTACAGCAATTAAACTGCAGAAACTGAATAAAACCACCGCAGACTGTAGTGCTACCTTGCTGCTGTAGCTGCATGACAGAGCCAGGCGGCCCCGGAGCTCCGGGCTGATCTGCTGCCTCAGCGCCTCGTGCAGATCCGCGTCCACCACCCGAACCTGTTCGACACGATCATGAAACAATCAATCAATCATCCAAATGCATCATTCAACCGATCCAGATTCTCTGTCTTCAGTTTGCACTTCTCTCCTTCTGAAGAAGAAGAGCAACAGTGTTTGCAGTGTACCTGAATGTCTCGCTCGCAGAGGGCCTGGGCGAGCACGGACACGACCTTGCAGTCCTTCCCCAGGAGGAGCACGTCCCTGGCGCCGCGGGGCACCATGTGGAGCACGGCGGCGACGGCGAGGCTCGTCCCGTCGACGATCTTGGTCTTGAGGCCAGGCTTCCGGATCACGTACAGCTCCCCGTTCCGGTTCAGCTCGTACCCCTGCAGACATGCTCCATCGACGCCATGTCAGTAACTTCATCAATTAGCGCCTGCCAGGAGTAACTATTGTTTTTATTTTCAGAAAATACTAGTATGCGTGCTGTCTAGTCTGAAGATCTGAAAGTGCAGTAAGTACTCTGCATGTATTCATGGCGCTGCCGCGCCTCGCACCTACTGTCTGGATCCCGCATTGAATCTAGCGCAGTGCTACTTGTAAACAAATTCAATGGCGCCAACGAAATGAATGCAGTTTGCAGCGTGCATTGAAGGGGGTTCATGCGCTAGTTTGCTTGCCTGGTTCAGCAGCCCCAGCGTGAGCACCGCGGCGCCGCTCGCCTCCGCGTCCGCCACCGCCCGCTCCACCACCCGGCTCACCGCGTGCCCATCCTTCTTCGACGTGTACTGCACAAGAGAAAAAGTATGATGAATTCTTTGAAAAAATTAAGGAATGAATTGCTGTCGATGTGGATGTTTGTTCTGTGGCTGTTGCTGGTACCTGGGAGGTGTATCTCGGGACGACCCATGTCTCGGTGCTCAGCTTGCCCATCCTGTTGGCCTCGCACCGGAAGGCCGTCGTGCCCAGCAGCGAGGCCAGCGCGGCAAGCGGCCGCTCCACCATGGCCAGCGCCCACGCCAGCGCCGACGGGGGGCGCGAGTCGAGCGGCGCGGCGGCGAGGGAGGCGAAGCCGAGGCGGAGGTGGAGGAGGGAGCCCGGCGCGGTGAGGTGGGTGAGGTGGACGACGTCGGGGGCCTCCTCCCGGCCGTGCAGCGTGCGCTCGTACAGGTCGTCGCTCGACTTGTCCATGGTGCCGTACAGGTAGTCGTAGAAGGGCACGAACAGCGAGTAGTTGGTCCTGAACTGCGTGTGGTGCAGCGAGTGGAACCTGCCCCATCCATCCAAATCCGCCATGAATAATGTGCCAAAACTCCATGGAAACTAACAAGCTCGTGCATGCATGGCCATGGAAGAAGGCGACTTACGAGGGGGTGTACATGAGGTACTTGAGCGGCGGGAAGAGGTCGAAGAGGAGCCTGGGGACGAGCTCGAAGTTGCAGTGGCCGAGGTAGTTCATGAAGTCGATGTAGACGAGGTAGGCGTTGGACATGGCGACGGAGCTGGTGCCGGTGGCCATCATGGAGAGGAGCGGGATGGCGAAGAGGCCGAAGTAGACGGCCTCCTCCGCGAACGGGTGGATGACGGAGGTGACGGGCTCGGTGACGATGGACGCGTGGTGGTGCGAGTGGTACCGCGCGTAGAGGAAGTGGTGGTGCAGCGCCCGGTGGAACCAGTAGTAGAGGAACTCCACGGGGCCGAGGTGGAGGAGCGTGGTCACCACCAGCCCCCGCGGGTTCCACCACGGCAGGCCCTGCGCGATCGGCACCGTCCAGTTCACCACGTAGAACAGCAGCGCCGTCAGGATGATCTGGTCGTCCCTGCCACCATTTAATTTGTGGACGCACGCGTCGTCAGCGTCTCCGGCCATGGCCATGCCGCCATTGCCGTGTGCGTGCATGCATCCGTGAAGATGAAGAAGAGGGAGAGGAAGAAGAAGAGATGGGTGACGGACCAGTTGCGCTCGCGGTCGACTTGCTCGAAGTCGAGGCTCTTGCTGACGATGCGGTGCTTGGAGCGGGCGGTCTGGTGGCGGGAGAGGGAGATCCACAGCTGCGTGTAGAGCAGCCGGAAGAGCAGCGTGGGGAGCACGAAGAGGCTGAGCAGGTCCCCCTCCTCGCCCCTCGCCGTCGCCGCCGCGAACCGGTACGTGCTGTACGCCGCCCACGGCGCCACCAGCGCGTACTGCACGCACCCAAAAAACAGAGCCGGAATGGTCACCACGCGCTCTGGCCGAGATGTATGCACACACGGACACTGACACACATGCATATGCATGCAAGGGCGAGCATGTGGACATACCTTGTAGTTCCCCATGTCGTGCCATGGCCACCGGGTGAGAGGGCCGGGCTTGGACGCCATGGCTCGTTCCTTGGAGTTGGAGACCCTCGCCGGAGCTCGGCTTCGCAGCAGAGCTGCTACCTCTGTTGCGCGGCTGCGAGAGTGAGATGCTCGTCGCGATGGGGGTGGAGGATGGCAATGGCGGAGGGGGTACTGGCTTACATTTATACTGCTCAAACAACCAAGGAGCGGAGCAGTGGGGGGTGGGGACACGTGCAGGCCGGAGCCGGACCCCGGCCCGCCGGCCAGGGAAAGAAGGCGGGCCGATCTTGATCGCCAATGGAAAGGCTTAACGGTTCCCTAGAAGCAAAATTCAGGGGATTAGCGTGAGGTTGATGGAAATCAACCTCATAAATTTCCATCCGTGGGTTCGTTACCCGTAGGTTTAGCATTTTTGGTCCCGTAGTTCTACGTGATGTGATCTCGGTCCCTGCCCTAGCCCATCGATCGCGCTGCCGACCACAGTAGAGTGGGGGTGGCACACCATGCTAGTAGCTCTGCTACAAGTGATGTGCGGTACACGGAGTGAAATTTTGTACACGGAGACGGGTGGCCGGGGAGAGCGTGTCTCGGCCCCCATGAAAAGCTCCCGCTCTAGGGTTCCTCCCTCCCTCCCCCCGCCGCCGCCGGCCGTCCTAGGCCCTGCCGCCGCCGATCACTGGCTGCCCCCCTCCCACCCCCTCCTCCCTCTCCCCCCGATCCGCTCCGTGCCGCCTCCGGGAGGTGGCGGGCGCCGCGAGCCCCACTAGCTCCCCGTCCGCCTCGTCTCTCCTTCCCTGCCGCCAGCGCCGACAGGCGCTGGCCATGGGCCGGTGGTGTTAGCGGCGGCGGCTGGTGTTGCCCTCACAAGACGGCTCGCCGGGCATGGGGCGGCGGTGCTCTCGGCTTGATGACGGCCAGCGTCCGGCGGCGGTGGCGGCGGCTCATGTGATGGTGGTCGCGCCCTTGGCGGCGAGACGGCGTGGTAGCGCACCCCGACCAGATCGAGGCCCGCGAGCCCCATCTGGGTCCTAGCGGGGCGGCTCTGGTGTAACCGCCATCGTGTGTGGTGAGGAGGTGGAGCAGCTCGGACGGAGGCAGCGAGCCGACGGCGTGCGTGCCATGCGCGCTGAAGCGGAGCTGTCCGGCCTCGAGGGCTCGGCGGGCTCTGTGGGGCCACGGGCCCGTAGGCTCCTGCTTTGGCGTCCGGTCGGCTACCGTCGTGGACGGTGGAGGTGGGGCCCTCCAGTATGCTGACGGTGCTGCTGCCATAGCCCCGGCTCCCCTTCTTCGTTGTGCAGGCCATCTTCGCGGTGCCGTGGTGAGACAACGTGGGAAGCTTCGTGTCCGTGTTGCGCAAGATGGTGGTCGGTTTGGTGGCGAGCTCCGGAGTGCCTGAGGTGGAGGATGGGATCGGGAAAAATCCTTGTTGACTTGGCTGACACCGACGCAGTGGCGCCTGAAGGTACCACCGGACCTTCCTGGAGGGCATCGGGGCTACCCTTCCTTTCTCCCCACCGCGTATCGGGGGAAACCCTTGGCAGCAGCGTCGTCATCGTCGCGTTCCTTGTTGGAGGTGTTGATTGGTACCGGCGCTTCGGAGTCTCGGATGGACGCAGCGGCCGCGAGGCTTCGTCGTTTTTGTCGATCCGCCGTTATCGGCGTTTGTTTCTTTTCTTTTTTCTCTTTCTTTTCTTTTGGGCGCGATTGTGCTGCTTCCGTCCCAGTATCTATCGTTGGTTGTATCGGATGGTTGCTTTGTAATACAAAGCGTGGGAAACCCTTTTTCTTAAATTTTGTACACGGAGTAAGGGCGGTTCGAAAAAAAAGAACAGCGTTGGCCACAAAAGGTGCAACGACACGACTCAAAACGCAAACAATAAGAGAGGGACAGGCTGAAAACGTTTAAAAAGGGACAAACTATTCGTAAGAAGCCTTGAAATTACGAATTTCCAAACAACCGCTAGCGTTTGACTTTCTCCTTAGCTCACCTTCTTCCTCCTGCCGCCTGCCGACACCCGACACTATTCAACGACGAGGCTATTGTGTGCGCATCTCCCCCCCCAAGCTGCCACCTCCATCAGTCTGCCGCCGCCGCCACCGGTCATCCCTCTAAACCCACTGTCTTCTCTAGCTAAGTTGAACCCCCCCTCACACACACACACACACACACACACACACACCCCTTCCCCCCTCCCGTCCTGACCGCACCACACTCGCACCCATACAAGTCAACCTCGTCTTCTGCTCCATCGGCGACATCGCAACTGTGTCGTGTCCGGCTTCGGATCGTTCCCGGCTCGGCGCCATTGGAACACTGCAGTCAGTCGCATCACGCCCGACCCCCCTCTTCAGATTGCGCTCTCCGAAAATCGACCGACCCAAGTTGCAAATTCAGGCGGTTTACCAATAGAAAACAATGTAAAATGTAATTAGAGGAAGACCAGAAAACAAAACCACGAGGGAGAAGTCACGACAAAAGTGCCGTCTGCATGCACGACGCGCATGATGAGGAAGTTGCATGACCATGCCTTGAGGGCCAGCAAGCTAGATTGCGTGACCTCGTCGAGTACGTACGCAAGCAAGTGAGGCGGCTGCAGACGCATGACTAATTTGTATCATTCCTCTTTTTTTCTTCTAGTAATTCATAAGCGTGATCAGGCCCAGAAGCACGCATGTATTCTACCGGGATTCACTTACGTGTGCAAAGAAAAAGCGTGCGTGTGCGTGTGCATGCGTGCGTGCGTGCGTGCCTATGTGTG
This sequence comes from Aegilops speltoides, assembly GCA_021437245.1. Classification (NCBI taxonomy): domain Eukaryota; kingdom Viridiplantae; phylum Streptophyta; class Magnoliopsida; order Poales; family Poaceae; genus Aegilops; species Aegilops speltoides. Next base: position 485,991,690 of record CM038146.1, read on the forward strand.
TGTTGATTCCATCAGAAAAAAAAAAAAACGAATACAACACCGAGTAAGTGTCATGTACTGTACAAGACAACCAGCAGCGCATGGATATCATCGAGACCGCCCGGCCCGGCACAGCAGAGAGATGTGATGTAATACGGCATGCTGCCTGATAAGCCATTGGGGAGTACTACGTACGTAATGCGTGTCTCCGTCGTCGAACCAATTTGGAATATGAACGTCCCACTCGCCTAATTCCATGATGATCACGTCTTGTTGCTGCCCTTTAAGATGATGATCGGTCGAAATATCCGTCACACCCACTTATGGATCACTGACGTGGACACAGCCAACGCCGCAGGCCTAATCAGGTAAACCGCATATAAGGTGATAAATACTAGGGTGAATTCCATTTTACTGTCAAGGACAAATACATTAATTATGATGTCTTTAGCTTCCTTTTGCTACTGGTGACTTGTGCAAGCCACGCGTTAAGTTGAGAGGTCTGATTACATGGGACGCTCGGAGACGAGCACGGCGCCAACGGCGTGGAGCCCCTGTTGTTCCATGCATGCATGTGGCCGGAGCATGTCAAGCGGTGCACTGAACAAGACAGATGCGTTAGCTCAGACACACGGCTGTGTATGTCAGTTATTTTAAAGTTAGGGTGTGTCTAGGTCTGAGTCAACTGAGACTTAACCAAGTCTCAGTCAAGTGATATAGTATATGAGAAGAAAAAAAAACTGAAAAGAAATTTCTGTACGAATCTCAATGCAAGATCAAAGAAATATAGCATCGACTGAGACATAACGAAGTCTAAGTCGACTGAGACTTAGCAAAACTGTTAAAGTTATTCTAATCTGATGCACACACAAATTTGTAATTATTCATCTACTACTGGAATTTGGACAGCAACGGCCGGAGCCAAGCAGGAGCAGAGCCACGTCGAGCTAGCTGATCGATTGGCCGTGTGAGGCACGTTGCAAAGTTGCTGCATGTATTTCGTTTCGTAGCGTACCATGCCAAGGAGAGGAGTGAAGGCGGCCATAGCCATACAACTGTACGACAAGGCCGGCCGTGAAATCTTGCCGACAGGGAGGCCTTTGGTTTACCCGCGCGCGCCCGGTCCCCTACGCCGACCAATCGTCGTGACACGGTACACACTGTTCACTCTGTCCTGCATTGCCCACGCCTCTCCATGTGGCGTAAGTACCGTGCCGTCACATCTGTGTACCAAGAGTTTGGAGAAGCGGAAATTGCGTCCCATCGCGGATTGCTAGCTGCTCCAGACGGTTCAGCCGCTTTTGGAATGGAAAACAGTCACCGCCATCGGTCCGTCTTGTCTCCTATGGTTCTTGGACCATGAAGGCACGATGGATGCCGAGCTGGGGGGTTCGTTTTAGGTGTTTTTCGAGTCATGCTCAACAAGACGAGGTGGCGGCGGCTTCTTAAAGATGGAATAAGGTTCTCCTCGCCTAGCCCCGTTCCGGTGACGTTTCAAGCGTCGTCGGAAGGCGTGTAGACGTTTTTCTCCGACAGATCTTGTGGTCGGCGTTTGTCTTCGGTGGATCCGGCTGGATCCGGTCTTCGTTCATCTATGTATGTGCATCTGCAAGTTGGATCTTTTTGATCTACACTTCTCTTTATCGACGACGGTTGCTGTTCTAGCACTCTGGTCCTATAGGGCCTTAGCACGACGACTTTTGGATTGTCTACTACAACAATGTCTACCTGAATGTAAATTTTACTTTTAGTGCTTTTTGTACTACGTTGACAATTGATGAATATATCGGAAGTTTTCTCGTAAAAGAAAGAATGGAAAACAACCCTTTTTTTTCTTCGGAATGCCGAGATACAATATGGATGATTTACTTGTGAAAGGAAGAAGGGAGAGACACCGACAAGTATTATGTGCACCGTACCGGCAGTACCTCGGAACTCGAATACGTGCACCCTTTGCGCTCTCTCTCTTTCTCAGAGGAAAGATGATAGTCTTTTTCCTTGCGGGGTAGAAAAGATGATGAAAGTCAGCAGCAGATGGCCATCGTCGATCATACCATGCAAGACAATGACATGTATCATATATTACCCAGCCCAACTCACACACATGCATGCATGCACTGCACACTGGCCGATCAACCGGTTAGGAATAGCTATATTTGCATTGCATTGCTTGATTAGTCGGGGGAGAGTACATACGTGTCCACGGTCTACTCATTCTCGAATGTGAACATATACGACTACTTGGTCAATGCAATTTGACGAGTGGAAATATGTGATCACTGGTCACATGCATGCATGCACGGCCAGTTTGCGTAAAGGAAAAGATCGTGTACGTGTCGACGGAAGATAGCGGTGCCATATACATCTACTGGTTTAGTCTCCTGACTGAGTACTGACTACTGAGGCCTGGTCCACTTACTCGTGCGCAGGGAAGGAACCAGCGTGTGTTTTCACTCCGAGAGGGCAACATCAACACGTGCTCTTGTAGCTTGCCGACGCGTGTTTTGTAGTGCGCAGTACTGTACCTCGCGTGCGTGAGCAATGGCTATTATCGGCGCATAGATATCATCGAGCACCGCCGCGTTACGGACCATTGCCCTAACTAGCCGTGCATCAGGGCCGGAGAGCGTAGCACGCGTCTAGTGTCTAGTCAATCTAAACATCTCACTTGGTCAATTTTGCAACCAGTGGGTCAAGCTATAATCACGGGTCACATGCATGTATGGCTAGCTAATTGCATGTTATTGCTCCCCCTTCAAACAGATCGGTCGCAAAAGTCGTGGCACGTATTCATGCATGGGACATGCATGCAAGGGAAAGCATGCATGCATGCGTATTCAGTAATGCTAGAGTGAGGCGGGCCGCCCCGGGGAGAAATGGAGGAGGGGGGGGGGGAGCAATGCTACACCTACAAACGATTTACAAGCTTTTACAGGATGGTTAATCTTGATTGGTCAATAGGTGATGGGGGCGGCCCACCCCCTGAAAATCAGGGAGGGAGTTTGTGATTGGTTGTTAGATGGAAGGAGCGTGTAAAAGCGTGTAAGTTTTTGTATGTCTAGCATTTGGGGAGGGGGGGGGGGTGGAGAAATTTAACGAAGGGCCCCGTAAACTGCGTGTAACAAGCCCGTATGTCTAGGATTTTTGATGCGTATTTCCCTTGGAGAAAATGGACCATGGTGTCAATGCATGCATGCATGTAAGTACACAAAAGTACTTTTCTTTTGCATGATTAACCAACCGTAAGTCGCAGCATCTCACGCTTGTGCTGGGAGATGGTGGTTGGGGACACGTGAATTTAAATTTATATCATCCCCCTCTTCAAGGGAAATGACATGTACTCCCTCCTTTCCGGTTTATAAGGCTCAATTCAAAAATCTCACCAATCAAGGTAGATGGTGAGTGGTGGAATATTTTTTGTAGTTTGCAAAGTACCCAATTAATGCTCTAGTTTTCCTCAAAAAATTATGTTTACCAATGCATTAATTGGAATGCATGCATGCATAAAGTACATGCATTGGTCAATTTTCTCTTAATACTTGCATGCAATGATTTAATGCACCTTGGAATCCGAACTTATGATGGGGAACAACCAAATTGAGCCTTATAAAATGAAAAAACTAAAATTTTGAGATAAGCCCTATAAACCGGAAAGGAGGGAGTATCATATTACCCAGCCCAACTCACACACATGCATGCATGCACTGCACACCGGCCGATCAGCCGGTTAGGAATAGCTATATTTGCATTGCATTGCTTGATTAGTCGGGGGAGAGTACATACGTGTCCACTGTCTACTCATTCTCGAATGTGAACATATACGACTACTTGGTATGCAATTTGACGAGTGGAATTACACGATCACTGGTCACATGCATGCATGCACGGCTAGTTTGCCTAAAGGACAAGATCGTGTACGTGCCGACGAAAGATAGCTGTGCCGTATACATCAACTCGTTTATTCTACAGACGACTGAGGTCTGGTCCACTTACTCGTGCGCAGGGAAGGAACCAGCGTGTGTTTTCACTCCCAGAGGGCAACATCAACACGTTCTCTTTTAGCTTGCCGACGCGTGTTTTGTAGTACGCGGGACTGTACCTCGCGTGCGTGACCGATGACAATTATCATCCGCGCATAGATATCATCGACCAGCGTCGCGTTACGGACCATTGCCCTAACTCGCCATGTATTCGGGCCGGAGCACCTAGCACGCGTCTAGTGTCTAGTCATTTTACAATCTGAACATCTCATTTGGTCAATTTTGCGACCAGTGGGTCTAGCTATAATATATCACGGGTCACATGCATGCGCCGCTAGCTAATTGCGTGTTATTGCTTCCCATTTAAACAGATCCGGGCGCAAAAGTCGTGGCACGTATTCATGGCCAAAGCATGCATGTATGCACGTATTTCCCTTGGAGAAAATGAACCACGGTGTCAAAGTATGCATGCATGCATGCATGCAGGTAAGAACACAAAAGTACTTTTCTTTTGCATGATTAACCAACCGTAAGTCGTGGTATCTCATGCTTATGCTGGGCTGCTTGCGCCGGGAGGTGGTGGTTGTGGACACGTGAATTTATAGGAGCACCACGTAGTACTCCTACACACATTTGGCAGTAATAGTATGCAGTATACCCTTTACATGTTAATACGTATGTGCAGCTACTAGCTACCGTCGGTCGTCAGTGGCCGTTGGGGGCATGAATGTATACCAGCAATGGTTTACGTACGAAAGGAAAACGGTGCACCCCTTCAGTCCTTCATGTGAATCAACCATCTTCTTACGCAAGTCCGTCCACCCAAGAGTCAAGACAGTGATTGTGTTAGGAGCCCTTGTCTCGCATATTACACGGTCAAGAAAAGCACTCCATGGGAGACAAGCATATACAGGAGTAAGTATTACGGTAAAAGAAATCCATGGCAATGTATTTGTAATGGGTGTAACTAGGTTTCGGTTGATTAAGACCTAATCAAGTCTCAATCAAGTGACATAGTAGTATATAAAAAGAAAAAGAAAAAAAACAAATTTTTATACGAATCTCAATGCAAGATCAAAGGAATATGACATATGTCTCGGCGACTGAACCATAGCAAAACTGATTCCTAAAAGGAAAAAAAATCATACATTGTGAAAAAGGTATTCGGTAGAAAATGCACACCGTGGTATGGTCTATATTTTGACTATATTTAGCAGGTCAAATTTCAGAGCATGTGGATTTTTTTAACAAAGAGCATATGGATTTTTTTTTTCTTCGAAACGGAGGCAAAAGATTTGCCTCATCGATTAATTAAGAAGAAGAGAGTTGCCAGTTAATTAACGGAAAACCGGGCGAAAACCGATACAAATCAACCACATGCGGTCAACTGACTGAGCATGCAACCCATAAGCACATGATCAGCCCGACAACCATACCCAACACGCAACGATCACCAACCCACACCCTCCTACTCGCAAAGAAACCCCCCAACGAGAGAACCTCGGCCGAAGACCACGAACAGCACCAAATCCACAGAGACAAGCCGGGCCTTAAGGACAATCCAAGAGACTGATGGCCCTCCATCAAGCAGCTGCAGACGCCTTCTTTGCGGCATCACTCTTCTTTCTTTTGTTCCCGAGAGCCTCCTCCACAATCGCATGGATTTTTGTTGACTACATGCAACCAACCGAAGGCAGGTCGAAAGTGCGCTTTACCGGTCAGCCGCGGTGTGGCTCGCGCGGATCACCCGCCACCTTTGTGTACACTCCGATTAACCGTGACCCGTCTTCAGGTGAGTACGCATACGGATGTACGTGCACGCGCACTGATATCGATCAGTATAGGTTAGCGCACGGTGGTTGGCGCATTGAAGTTACTTTGAAACGACGGTCTGGCCGGAATCCCGGCGAGGAGCTATCCTGGCGTTTCAAAGCCTCGGCGCCAACGTGCATGCATGCAGTAGATCCTCTGTGTAGTTGGTTGCTGCATGGCTAGGACGACCGTAACTAACTTCTTACCCGATCTGCGTCAGTCAGTAGATAGATAGAATGCCAGGCAGCGACCGATGTTGCACCGTTTCACACTTCCTTCTGGGACAGATTCCGTTTCACGCTTGTTATTTGACTCTAGCCTCCAACGCATGCTCCTAGACGCGGTCGTATATCAGTGACGGCTGCAGCTAAGGTAGCGAGCTATTTGTCCTGGTACGCAATAATAAACGACCGTGAGCCATGGGCGTTCTGGGAAGGGTAGTGTGGGTCGCCAACTTGTTTGATTCCTGTGTAGAAAAACAATTTGTTCTATATATGAAACAATCTGGAGGAGGAATAGGGGATTCAAAGCACATGATGGTTCAGCCAAACTATTGTTGAGACGGTGTTAAACAAATTCGTCGTTGCAGAGCCAACTGCAAGACAGACATACCAGCCCATGCCGACGGCGATGACCGGGAAAAGAAATTGAAGTGGCGCACCATGCATAATTAATCGGTATGCAGGGGATCGGGCAGTAGTAATGCCTGCACCTACCCGTCCTTACTGTTGATCCGCTATATATTATGGTCGTCCGGCGATCGCCGGGGAGCACGACGGATTCTTTTGCCACCCGAGCAAACAGTGGCTCGGGTGCAGGCCGATACCGTCGTGGTTGCCGGCCCGTCGATGAAAGTTGCCGCGAAGGAAACTTTGTCAGTCAAATCATGGCATGTGAATATGTGATGTGCGTCCAGGCGCCGCCGGTCTACATACCCAATCCCGGCGGAGGGGTGGACCCACTACTGCGCGTCTGTTTGTCTGTCTGTCTGCTGGGCCCTGTTGATTTTGAGCCCAGGCATGGGGGGACGCGCACTCGCGCTGCACGAGCTCGCTCCGTAGGTCAGCACAACGGTGGGCCGGGACGTTGTTTGTCTGTGGCTGGTCGTTCAACGCCCGGTTTTGCACCCACCATCCAGCAGCCATCATCATCATGTTCGCGGACGAACCGTAAAGAATGCCAACTCACTCTGACACTCTGTAGGCAGACTGCGCCGTACAGTGAACGCTGCTAATTCAAAGCACAGTAAGAAAAATAACTCGAGAGCCTCGCCTGGCGCTCAATGCACGTACGGCTAAAACAACTCTTCTAGAGTTAGAGTTTTTTTTTTTTTTTTTTTTGAAAAAAAGAGTTAGAGTTGCCATATCGGTCCGGTCAACCCAATAATCCAGCCTAATAATCGTCAGTATAACAAGACACATAATGTCCCATTAACAAAGTGCACCAAGTCGCCATAATTACATGGAGGCGCTGTGAGTGTTGATTTGGAACGCGCACTGTCCGACAACATGCGCTTATTGCTAGGTTCGTCCTAGCGATCCGGTAACGGCCCAACACTATAACTCCCTGAGCGATTTTGGAAAGGTTCTATGTAGCGGTTTTAAACCTTCTGTGGTTTTCGTCTTCCTTTGTTTTCGTGTCTTCTTTGTATTGGCATTTCTTATTTTTTTCTCAAGGAATCTTTAAATTGCGGTTAAAATGTTGACTATTTCTCGTTTAAGAGGTAATTTATGCGACTTCCGCTTATTTTGCGGGTAAAAAAAAGGAATTAACTCTTTCTCAATATATGTTGACTTTTTTCAATACAGGTTGTACATTATATGTATACACGCATAAGATTAGTTGATACACGTTGAAAATATTCCAAATAAATGATGACTATTTTGAAAAGTCATGTCTGAACAAATTTTGGATAAATCTTACACATTTCTAGATAATTTTTTTAATGGTAAAAAGATTGTTCAAAATTACGTGAACACTTCGTACATTGTATTCACATTTTTTCAAATGCCACACAAATCTTCATGAAAATGCATGAACTTGTTTTAAGCATGTCATAGACACTTTTATTGAATGGTATAATTTTTGAAAAAAAATGAGAACATTTTTGCGTTGTACATTTAGAAAAAAATATCGCTAACATATTTTGGAAATGCATGAACATTGTTTTAAATTTCAATTTTTAATTGTACAAAACATTCTTTTACATTTTATAAACATTTTTTTGTCTGATACTGTGTTCCTTCCCTTTGAACCGATTGGATATTTTGGAAATGCATGAACATTGTTTTAAATTTCAATTTTTAATTGTACAAAACATTCTTTTACATTTTATAAACATTTTTTTGTCTGATACTGTGTTCCTTCCCTTTGAACCGATTGGATATTTTGGAAATGCATGAACATTGTTTTAAATTTCAATTTTTAATTGTACAAAACATTCTTTTACATTTTATAAACATTTTTTTGTCTGATACTGTGTTCCTTCCCTTTGAACCGATTGGTCGCAAAAGTCGCAACACATATTCATGGGCCACGGATGCACGCATTGCAACGGAAAGCATGCATGCAGGCACTGGCGGAGCCTCTTGGAGGCCAAACGGGGTCGTGACCCCCCCCCCCTTCCTAAAGTGCAATTTTCTTTTAACTATGTATACTGACGCAGCCCATCACGTACGTGCATAGCTTGTTGGATCCATTTTTGCATCCGTGTAGCTTCCAGTACGTGAAGCTCTGTCGGCCAGAATTCTTCAGGGCTTGCCTCCATGCTTCCAATCTTGATTCCTCCTTGCTGCTGCACGGAACATCTCATGCTGTTGCACGCAACTGCTACCGCCTACACGACGAGCCGACCACAGTCGATGAGCCGAGCTGCCATGTTTTCATGCACATTTTGCTTTAATTTTGAAATTTGACCCCCTCTTGATTCCTTGCCACGCTCCGCCACTGCATGCAGGTATTTCCTGATAAGGAAATAGGCAGTTTTTCGATTGAATTAATCCATAAATAAATCATGAGCATGACATGGACAGCATTGATGACATACTGATTATGATCTAACAGAGCATGTACTACGCATATAGTAGAAACATCTACGCATACCGCTAGTACTGCTACAACGGAAAGAAACACGAGAGGGATAAGCGATGCATACCCTCCAATCGCCACGCGGTGGCGGTGACGGCGACAACAGCGCGGCATCCTCGGCGGCCTTCTTGTCGGCCTCGGCTTTCTCGGCGGCGGCGGCACGGTCGGTGTCGGTCGACATGGTGATGATGAAGGTGATGCGGACGTAGATGAACGAAGCGGCGATCGCGTAGTCGCTACCAAAAACCTAATCGCCTCTCCCGTCACAGGATCCGGAGAGGCGTGGTTTCGAGGCTCGCTCTCCGTCAACCGTGTCTGCGGTGAACGGACGGAGCGCCGGCGGCAGCAGAAAGCAGAGGAACGACGTGGGCGTGGAGGCGGAGATGCGTTACGTTTCGTGGCGGCTAGGGTTGGCGCGCCCACATATATATGTGCGGCACAGGAGAGACGTGGGCTGAACCCACGTCCAAGTCGGTAGCCCACGATCCGACGTCTCAGATCGTGGCCCCACCTGTCAAAGACTCTCCGTTCCTGACCGGCAAAAAGAAGCGCATAGGAGTGAGCTCGGCTCGGCTCAATCCCGCAACCACTCCAACTCCAACTCTCCTTCCACTTCCAAGGTGGGACTAAACTTCCCACCACCTTGTCATGCCACCTACATGGGCCCTTAGAGATTAAATCTGAAATTGTCATATGGGCTCTAGGCCCATCTCATATTTCAACATTTCCTTTGGAGAAAATGGAACACAATGTAAAGCACCTTTTCTGCGTGAATAAGTCATGCTTTCGCTAGGCTGCCATGGTTGTTGGACGCGTGAATTTATTTGGACAACCACGTAATTTTATGGACCCTTTTCATGTTCGTAAGTATGGTTAGCTAGTGTAGGTTGTCGGTGGTCGCTGAACGCATGCATGAATGTTGAATGTACAGCATTGGTGTACGCGTGAAAGAAAAACGGTGCACCCCTTCACGTGAATCCGTATTCCTACGCGAATCACTCCATCCAAGAGACAGTGAAAAATCCCTAAAAAAAAAGAGACAGTGAAAAAGTGAGCACCCACGCACGCAGTGGCGGACCCAGGATTTGCTGACGCCCCAGGCGAGAAACTAAGGGCTAAAAACTACCCCAAAAAAACTCCAGTTTCAAGGCATACAAAAGTCAATCTATGTTTCATAACTAATAAGAAAAACCAAACATCATATTCAATGGCAGCATTTGTTCCATGATGGGTCAACTAATAAAGCAAGACAAATCAAAAGACAATATGTAGCATAGATAGATGATACAAAAGATTGAAACCAAATCAAAGGATTGGTTGATCTAAGCCTCCCATGACTGCATCTTCAATAGCAGAAGAAGCTAAACCTTCAATCATTGATTTTGAAATGCAAATCAGTGCATAATATAACATGTAAAACTAGTTAATAATGATGAAAAATGTGAAAACTTATGTTTAGGACGAGGCAAAACGCCTTTACGTGTGCGATAACCTTGAAATACCATAGTTTTCAACTCTTGGTTGCTTAAACAGAAAACAATGAAAGCAGAAGGCTGATTTTTTTTTTCAATGCTGATCATTGAACCAATAGTCATGAAAGCTTCTACCATTTATCCGTTCATAAGCATGACTAGTTGGTTGGCATGGACCCATACTAATGTACTCCTTTCTAGCAAGATTTCCAATGTCTGCATCTAAATCCTCAATTGGTATTCTCTTACCGAGGTCAGATTCAACATCACCGAGTTTGAGTTCAGCTCTAACATCAGGGGTATTATCAGTCGTTCGAGTTGAAGGACCTGTTTCCGCGATTTTGGTGTTTCGAACTTGAAAAAAAGAATGCAGTGTCTTGCTTCTTTTACTCATCTTGCGTTCCTGTAAAAATTTAGAGAAAACAAAATTTTCTCAATGTCAAAATCAGTTTCTACATCTAACAAACAGACAAACTCTAGCATCTAGCAACTAAAATCATCATCAATTAGTGACAATGTGACATCTACAAACAAAAACAGGGCATCAAGTCATCGGTTTCTACAACTAAAATCATCGACAAATAGTGACAATGTGGCAGGAAGTGAGGACCGAGGAAGTGAGGAATGAGGACTACCTCGCCGGCCGCCGGGCAGCCTGCAGACTGCAGCCTCGCCCCACCCGAGGTCTCTGCGCCGCGCCCTCGCCGGACACGACGAGGCGGACAGGGCACGAGCCGCAGAGGCGCAACCTGGGGCGCTGGAACGAAGAGTGGAAGGGAGGAGCCGGGGGCGCTGCGGGATGGAGCGGACCGGCGACGGCAGACGGTGGCGGTGGCGGCGGGCGGCGGGCAGCGACTGGCGACGGCTTAGGGTTCGTCGGGTTGGGGGAAGAGGGCGGCTGCGTCTGGTTCGTGCGAGCGGCGAGAGGGTGAGTCGGCCTGGGCGGCTGGGCTAATCGGCCTGGGCTCTCTGGGCTTGGAACTGGGCTACGCCCCAGGCAGAATTATTATTTTCTTACATATAGGCCGAGAAATTTTCCCACGCCCCAGGCAATGGCTTGGGCTGCCTGGGGCCCAAATCCGCCCATGCACGCACGCACGGATGGAAACAACGGGAGGCATGTGAAAAAGTGAGCTTTACCGGGTAGTCAGTGGCCTCGCCCGATCGCAGATGACCTGCGCGCGACTAACCGTGACCAGTGACCTGTCTTCAGTTCAGATGAGTACCGAGGGAGTACGTACATACGTAGTTACGTACGTATACGTCAATACGTGCATGCGTACGCACCAATATCACTCGGTATAGGTTGGTGCATGCATGCATGGTTGTTGAGGAGCTTGGGAAACTCGGCGCGTGTATTTCCGTTGGGCGCATTGAAGTTGCCGTGGACGGGTTCACGGCGGATTCTTCAGCGGACGCTGGTCGGCCGCTGGTCGGAAACCCGGCCGGGGAGGAGAGGACACGTGAGGTACTCCGCTGGGCGCTGTCTAGCTTTGGCGTTTCACGGTTGATCGGCGCCTCCCTGCAGTGGAGTACGTAGCTCTGTGTTGTTGGCTGCTGCATGGCTAGGACCATACCATTTGATTTGGATCAGCTAGCAGATATACGCTCCATCAATGATGTCATTTGATTTGATCATATTTGTTGTTCAGCTAGCTACGTCCAATGCACCTAGATCGTGCCGGTGCAACTTGCAGCTAGCAGGCAGCGAGATATTTCTTATTGGTACGTAGGAACGACCATGGGTCATGGGTGTCCTGGCATTGGCAAGTGCAGTGTTGTTTTCCTCTATCCTTTTTAAGAACAATTAATTAAACCTGGAGGAGTATAAAGGATAAGCATGTGGCTTCTTCTGCCACTCCAAGGAACAGTGGTTGGGCAGAGGCGTACGGGCCATACATGCATGTAGACCTGGCCATCCTCCGGGCCGGGCCGGGCTTCGGGCCGGGCCTGACCAAGCCCGAGGTAGAAAACTCAGGCCCGAGCCCGGCCCGGCCCGGCCGTCGGGCCTAGTTTTCAGGCCCGAGCCCGGCCCATCACAGAAAAAAACACGTCGGGCCTCGGGCCTCGGGCCGGGGCTCTTCAGTAAATGGCATAAACAGCGGGCCCAGGCCCGGCCCGGGAGCAGCGTCGGGCCGGGCTTTTTCGGGCGGCCCATGGCCAGGACTACATGCATGTATGCATGCATGGAGTACGACACTAGCTAGCTTAAGCTAATTAATAACCGACTCAGTTTTTTACCGGAGCCGGGTTATACCGGTGCTTGATCCACCCTCCGTTGTTTTCATCAAGATCCATGCAGGTTTTATACTCTATTTTCAGATATCATACTACACATAGCAATACATGTACTAGTGTTAGATATTGTCAGCTTTTACATAAGAGTGAGACTTAGAGTAGAGACAACGGTGCATGCATGCATGCATTCACTCACTGGGTACATATGACATGCATTTTATTTTCATCCTCATATTTTTAATGACTTATATCTTTTGAACAAATGTCCATTGTTGAAACTTTTTGTATATTTAAATTTGTGGTGACAAGATCTACAGAACAAGATCAATTTTGGATATGTTTGAAATATAATTTATTTTATATGTTTCAATTACCTTTGAAATCACTTTCATAAAACACTAAATTGTTTCACTATTTCATAAAAGTTTTTTCTAGTGTTTCGCTCATTTTCACAAACTGGAATATGAAACTCACAAAGACACACATATATTTGATATAGTAGTAAAATAAAAGTTTAATATATTCAATTTAGACGTGTTTGACTGCAACTTAGACGTGTTTGAAATACTCAATTTCACATATTTTAAATAAACCTATTTCACTAATTTCTTATTTCTATATTTTAATTATCTTTTAATATCGCTTTCATAAAAGATAAGATTGATCCTCTATTTCATGAAAGTGTTTTTGACTGTTTCGCTAATAGAAGTTAAAAAATCATTTCACTCGTTTCAAAATAGATTTCACACATTTGAGAAAACACATTACTCTCATTTACTAATTTCACTGCAAATTTAAGCAATATATTGAAATATATTCCGCTCATAAAAAATATCAGTTTCAAACACTGAAAAATTAATTTCGCAACAAAAATTGGTTTTATTTCACTTTTATTCAAATAACTTATTTCACTCATTTTAGAAAACACACTGCACTCATTTACAAAATATAGATTTCACCCATTTCACTAGTTTCAGAAAACTGATTTCACTCATTACAAAATATATATGAGAAATTAATTTCACTTCGTATTTACGAAAAATAATATTGAAACATATTTCACTCAGCAGAAATATCAGTATCACACAATGAAAAAGTCGTTTCACACCAAAAAGATACATTTCACTTTTTTCAAATAACTTGTTTCACTCATTCAGAAAACACACTATAGTCGCTCAATTGAAATAATATATTTCACTTGTTTCAAAAAACTGATTACACGTATTACAAAAGATAAATTTCACTAGTTTTAGTAAAACACATCACAGTTACTCCATTGGAGAACAGTTTCACAAGGTAGAATATGAAACTCACAAAGAAAACTATATTCGGAAAAGTGTTTCAATCATTTCAATAACTGATTTCAATCATTTCGAAAATTGTAATTTGAAATGAGTGAAACTAATATTTTGATATGATTGTGCGTGTCCGCCACGTCGGACTAACGTCAGGATCCCATACGAAATCGCCCGAAAATCCGGCGGCCCGAAACTCGTCTCTTCCGTCGGACCGATGTCGCTGCGTGGCGCCGCTCCGGCGGGTTGCGTAGTGCCTAACCTGGGTATTTAAGCCGACGACGTGGACATCTCCGATGACGAATATTACTTAGGATAGTACGTAGGATTTTCTTTGTATGCTTTGTATAGATGTAGGGATTAAAACATGAGATTTATCAGATCCGGTCATAGATGCTCTAACATGCACCGCGTTCGGACGATGATTGATCACGATCAAGTCCACACAGAGTCTAATCCGGCAAATGAGTACGCGCGTGGTCCTGTGTGATCGACGGCCATACCTGCCGCCGTACGTACGTGCTCGTCGTTGACGTTGCCGGTCGTCGTCGCTGCCCGGACAGGCCGGGTAATTAAGACACCACGACGAGTAAATGAAAACGGAGGGAGTATGTACACGTAGCAGATCATGGTCGCCAGGGGATTGATTAATTTGCCTCGTTATCAGTCAAATCACCGGCGTACGACGTACTTCCCTCCGTTCGGAATTACTTGTCGTAGAATGGATGTATCTAGATGTATTTTAGTTCTAGATACATTCATTTTCAAGACAAGTAATTCCGAATGGAGTGAGTACGTACAAGTGCCGTTAACAATTTTCTCTCTCAAATTCAGGGGCTCAATGCGGAACTGATTTGCGTACGACGACGATTCAAGGCGCCCATGTACCTGGTCTGCGTCGGCGGCCGGCCGGACCACATGCCCAATCGAGGCCAAGGGAGGATGGAGCCACCGCGCGAGTGTCTCCTGGGTACGTCGTGTGATCCTGTCAAATTCCGAGCGTCTGCACGAGCTCCGTCGTCAGAGCTGAGCTTAATTTGTGGGGTGGTGCCTAGCCTAGCCAGCTTGCTCTAGGTTGTCAGCCAGGCTCCTTCTTCACTGCCGGGGCCCGGGTGACAGGCGCCGCCGTGCCGTGCATGCATGCGCATGGTAGACCAGTGGGCCGGAATGTTGCTTGTCTGTGGGTGGTCGTTCAACGCCGCCACGCGCGCCCAGTTTCGCACCCATGATCCATGTCCATTCTCTCGATCATCAGCCTGCTCCTGTTCATGACGGGTCGACAGCTTATTTATCGCGGCTGGACCAGGAAAGAATGCCAACGCACTCACCATGCACCATTCAGTGTACAGAAATACCGGTTCTTGAACGCACGGTAGACATAGCCACGATAGACACCGTCGGAGTGAATTGCAGAAAACATCGACATTAAAGGCTAGGTTTGAAGGAACCACAAGTCTACGGTATTGTGTCCAAAATCGCTAATTTTTTGTTTATTTTTTTTTACAAAAAACACTAGTTGACGGGTTAGATCGTTTTGAGCGTGACTATGACAGGTGGACCCACTTTTGCTGACATGGCATAACCGTTTGGGCTAGATGCCGTTAGACGTTTTTTTGTGTGCAAAAAACTCCTTCCTTAAAAAGCTGAACAACCAACTCCTCGGTCCTTCTCCCGTGAGTGCTCAGGTGCCTCGCCGCTGGCAGCCTTGCTCACGCCGCCCCTCCCACCCCGAGCCCCCGCAGTCGCCCCAGTCGTGCCCTTCTCCTTCCTCCTCCTCTTTATCTCCCTTCTCTCTCCCCAGGCACCGGAGCACGCAGCACAAGCGACCCCATCCACCAAATCCTCGCCGCCCCGCCCCCCAAATCCTCGGCGCCTCATGGGTATTCATTGCCTCACCCGCCCACCACCGAATCGAGCTCCGCCGCCACCGGAAACCACTGCCGGACAAGAAGATGTGCGTATACTTGGTCGAGGGCCTGCATCAACAAGTGAAGCACCTATGCATTATGGACATTAGGCCCCTCCCAATGCTCCACCTTGTACTGGTGCTAAGCCTTCCACGTAGGCAAAAACTGATGTGGCAAGGTAATAAAGAGGAGAAGAGGTGAGTTTGGTGACCCCCAAAAGAATCGATGCCAAGCACGTGAACTTAGGCAAAAGTTATTAAATAAAAGAAACCGACCAATGCATGAAATAATTTAGCTACTAAAGCATTAAATGAGGAAAGCTTAGCACCAACAAGTGAAGCACCTATGCATTATGGACATTAGGTCCCTCCCAATGCTCCACCTTGTACATGTGCTAAGCCTTCCATGTAGGCAGAAAATCTGATGTGACAAGTTATTTAAGATGAGAGAGGTGAGTGTGATGACCCCAGGAAAAAACAACGCTAAGCGTGTGAACCTAGACAAAATATTTAAAGGAAGGAAGCCCACCAATACATGAAGAGCTTTAGTTGCTAAATAATTAAATGAAGCAGGCTTAGCAACCATAAGCTAAGCACCTATGCATTGAGGAGTATAGTTGCTAAGCTATTTAATGTGCTTAGCACCTTATCTAAGCACCAATGAATTGAAAGTGGCCTAATGACCTTCGGTAAATTGAGATCCGCAGTTTTTTTTTAAGAATCTAGGGACAATACCTCTGAGCACGCCATGGCTGGGGCTAAGCCTAGAGTTGAGCAAGGCCCATTATCTTGCCAGCCCATATTGCCCTTCAGCTGAATCGCTATCAGCGTACAGATTGTTGTCGGCAACCAAGAAGCAGCGGACAGAGTGGCTAGAGCATGTCCCAGGGCACTCCCATACAGAGGCGTATCGAAAATCCTGGGCGAATTTATGGGGGATGAATGTTCCGTCGAAAATCAAAGTTTTTGCATGGCGCCTTGCACAGACCTCTCTACCCACGGGCGAGTTTCGACACCATAGGAAGATGGCGGACACGGTACTACCTCCGTCTAGGTGAATAAGTCATTCGCGTAGTTCTAACATCGATTTGAGGAATTAAATATGTGTTATATGTCATGAAAAGTATATCACTAGATTTTTACAAGGATGTAGTTTCTAAATATATATTTTTGTCACATATAATACATATTTAGATAGTTAAATCGTCAACCTAAAACTACGCGAATGAGTT
The DNA here is from genome assembly GCA_021437245.1 of Aegilops speltoides. Lineage (NCBI taxonomy): Eukaryota > Viridiplantae > Streptophyta > Magnoliopsida > Poales > Poaceae > Aegilops > Aegilops speltoides. The sequence goes on from CM038146.1 coordinate 486,008,691, forward strand.
ATTCACCGAGACGGAGGTAGTAGTATGTTCGATATGCAACACAAACTTTGATTCTTGGCGCCATTGTTTATTTGAGTGCAGGATGGCAAAATGTGTCTGGGCCTTAGTACAGACGATCTTACTGACACTATCATATCAAATCGTTCAAAGGATGCTAAGCCGTGGATATATTGGCTACTAGACATGTTGGTTTTGATCTGACGGCTTAAACAGACCAGATTAGATCTATTAGTCTAACATAAAATAAATAAAGGGATAACGATAAATGAAGGAGTCCACGTACCAACGTACGTAAGCCTCAATCAGAATTAACGCGCCCTGATCAGAGGCGCCCAAAAACCAACTCAGGTTTTGGATCCCTTGTCGCCAGCGCCATATTAAAAGGATATGGGAGAGAGCTGGCCCCCTGCGCGATCACAATTCACGTAAGGTTTACTCTCCTCCCGATATTCTCACCCCATCCGATCAGGGGGAGCGCTACAGCGACGGGAAGACATAAGCCAGCCAGCCGCCGCCGTCCCCGGCCAGTCCCGGTGGCGTCCTGAAGGAATCAGGACGTCAAGGAGAACCTCTGCTTCGAATACATCACCCCTGCATCACGCCCGCATCGTGCAGGCGATCATGTCCACTCCCGTGACATGTAAAGAAACTCTAAACCCTTCTCTGTTCATGTTTATCGGGTGTTCTAGATGCAATTAGTTCCTGCTAATGGCATCCCAGAGATGCTATTTATCCAACATTGGTATCAGTCGCCTACATGATTGTATTGGAACCCTACTTTGAGCAGTAGATCAATCTTATGATTATGTTTTCATGTCTAAGATTAGTTCATTATGCATCTGGTTATAGTCATCCTGGGAGATCATGCTACTTGCCCTCTATCAATGATCATGTTTTATTCTAATTGACCCAGGTCATCACTGATTAGTCTTATAGATCAAATTTTAATTAACCTATGTTAATGCTTCATGCTCACACCCATATTCTGTTTAGTTATATTTGATCTATGACCTTGATGTTAAAATTGGGAGAAAGGGAATCCACATGCATGATCAAAGACCCTAGATCAAAGAAATTCCCAATTCACGGAAGAATTCTAACTCTAGCACTAATTCGGATCGATGTTTAACGAACGGGAAGTGCTTCGGGCTCACCTTATGACGCCGCGTCGACATCTATCCCCTCCGGGGCCCGCATGGCCGACACCATGCAAGGACGCCGATGCCGCGCCGCCGCCGTCCCTCGGGTTGGCGCACAGAACGCCACGCCGCTCCCTCCCAACGGAGAGACCGTGCGGTAGGATGTTGTGGGCCGCCGTGCCTCGACGTTGCCGTTCAGAAAGCCGCTGGCCCGCTGGGGTGCTCCTCCCCTTCCTGCTTGGACACAACCCGACCGCCATGCTCGACGGGAGAGCGCGCGGACTTAGTCCTGCGCCCGCTCCTCCGGCGAGCACCACTGCCGCGTCGGTATGGACTGGGGTGGCCGGCGCTTCGTCGCCGCCGTCGACCTCGAAATGGAGCCAGCGGGATCGGGAATGAGTGCGGGACAAACTTTTTTCCCCGTGAATGCTAGGGTTAGCCTGCTCGGGCTATCTCTGGAGCGCCCGTTTCGATCGGACGGCTCTCAGCGCACAGATCAACAAGTTGGGCTGGCTTCTTCTGGGCCACGGGTTTCGGCCCGTTTATGAATTACCAGAAGCAATTGTTTTTGTTTTACGTATTTAGCTGCTGGGCTAGGCTACATTTAGTCTAACCGTGGGTTTTGGGCCCAGTTTAAGTTTTAGTTATTTTCTGTTTGACCAAGTGATTTTAAGTTAATAAATATTATGTTCTGCGCTGGTTGTCATTAAACAGAAATTGCCTAAAATATTATAAATACAAACATGTTAATATTCTAAACAAAAATGAACCAACGAGATTTTGCGTTTAGAATACTTAATATGTTTTATCATGGAAATAAAAAAATTATGTTGTGCTGGGACACTAATATTAATTCTGACCAACGTTGTGTTAATTTTATATGTTTTTTTGTCTAATTTTATGTCATTCATACCCAACGGTGTTTTCGCATAAAATTGGAATTTATGGTTATGGCATGTCTATTTTATTTTGCCAACGTAAAATTTCATATTCATGTCAATTACTCATAAACTCTTTCATGTCTATTACAGCTTCCGCTGCGTTTACTGTCGAACCGTTGACAGGTAGTAACTTCCCTCGTTGGAAGAACTCGATGGAATTATGCCTAGCCGTCCATCAGTTTGATTATGCTTTATGGGAGGATAAACCCGTGGCTTCCACTGCTGGTGTCACGGGGTATGCTGAACTAAAGAAAACTTATGATTCCAAGATGAAAATATGGGAAAAGTCAAATCACATTGCTATGCTTGTGATGAGATCATCCATATCACCTGACATAATTGGGGCACTACCCAAGAAAGATACTCCTAAAGAATTCATGCCAGACCTGGAGGAGCAATTCAAAGGCTCCGACAAGGTCTATGCGCAAGAACTTTTTCACAAGCTCCTTGGGAAGTATAATAATGATGGTGATGTCAGGGCTCACATTTTAAAGATGGTGAATGCTTGTAACAAATTGAAGGCATTACAATGTGAGCTCAATGACAATCTCCTTGTCCTCATGATCTTGGACTCCCTCCCTGAAGAGTTTGATGAATTTAAGATTAACTACAACTCTCTTAAAGAGAAATGGAGAATCACGAAGATATCTCCAAGAATTGTCGATGAAGAAGAGAGGATTAAGAGGCAAGGAAAGGACCAAGCCATTTTGGTTGGCTCCTCCAAGAGAAAACACGATGGAGCAAGCTCTTCTAAGCAACAGCCACAAAAGAAGTTCTTTAAGAAAAAAATCATCAAACTCATATAAAGGAAAGGAGAAGGTGGATGATAAGCCTAAACAAAGCAGGTGCAACTTCTGCAAGCATGAGGGTCATTATCAGAAAGACTGTCCAGAATTTCTCAAATGGTTGATGAAGAAAGGTATTGATGAAATTACTTTCGTTGATGAAATGTTATATGTTGATTACTCTAGTACCTCTTGGTGGATTGATTCAGGTGCAACTTCTCACATTGCCAATTCTATGCAGGACTCAAATATAATCCAAACCATGGCAATGGGGGCAAGAAGACTTAAGGTGGCAAATGGAGTCGATGTTGATGTTGAAGCCATAGGGTCAATCACCTTAGAACTCCACACTGGCTTCCGTCTTCATTTAAATAATGTTCTTTATGTCCCTATCTTAAGTAGGAATTTGATTTATGTCGCTTGCCTAGATGATAACATGTTTGAGAGCAAGTTTGGGAACAAACAATTTGTTTTGCATTATTGTAATAAGAACGTAGGCCTCGGCGTCAGACGAGGCCAATTATATATGTTATCATTGAATGATTCTATCCTGCATGTGAGTGATGTATGTAATATTGAGGAGAAATGGAAGGGTACGAGTACCTCTTCGAAATTGTGGCACTGTCGTTTAAGCCACATTTCGGGGGGGGGGGGAGGGGGGAATTGAAAGACTTACCAAAAATGACGTACTCCTTCCATTAGACTTCTCTGATGCGGACAAATGCATTGACTGTGTAAAAGGTAAATACGCAAAAACGATTAAGAAAGGAGCGGTAAGAGCCACGGTGTCCTTGAACTCATACACAATGACATATGTGGCCCCTTAATGTTAAGTCTATGGATGGTTTTGATTCACTCATTACCTTCACAGACGACTTTTCTCAATACGGATATATTTATCCTATACGTGATCGATCGAAAGCTTTGGACAAATTCAAAGTGTCCAATGCCGAAGTTGAGAACCAACTAAACGCTAAAATAAAAGTTGTATGCTCAGATCCCGGGGGAGAGTATTATGGTAGGCATGCTCCTTATGGGCAAATTCCAGGACCTTTTGATAAGAATATTCAATGCATGGTGAACCTCAACAAAATGGAGTGGCTGAACGCCAAAACTGCAGACTTATGCACATGGTGTGAAGCATGCTCAGTCATGCAAGTTTACCAGTCAGCCTATGGATGGAGCGTTAAAGACAGCCGCACATGTGCTAAATCTCACTCCTACTAAAGCAGCACCGAACACACCTTACGAGATGTGGACGGGAAAGAAACCGAGCTTGAATTACTTACGTGTATGGGGTTGTCCCGCTGAGGCTAGAATTTTCAATCCCAAACTTAAGAAATTAGATCCAAAGATAGTTAGTTGTTTCTTCCTTGGATACCCTCATAGGGGAAAGGGATATCGTTTCAATTGTCCGGGTCACACCACCAAGTATGTGGGAGATCAATCTTGAGGAGAAACGAGTGTGTGTTCCATCCCCGACTACTAATAGCAAGGCTTCACCCATGTCCTCAGGAACAAATGTAACTACTCACAAAGCATATTCATGTTCATAATCAGAGGGATATTAATATGCATTAAGGATCTGAACATATGATCTTCCACCAAATAAACCAACTAGCATCAACTACAAGGAGTAATCAACACTACTAGCAACCCACACGTACCAATCTGAGGTTTGGGTACAAAGATTGGATACAAGAGATGAACTAAGGTTTGAGAGGAGATGGTGCTGGTGAAGATGTTGATGGAGATTGACCCCCTCCTAATGAGAGGATAGTTGGTGATGACGATGGTGATGATTTCCCCCTCCCGGAGGGAAGTTTCCCTGGTAGAACAGTTCTGCCGGAGCCCTAGATTGGTTCCGCCAAGGTTCCGCCTCATGGCGGTGGAGTTTCGTCCCGTAAGCTTGCTTATGATTTTTTCCAGGTTAGAAGACTTCATATAGCAGAAGATGGGCACCGGAGGGCCACCAGGGGGCCCACGAAGCAGGGGGGCGCACCCAGTAGGGCTGGGCGCGCCCCCACCCACGTGGCCAGGGAGTGGGCCCCCTCTGGTACTTCTTTCGCTCAATAATTAATTTTAAAAATGACTTTCGTGGAGTTTCAGGACTTTTGGAGCTGTGCAGAATAGGTTTTCAATATTTGCTCCTTTTCCAGCCCAGAATTCCTCTTCATGTTAAACCTTGTAAAACAAGAGAGAATAGCCATAAGTATTGTGACATAACATGTAATAACAGCCCATAATGCAATAAATATCAATATAAAAGCATGATGCAAAATGGACGTATCAAGCAGCATGCTGCCAATCTTGCTAGAAAGAAGATCCTCAAGTATATCATCTGTTCATAGCAGCATGCTGCCATCTTGCTAGAAAGAAGATCCTCAAGTATATCATCTGTTTACAGCAGCATGCTGCCAATCTTGCTAGAAAGAAGATGCCTGCTTCCATGTCTCCTCAAGCTTGGCAAGCGGCTTATATTGTTTCCGGGGAATGAATATAATTTCCCACAACATGTCAGATAATATGTTTGTAATGTATAGGAGCTCATGATGGCGCCTCCTTGTTCACGGAGGTCATTAAAGATGGGAGTTCAGGTGTACCACCACTTCAAGGTGAACAGCTAACCTGGCCTTTTCATAATGTATTTATACTGCAAAATATGTAGATGGAGTGTTCATCGCATAACCAAGAAGTATGGCCAAGACCCGACAAATATTTAGGATCATGAAAGGTGGTTTTGCACCTAGCATTCAGGTAACAGTCACCCACATGTTTCTCTGGTTTTACCATGTTATAGGATAGCACAATGAGCCTTGACTGTTTTGTGACGACTTCAGTTGAATACGTGAATCCAAATGCTCATATTTGCTTTAAAAAAACTTATATTCATGCACAAAAATAAAGAGGGTCTTGATTTTTGAACTGTTGAAGACAGCTGTAGCTAAGGCTGGCTACACTAGAAGAATTTATTTTTGTCTACACATAGCTCATGATTCAGACCTTGTATACTTATTCATGTGTCACAGTTGGTCATTTGAATGGATGTTGCTGCTTCTGAATTTTACAGTGAGAAGGATCAGACTAATCAGCCTCGATTTTGTTGCATCTTCATTAGCAGGTTCGGTTTGTCCAACACTATATTACGTGCATTTGTCCAGGTCTATTTGTTTACCATCTTGCAATGCGAGGTGCAAGAGATGTGTTGCGCTATATCTTATTCAATTAGATCCTGCAGGGAACTGGCATCGTAGGCTCGGTTAGTTGGATATCCTGTGGAGAAGCGAATTATTTTGCGCCACCCCCAAAATATTCATCTTTGTACCCTTTTCTCCATTGATCAGTGCAACGACTTATCAGTGAACTTTACGTGATATTATTTTTGCTTGAGACATAGTTAGTCATGGTGCTGATCATATTGTATTCTTGTGATGATTCAAGACTGTGAGTGTACCTATACTTCATGCTTCTGATGGTGAATCATTTTTGTGGCATTACATACAACCAGCGGGAAGAGGTCAGTAGGCACTAGCATGTTTCACTATTTGAATTACAAACTAGAACTTGTTCAAGTACGAATGAGTGCATTGATCCGGACCGGCACACCCCTGTTCCGGCGACAGGTGACGCGACCACATCGTGCCCACCCATCCCTCCTACCGAGCTCCCCGCTGAACACGAGGATAGGGTGAGAAGGAGTGGACGCATCCGGACCGGCACACCCCTGTCAGCGATAGGTGACGTGACCGCATCGAGGCCACCCATCCCTCCTACTGAGCTCCCCATCGAACAAACCCCCCGTGTCGCCTCACGATGGTAGCCGGCACACATTCCTGCAACCGTGGGCCCACCAATGAGGGATACCACATTGACCCGCAACTGCGGCCAAGGAAGCCCACCAAGGAGACCCTCCCGCGCCAAGCACCGCCGTCCAGTTGCAAGGGCCCGACTAGATGGGGGCCGCCCACCTCCGTCGCTACCGCACCGCCCCCTCACCATTGCGCCACGGCGAGAGAGGCCACCCATGACCCGTAGCGTCAAATGCGGATACGGACGCGCCGGCACGAAGCCCCCACAGCGCGCGCTGCTGGAGATTTAAGAAGAGTCCCATCAGACCGGCGCCGCGCGGGCTTCACCCTGGCGGGCGGCGAGGGAGGAGGAGGGGAGGCGAGGCGGCGGCGCTAGGGTTAGCCTCCCGGACGTCCGCGGGGGAGGAGGAGGAATCACGAAGTCGACAATCTATGCATGCCTTGCTTTTTTTCCTACCAGTGACGTTTGTTGTGAAGAGATTTGACTGGAAATTCAGGCCCTTACACAGTTATAGTATTACACTGCAATATTTAGCTAGGCTTCACGCTATTTATACGCAATCTCTTATACTCAAAGTGAAGTGAATTTATGGCCACGAAGCTGTTTTTTTTTTCAAGTGTGCAAAATGAAACAAAATTGTGTTTCTTGTTTACTAATACAATTTCTTTCCAACTAAGGTTGTTGCTTATCCATGTGATTATCTGATTTTGGCCCACACTATTTTTTTGGTTTCCTGGGACTCATCTCTCTGGAGTATGCTAAAGCAAGGGGCGTTGCTTAAAGTTGTTGTGAGGTGCCTTTCATCCTCAACTGTAGCTCCAATAAATATAGATGTAGCCCGCAAAAACGGAAAAGATGGATTTTGTATGTGCAAGGGTTGATGCATGATTACAGATGCATGTAGAAATCGGTTCGTGGCTTCGTTCGTGGTAAGTCTGTGTGAGACAAGTGTATGAGTATAACACTAATGATTACTTATTTTTGAGATGACACCTTCTGTGCGTGCTGACAAGTGAATGTGTATTTTGATTCATGTAAATGTCCATCACTTTGTGTTTTCTAGACATGATTTATGTTGGCTATGCCGACATAAATCCTGCTTTCATTGTGCTCTCTCAAAGTCAAAGCTATGTATCTCTGAGTGTATAACCTTTTAAAGAACATAATCTACTGATGAAGGTTTCAGTATGGTCATGTAAAAAAAATTATTATCAAATTACCACATAGACTACTTTGTTTTGATAGTGCACTATCTTATATGCATCCATGAGAGCTAAGTTTTTGTACAGTTCTTAGGTGCCCGATTGCTTATTATGCCTTGTTGGGCTGTGCAGCCTGTGCTATGTTACATTGGGCCAACATGTGCCCAGACTGCATTTTCATGTCTTGTTGGGCTGTGGATAAAGAGGAGGTGATATCTGGCGATGATGAGGACACCGGATAACAAGTCGTAGCCAACCCTAGGGACGATAGCGATTTCAGACGTGGCGTCCTGGCTATGAGGTCAAAGCGCTACGGAAGGGGTAGTAGCGGGGACAAGGTGGTAGAAAACGAACCAGAAGAGCGTAACATAGGAAGAGATGAACATCCATAATGACTTTTTAGAAACCACACATGACACCTTTCAATCTATCATTATATTATTTGTTATCCGGTGGCAACGCACGGGCGTCTAACTAGTTATATGTAAGGGCTGTGAGTGTTTATTTGGAATGCGCTTATTGCTAGGCTTATCCTAGCGATCCGCTAACGGCCCAACACGTGAAAGAACGGTGCACCCCTTCACGTGTTCCTACGCGAATCCGGTCCACCCAAGAGACAGTGAAAAAGTGAGCACCCACCGACCCACGCACCTACCGATGAAACCAATGGGAGGCATGTGAAAAAGTGAGGTTCACCGGCTAGCTAGCCAGTGGCGTCGCCCGATCGCGGATGGTCTGCCAACTTTCTATACTGCACTATACTTGCGATTAACCGTGACCAGTGACCCGTCCCGTCTTCACTTCAGGTGAGTACCCAGGGAGTACGCCTACGTATACGTGCATGCATGTGCACTATTTTGTTTTTTTAGGGAAACTCCGTATAGGTTGATGCATGCATTGGGAGCTTGGAGAACTCGGCGCGTGTATTTCCATTGGCGCATTGAAGTTGCCGTGGACGGGTCGTGCACGACGACGAGTTCCTCAATGGACGCTGCTGGGGGAGGAGAGGATACGTGAGGTACTCCGCTAGCTAGCTTTGGCGTTTCACAATTAATCGGCGCCTCCCCTTCCTGCAGTGCACTACGTAGCTCTGTGTTGTTGGCTGATGCATGGCTATTGGCTAGGGCCATATATACCATTACTTCCTGCCCGATCCGGGTCAGCTAGCAGATATACACTATCCATCGATGATGTCATTTGATTTGATCATATTTGTCTGGCTAGCTACCTCCAATGTACCTAGATGTGACGCTACAGGTGCAGGCGTGCAGCTTGCAGCTTGCTGCCACCGAGATGTAATGGTACGTAAGAACGACCTGGGTGTCCTGGCATTGCCAAAGTGTAGTGTTGTCTCCCTCTTTCTTTTCTGAAAACAATTAATTTAACCTGGATGAGGTATAAGGATAAGTATATCGCTTCTTTTGACACCAGCTACAGTGGTTGGGCAGGGGCGTACGGGCCATGCATATGCATGGAATACGACACTAGCTAGCTAGCTTAAGCTAATCAATTACTATCATGTGACACATGCAGCTAGACAACAAGTCAGTCGTCGCCCGGAGATATGCATCGTGTTCACCGTTCAGATGAAGATGGTCAATACAGAGCCGGTCCAATGCATTTTTGGGCCCGGGGCGATGTATTTTTTTTCATATTAAACTTTTATACTTATTTTAAACTAAGTGTACCATATTACAGTTGTAATCAATATTTTATTTATTATTTAGACACATAAAATGTTTTGAAATAACATTTATATTATTAATTGGTATGCATCTGTAATGTATATAATTGAAAATTTTAATTTTATAAAATGAAAAATTTATGATGTACCAAAACTTTTCTTTATTGCTAAGACAATCTTTCATATTTATTTTTCTGATACTGCATAAACGATGTAGTGTATGCACATTTGCATATACATGCGTGTGTTCATATTTTTTTTAATATTAGATTGAATATTATGGTAGATATTTATAAATTATGGACACACTAACAAATATTTTTATAGCGATTTCTAGTGTATATTAGGCAGTCATATTCATAGAAACTTCTAGGGCATAAAAAATGTGGCTTGCATGTTCGATCTAGTAATTCGAAGAACCAAAAATGTTGTTGATTATACTTTTACACATGATTCGATTGCCTAACATGCTCGTCCAGATTCACTTGGTTTGGTTTGGTGCAAATGAGATGCCTACACGTTTATCGAATTAAAATTATTTATTGGTTTAAACATTAAAATTCAGATATGATAATTTTCATTATGATACTAAAACATGCATCGTAAAGAGAGACTAATGTACTTGAACTCAACTCCGCCACTCATATTGGTTTGCCTAAGTGTGGTATAACTTATCAGTATGTGGTGTGAACTTATGCTTCTGCAAATTGAGGCTCTATTTTATTAATTTAATAATCTTTCATATGTAATGTATACTTGAATAGATCTTAGTAATGTAAGTTTTAGTTGGGCCTCTCCCCTCTTGGGGCCCGGGGCGGTCGCCCCTTTTGCCTGGCCTATGGAGCGGCCCTGGGTCAATAGTGTAGCAGTACCTGGTACTTATAGTGCGTTCACGGTTCCCAGCGGACCGAACCATGTATACATAATACATTGGTGCCGCCGTGCTAGCTCGAAGCTCTTCGTTGACGTCGCTGGTCGCCGGTCGACCGGGAAATTAAGATCTACGTACTACGTAGTAACTACTGTAGATACGTACGTACCTTCAATGCCATCCTGGTTCTGGTTGCCGGCCAGTCGATTAAAACTCCCATGAAAGAAAATTTGTCAGTCAAATCATGATGTAGTTGCTCTCCTGCCTAGCCCATGTGATCTACATCTGCCGCCAGCCCATGTACCCAGTCGAGGCGAATAGATAGATCGCCCACGCCGGATCACCTGCCACCTTTCTCTACACTCGGATTAACCGTGAATATGTGACCGTCTCCACTCTCCAAGGCATACGTTCATGCATGCGGCATGCTCACTTGTAATATCTGTCAGTATAGTTTGGTGAATGGTGGTTGGGAACTTGGGAGCTTGGAAAACCCGCCTATAGATTTCCGTTGGGCGCATTGAACTTGTTATTACTGTGAACTTGTTATTACACGTACTCCGGGACCCCATGTACTCCTACCAGCCTGGCGTTTCACAGTTTCGGCGCCTGCAGCAGGTGGTAGCAGCCCTGTGTCGTTGGTTGCTTCGTGCCTAATAAGAAGGACCAGTATACTTACTTCTTTCCCTATCTGGCTCAGCTAGTAGACGCCGCGCGATGCACAGATGGGGCTTTCCTGTGTCACATTTTCTTCATTCGCATTTGGTCTTTGCCTCCAAGCCTGATGTTCAACGCACCTAGGCGCCGATCGAAGGTACTCCCTCCGTTCGGAATTACTCGTCCAAGAAATGAATGTATGTAGATGTATTTTAGTTGTAGATACATCCATTTTTGTGATAAGTAATTCCGAACGAAGGGAGTACCAGGCAGGCTGCAGTTAGCGAGATGGCATTTATATTCATACGATAATAAACGACCACGAGTCATGGATGTCCAGGCACTGGCAAGTGTAGCGTGGGCCATCAACTTGTGACGTTCCTGGTCAGAAAAACATTCTATTAAGCGTAGGAAGAATATGGACAAGCGTATGCTACAACACAGTACATTTCAGCTGAAATATTTTTGAGGTGGCAGTAGTGAAACGAAATTCGGCATTGCACAGCCAACTACACGTCAGAGGGACTCCTACCACCAGTAGAAAAGGGGGCAATGGTCCATGCCAGGTCAGCCCATTAGTCCCGGTTCAATCCAGAACCGGGACCAATGGGGGCATTGGACCCGGTTCGTGAGCCACGGGGGCCGGCCGGGCCACGTGGGCCATTGGTCCCGGTTTGACTGGACCTATTGGTCCCGGTTGGTGGACGAACCGGGACAAATGGGCCTCTCTCCTGGCCCACCATCATTGGTCCCGGTTGGTGACTTGAACCGGGACCAAAGGCTGCCCTTTAGTTCCGGTTCTGGCCACGAACCGGGACCAATTAGTTGCCTATATATACCCTCGCCATGAATGAGCAGCACTCGCCTTTGCTTTGTTTTTGTGGCGGCGAGGGAGAGGTTTGTGGTGCTCTAGCTCACCTCCTATGCACACGAGGTGTTCGATGGAATGCCCCAGCCACACTACTTAAGCTTTCTCCTCTCCAAGCTCGACCTCCAAGCTCCATTTTTCTCAATATTTGTCTAGGTTTAGCGGTCATCACGTCCGTCCCCGTCTTCATCACCGTCGATCGCCTCGCGCCGATCTCGCCGCCGGCACCACCGTGGTGAGCCTCTTGTTCTTATCTTCTTTCCGAAAGGAAAAAAATTCTTACTTGTATGTTTATATAGATACTTGTATAATTTTCTTACTTTTATTATTGCATCTTATATAGTGCGATGGTTTTGGTATCCGCCCCCCGTTGGCCCTCGTCCTGTCTATGATTCGGATGTGGTATATATTATCTTTTCATAACTATTGGTTCATTTATTGTTTATGACAATTATGCCGACCAACGTGACATAGATTTTATTTATCTAGGAGGTTGTTGAACCGGAAATTCCAACCAACCCTATTGTCGAGAGGTTAAATTTAGTTGAAGAAGAAAACAATTTGTTGAAGGAAAAAATTAGAAAACTTGAGGAGGAGAAGATGATATTGGAGTTGCATGTTGCGGATGTCGTCGATGATCACAAGATCAAGATGGATGCAATGCGCTTGAAGATTAGAAAGATTAGAAAATATGCAATTCATACCGAGGCTTGGTATCATTATGCCGTTGGATCAGTTGTTACATTGGTTGCGATTATGATCGCATTTGTTTTCGCATTGAAATGTTTTACATAGTTTCAGTGTATGGTTTAATTAATTTAGATGCTCTGCAGACCTTTATGTTGTTAGATGAGAACTATGTATGTACTTTGGTTTTAATGTGATGATGAACTTCTATTAATTTGGTCATTTAATTATCTATTCATGATGTTCTGTAATGATTTTTGACACACGCAATTATATATAATGCACGCAGATGAACCGGCAATGGATGTATGGTTCAAGACACACCTCCGAGTACATTAAGGGCGTGCATGATTTTCTCGAAGTGGCTGAGGCAAACAAGCAAAATGGTTTTATGTGTTGTCCATGCCCTATATGTGGGAATACGAAGTCTTACTCTGACCGCAAAATCCTTCACACCCACCTGCTTTACAAGGGTTTCATGCCACACTATAATGTTTGGATGAGGCACGGAGAAATAGGGGTTATGATGGAAAACGGCGAAGAAGAAGAGTACGATGAAGATGACCGGGATGTTTAACATGCAGCTAGACAACAAGTCAGTCGTCGCCCGGAGATATGCATCGTGTTAACCGTTCAGATGAAGATGGTCAATAGTGTAGCAAGACACAATCGATATCCCGGCGGACCGAACCATGTACACATTGCTGCCGCCGTGCTAGCTCAAAGCTCTTGGTTGACGTCGCTGGTCGCCGGCCGACCGGGATATTAAGATCTGCGTACTACGTAGTAACTACTAGGTACCTACAATGCCATGCTGGTTCTGGTTGCCGGCCAGTCGATTAAAACTCCCATGAAAAAAAATTTGTCAGTCAAATCAGGATGTAGTTGCTATCCCGCCTAGCCCATGTGATCTACATCTGCCGCCAGCTCATGTACCCAGTCGAGGCGAATAGATAGATCGCCCACGCCGGATCACCTGCCACCTTTCTCTACACTCGGATTAACCGTGAGTATGTGACCGTCTCCACTCTCCAGGGCATACGTTCATGCATGCGGCATGCTCACTTGTAATATCTGTCAGTATAGTTTAGTGAATGGTGGTTGGGAACTTGGGAGTTTGGAAAACCCGCCTATAGATTTCCGTTGGGCGCATCGAACTTATTATTACTGTGGACGATGGATCAGTCGATCAAGATCAACATACACTGGCCGGCCGGAATCCCGGCCGGGGAGATGAGGATACACACGTACTCCGGGACCCCATGTACTCCTACCAGCCTGACGTTTCACAGTTTCGGCGCCTGCAGCAGGCGGTAGCAGCCCTGTGCCGTTTGTTGCTTCGTGCCTAATAAGAAGGACCAGTATACTTACTTCTTTCCCTATCTGGCTCAGCTAGTAGACGCCGCGCGATGCACAGATGGGGCTTTCCTGTGTCACATTTTCTTCATTCGCATTTGGTCTTTGCCTCCAAGCCTGATGTTTAACGCACCTAGGCGCCGATCGAAGGTACTCCCTCCATTCGGAATTACTCGTCCAAGAAATGAATGTATGTAGATGTATTTCAGTTGTAGATACATCCATTTTTGTGACAAGTAATTCCGAACGGAGGGAGTACCAGGCAGGCTGCAGTTAGCGAGATGGCATTTGTATTCGTACGATAATAAACGATCAGGAGTCATGGATGTCCAGGCACTGGCAAGTGTAGCGTGGGCCATCAACTTGTGACGTTCCTGGTCAGAAAAACATTCTATTAAGCGTAGGAAGAATATGGACAAGCATATGGTACATCACAGTACATTTCAGCTGAAATATTTTTGATGTGGCAGTAGTGAAACGAAATTCGGCATCGCACAGCCAACTACACGTCAGAGGGACTCCTACCACTAGTAGAAAAGGGGGCAATGGTCCATGCCAGGTCAGCCCATTAGTCCCGGTTCAATCCAGAACCGGGACCAATGGGGACATTGGACCCGGTTCGTGAGCCACGGGGGCCGGCCGGGCCACGTGGGCCATTGGTCCCGGTTCGACTGAACCTATTGGTCCCAGTTGGTGGACGAACCGGGACAAATGGGCCTCCCTCCTGGCCCACCATCATTGGTCCCGGTTGGTGACTTGAACTGGGACCAAAGGCTGCCCTTTAGTCCCGGTTCTGGCCACGAACCGGGACCAATTAGTTGCCTATATATATCCCTCGCCCGCGAGCAGAGCACTCCCACTGCTTTGTTTTTCGTGGCCGGTGAGGGGAGAGCTTTGTGGTGCTCTAGCTCACCTCCTATGCACACGAGGTGTTCGATGGAATGCCCCAGCCACACTACTTAAGCTTTCTCCTCTCCAAGCTCGACCTCCAAGCTCCATTTTCCTCAATATTTGTCTAGGTTTAGCGGTCCGTCACGTCCCGTCCTCGTCTTCATCACCGTCGATCACCCGCGCCGATCTCGTCGCCGGCACCACCGTGGTGAGCCTCTTGTTCTTATCTTCTTTCTGAAAGGAAAAAAATTCTTACTTGTATGTTTATATAGATACTTGTATAATTTTCTTACTTTTATTATTGCATCTTATATAGTGCGATGGTTTTGGTATCCGCCCCCCGTCGGCCCTCGTCCTGTCTATGATTCGGATGTGGTATATATTATCTTTTCATAACTATTGGTTCATTTATTGTTTATGACAATTATGCCGACCAACGTGACATAGATTTTATTTATCTAGGAGGTTGTTGAACCGGAAATTCCAACCAACCCTATTGTCGAGAGGTTAAATTTAGTTGAAGAAGAAAACAATTTATTGAAGAAAAAAATTAGAAAACTTGAGGAGGAGAAGATGATATTGGAGTTGCATGTTACGGATGTCGTCGATGATCACAAGATCAAGATGGATGCAATGCGCTTGAAGATTAGAAAGATTAGAAAATATGCCATCCATACCGAGGCTTGGTATCATTATGCCGTTGGATCAGTTGTTACATTGGTTGCGATTATGATCGCATTTGTTTTCGCATTGAAATGTTTTACATAGTTTCAGTGTATGGTTTAATTAATTTAGATGCTCTGCAGACCTTTATGTTGTTAGATGAGAACTATGTATATACTTTGGTTTTAATGTGATGATGAACTTCTATTAATTTGGTCACTTAATTATCTATTCATGATGTTCTGTAATGATTTTTGACACACACAATTATATATAATGCACGCAGATGAACCGGCAATGGATGTATGGTTCAAGACACACCTCCGAGTACATTAAGGGCGTGCATGATTTTCTCGAAGTGGCTGAGGCAAACAAGCAAAATGGTTTTATGTGTTGTCCATGCCCTATATGTGGGAATACGAAGTATTACTCTGACCGGAAAATCCTTCACACCCACCTGCTTTACAAGGGTTTCATGCCACACTATAATGTTTGGATGAGGCACGGAGAAATAAGGGTTATGATGGAAAACGGCGAAGAAGAAGAGTACGATGAAGATGACCAGGATGTTTAACATGCAGCTAGACAACAAGTCAGTCGTCGCCCGGAGATATGCATCGTGTTAACCGTTCAGATGAAGATGGTCAATAGTGTAGCAGTACCTGGTACTGATATCCCCGGCGGACCGAACCATGTACACATTGCTGCCGCCGTGCTAGCTCGAAGCTCTTGGTTGACGTCGCTGGTCGCTGGCCGACCGGGATATTAAGATCTGCGTACTACGTAGTAACTACTAGGTACCTACAATGCCAGGCCAGTCGATTAAAACTCCCATGAAAGAAAATTTGTCAGTCAAATCATGATGTAGTTGCTCTCCCGCCTAGCCCATGTGATCTACGTCTGCCGCCAGCTCATGTACCCAGTCGAGGCGAATAGATAGATCGCCCACGCCGGATCACCTGCCACCTTTCTCTGCACTCGGATTAACCGTGAGTATGTGACCGTCTCCACTCTCCAGGGCATACGTTCATGCATGCGGCATGCTCACTTGTAATATCTGTCAGTATAGTTTGGTGAATGGTGGTTGGGAACTCGGGAGCTTGGAAAACCCGCCTATAGATTTCCGTTGGGCGCATTGAACTTATTATTACTGTGGACGATGGATCAGTCGATCAAGATCAACATACACTGGCCGGCCGGAATCCCGGCTGGGGAGATGAGGATACACACGTACTCCGGGACCCCATGTACTCCTACCAGCCTGGCGTTTCACAGTTTCGGCGCCTGCAGCAGGCGGTAGCAGCCCTGTGCCGTTGGTTGCTTCGTGCCTAATAAGAAGGACCAGTATACTTACTTCTTTCCCTATCTGGCTCAGCTAGTAGACGCCGCGCGATGCACAGATGGGGTTTTCCTGTGTCACATTTTCTTCATTCGCATTTGGTCTTTGCCTCCAAGCCTGATGTTCAACGCACCTAGGCGCCGATCGAAGGTACTCCCTCCGTTCGGAATTACTCGTCCAAAAAATGAATGTATGTAGATGTATTTTAGTTATAGATACATCCATTTTTGTAACAAGTAATTCCGAACGGAGGGAGTACCAGGCAGGCTGCAGTTAGCGAGATAGCATTTGTATTAGTACGATAATAAACGACCACGAGTCATGGATGTCCAGGCACTGGCAAGTGTAGCGTGGGCCATCAACTTGTGACGTTCCTGGTCAGCAAAACATTTTATTAAGCGTAGGAAGAATATGGACAAGCGTATGGTACAGCACAGTACAGTTCAGCTGAAATATTTTTGATGTGGCAGTAGTGAAACGAAATTCGGCGTTGCACAGCCAACTGTACGCCAGAGGGACTCCTACCCATGCCGCCGGTGGACCATGACCGGGAAAAGAATGAAGTTATCTGAAAGTAGCAAGCAAGAAATCTAGTTCGCCTTGTCGGTAAGTTCGAGCAAGAAATCCAAAAAAATTCGTCCTCCGCCACAGTATAGGGCGGTCCGTGCAGTAGCAATGCTTGTACCTACCTGTCTTCACCGTCTACCGTTATCACTGTCCGGCCTTGTACGATGGATCGTTTTGCCTCTCCACTGAACAACACATTTACGTACGGGCCATGCATGCTTGCATGGAGTACGACGCCAGCTTAAGCTGATTTACTGCGCAGGTTTTCAGCCGATTCACCGATTCGCTAGCTAGCTATAGCATGCACGTACAGTCGTAGTACTGGTACTGCCAATGAGCATGTGCTGCTGTTAGCCGGTGAGTCGTCGTCGCCCCAAGACATGCATCACGTTCAGACGATGGTCATGAAAAGAATTGCGCAATACTACCTCCGTCCGGGTTTATTGGTTCTCATTGTATCTCGTGCAAAATTTTGACCGTAGATTAAACTAATAAAATGTTCACGCATGTCACCAAACATTATATTTTTGAAAACTATGTTCAAATACAAATTCAATGAGATAATTTTTCTTGACATGCATTAACATTTTTTTAGTTAACTCTTTAGTCAAAATTTAACACAAACTACAAAAAGGACCTATAAACTAGGACGGAGATATTATGTAGTACCTGATTACTTGCAAGTCAGGCTGCAAGTGAGATCGTCCGCGGGTTGCCCACTTATGCCCGCCGTCCCGCCTACTTCCGCTGCTGTCCCACAAACACTAACGAAGAATAAGCGGTACCCGCATAAGCCCACATAATGCTGGCATTGGCAAGTGTAGGGTGTGTCGTCAACTCGTTTCATTCCTGGTCAGGAAAACAATCAACTAAACCATCTGGAGCAGGAATTAATAAGGATAAGCACAGCTAAAATACATATTCTGTATGAGTGGTTCTCCTGCAGTAGTGGACGGAGCAGTAATGATACAGTTAATGGCTACACAAACACGTCAAGCTTAACAGTCTGTCCGCTACGTACTACTGTCGCTCGGCGCCCTCCGATATGTACAATTGTTAATGGAGTAATTTGTCACCCAACTGCACTGTGGTTCGCACAGACAGACGGGCCATTCATGCAATGCATGGTGTAAGAGTAGGACACTAGCCAGCTTAATTTCCACAGATTTTCCACTGATTCGATAGCATGCATGCACGACCATTGAGCGTTCGTGCCATAATCCGATGGACCGGCAAGTCCACACAGAGCCTAATCCGGCAAATGAGTACGCGCGTGGTCCTGGCCGATCGACGGCCATATGTAGCTGCCGCCGTACGTGCTCGCCGTTGACGTTGCCGGTCGACGTCGCTGGCCGCACCGGCCGGGAAATTAAGACTTACGTGCACGTAACCCCTCGCCATATGATCGGACCATGGTCGCCAGGCCCAGGCAATTGATTGATTTGCCTCGTTATTAGTCAAATCACCGGCGTATGACGTACGTACGAGTGCCGCGAACAGTTTATCTGTCAAATTCAAGGCACCCATGTACCCAATCAGGGGAAGGGAGGCTGGAGCCACCGCACAGTGCATTGCACGAGCTCCGTCGTCAGAGCTGAGCTTAATTTGTGGGATGGTGCCTAGCCTAGCCAGCTTGCTCTAGGTTGTCAGCCAGGCTCCTTCACTGCCGGGGCCGGGGCGGCAGGCGCCGCCGTGCATGCATATGCATGCGCATGGTAGACCAGTGGGACGGAACGTTGCTTGTCTGTGGGTGGTCGTTCAACGCCGCCACGCGCGCCCGGTTTCGCACCCGCCATCCTTCCATGCACTCTCTCGTCGGCCTGCTCCTGTTCACGACGGTTCGACAGCTTATTTAACGCGGCTGGACCAGGAAAGAATGCCAACGCACTCACTGCCGTGCACTGTACAGAAATACTGGTTATTCAACCAACAGTACAGATAGCTACCTCAATAGCCTGGCCTGATGCTCCATAAGTGCACGCTCAAGACAGAGACACCGACGTTACTCTTCTTTTAAGGGCTGACAGCAACATTACCTTTCTTTATAACATACTCCCTCTGCCTCTTTTTTCATTGTTTCTTTTCTCGTTTTACTTTGTTACCTTCTCAGGTTTCACTGTTTTCTCTTTTGAATTGTCTTTTTTGTTTTTATTCTCTGTTTTGGATTTCTATGTTTTTATTTTATGGCTTTATGTGTTCTTTTATTGCGTTTTCTTTGTTTCTTTGTCGATTTTCATCGGTTTCCTTTTCATTCAACACATATCTACTTCTCCCGTGCACATTATACAATTTTAGCGTGCAAACGAAACTTTTTTTGATACATGTTGAACAATTTTCAAATGCATGCTGTACTTTTTCTTTCAATACATGCTTTGTACACTTTTTGAATACATGGTCAACGCTTTTTAAAAATACACGTCAAACAATTTTGTTACGGTAATAAACATTTTTAAACTACGTGTACATTTTTCTACATTGTATACACATTTTTTTGAAATGTCACAAACAATTTTTAAAAGGGAGAATGCTTCTTTAAAACATCACCTACATTTTTTAATAGTACAAAACATTATTTTTACACTGTGTACACTTTTTCCAAAAATTTCACATATAGTTTTTTGAAATACAGGAACATTTTTCATTGTAACGAACAAGTTTTTGGAAAGCTATCATCATTTTTTTGTTGCTCTAACAATTTTCTACACAGTGTTTACATTTTAAAAATTCATGGGTTTAATTTTGTATATAAATTTAAGTTTTTGGAATATATTAATTTAAAATATAAATTAAAAGGAAAAAAAAGGAAAATTAGCACGATGTCAGCATGTCGTCAACGTGACGTTAGCGCGGCAAACACACTTTCCTACTGGGCCGGCCCAACACCGGCTCCTTGTAGATGAGGTTGCCTTCCACCTCGATGGAAGCAAGGCATAGGCGTGTCCCGCTTTGAGACGTAGGAAACGGAACAGTAGTCGTGCACTCGTGCTGGTGCTATTTACTATCAGCTCTGGTTGGTCGAGAAAAGCAGTCGCCGACTCACCGCCTTCCATGCATAATTCCAGGCTGACTTAGTGTTGCAATCGTAAGCACTGGTCAGCGCATGCTCCGGCCCAAAATAGTAACCCTCTGAAAATATGAATGCACTTAGGTAGGCAGAGCCGGCCACTTCAGCAACGCATTTTGTTTTTGAACGGGCATAAATTGTTTTCCATTATAAAGTTATAATGCATAATGAAAATACAATTTGTTCGTATAAGCAGCAAGAAGAAGATTCAGATTCAGGGAGCGGGAAAGGAAAAAAGTGAGTTCAAAGCACGTAGTATCAAGAAATCCACTATGTGTGCTCGCAATCAACACACACATCATGGGACAAAAACATGATAGCACAACAAAAGTTAACCCACCAGAGCCAGAACCAACATGTTCAAGTTATAGCAAAACATAACTACGACACACGTCCAGTGTAAATGAAGCCTTCAGGAGGAACCATGTGCAAAATTAGCAGCATCGCAACGTTTGACACCGAGCTATCCCTTATTAGCAGTCCCTTCGTCGATCGCCGCACAAATCCTGATCATATTTGTAACATTGCTCCTGACAAGATTAGTTCCATACCTCAATGTGTCCAAGTCCCCAGCCTTCTGTAAACTTGCCCAAGACCTAGAGAACCACATGACACAAATACCATTACCAATGGCGACTGAGGCAACTTGAATTTGAAAATTGCTATATAGTGGCAATCCAAAAATGTTCCAAGAAAGTGTAAAAAAAAATCCCCACCAGGAAAGAAACTATAGCACCAGGCAAAAAATTGCCAGGTATTATTTGCGCCTAGATCGATCCCACAGTACGCCAGGCCACCCTAGCAACTGGGCAAAGAAAGAATATGTGTTGAGAGATTTCCCTCTCATCGTTGAATGAATACTTAAGGTTACCAGACCAATTCCTTCTGTTCATCTCATCCCTAGTTAGAACTGTATGGAATGTTTGCCCAAGAAAGATTTGTATTCTTAAGATTTTCCAGCAGTTCATACACATATCTGTTGTTAAACTCAAATTTCCAGGAAATAACATCGTGTTCCTGGGAAGACAGTAAACCAACGTGTTCCTGGAAATACATGCTTTGTACACTTTTTGAATACATGGTCAACACTTTTTAAAAATACACGTCGAACAATTCTGTTACGGTAATAAACATTTTTAAACTACATGCACATTTTTCTACATTGTATACACATTTTTCTTGAAATGTCACAAACAATTTTTCTTTGTATACACATTTTGTATGGATCTAGGCGTTGAAATATGAGACTCGGATGCAGAGTAGATAATTTGAGACGTGATCAATCACTATACACGAACACATCTGTTTGTCTTCACGGGCGTTTGAGGGGTCAGATTTATCAAGTCCGGCTGTAGATGCTCTGAGATGCACCGCGTTCGGATGATGATTGATCACAATCAAGTCCACACAGATCCTAATCCGGCAAATGAGTACGAGCGTGGTAGTGGCCGATCGACGGCCATATGTAGCTGCCGCCATACGTGCTCGCCGTTGACGTTGCCGTTCCTCGTCGTCGCTGCCCGAACCTGCCGGGTAATTAAGACTTGCGTACACGTAGCAGGTCATGGTTTAATTTGCCTTCTTATCAGTCAAATCACCGGCATACGACGTACGAACGAGTGTCGTTGACAATTTCCTCTCTCAAATTCAAGGGCTCAAGGCGGAACTGATAAAATAAATTTTTTCTTTGTATTTTCTGTTCTTGTGCCATGAGTTGGTTGCGAGATCTTACGGGTTTCACCTCTAGCCTACCCCAACTTGTTTGGGACTAAAGGCTTTGTTGTTGTTGTTGTTGTATTTTCTGTTCTTGTGTGTTAACATAAATATGCCTTTGATTAGATGTGTTTTCGTGATTTAAATTAGTGTTTGTACCAACAAAGCCTTTGGGATGATTTGATTGATAGTTGACTTGATTGCGTTGCAAAACAGAAACTTTTGTGTCCATTGGCAGAATTCTCTGCGGTGACTGGAACTTGATAAAATTATGAACTTTTTACATGTTATCAATATACAAATTGCCAACGTTGTCCTAATTTTTCAGCATGTTTTGAGTTACATAAGTATTACATCAATTCACATCTTTACAAACTACACTGTTTTTGACAGATTCTGTTTTCGTTGTGTTATGTGCTTGTTTTGATGAATCTACAGATTGTATTGAAGGGTATAAGCCATGGCAAAGTTTGAATACAGTAAATATAATGCAATAAAAAAATATGAATGGGTTTGCTACATTACTTAAAGCAAGGATTGTTTTTTGTCATGCTAACAGATCTCATGGATTTTTGTTGAGTTTGTGTGATTGAAATTTTCAAGTTTTGGGTGAGATCACGATGGATTAAGGAATAAGGAGTGAAAAGAGCCTAAGCTTTGGGATGCCCATGACACCCCAAGGTAATATTCAACGAGAACCAAGCAACTAAGCTTGGGGATGTCCCGGAAGGCATCCCCTCTTTCTTCTAACGACTATTGCTAATTTTATTTGAAGCTATATTTTTATTCGTCACATATCATGAGTTTAGCTTGGAGCGTCTTGTATTATATGAGCCTTTGCTACTTTTGCCTTTTAGTTTGTCACAATAATCCTTGCTGGACACACCTATTTGAGAGAGCCAAAACTATGCCATGATTTGTTAGAATCGCTCTTTATGCTTTACTTCAATTTTCTGAGAGCAACGGAATTGCTCTAGTGCTTCACTTATATCTTTTTGAGCACGGTGGTGTTGTTATTTTGAAGAAATATGCTCTAATGCTTCACTTAGATTTATTTGAGAGTTTGTAGGAATTTTGAAAAAAATTCTCTCATGCTTCACTTTATTTTGAGGGATGAAAATTTTGATTCCCATGTTCTTCACTTAAATTTGTTTGAGCTTGTCAAAAGCAATTGCAATATATGAAATTAGTCCCAAAGTGATAGATATTCAAATAAAGATATAATAAAAACTTTGATGAAGATCATTGGACAAAATAAACCCGATTCTTTGTAATAGTTTAGATATATGATGATAGTAATATGTGAGTAATGTTACTGAGTAATTATGCTTTAGTAAGAATATTGGTGTTAAGGTTTGTGATTTTCTATGCAATCACGAAAGTCAATAGTTGTGCAATGAAATTACATCCTACTTGTGGTGCATTATTTGGTGTTACTTATGCTTAATGCTCGTTTATATGAATTGTTGTTTCTTGGTTGGATACTTCTCAATCTATTGGTTAGCCTTCATTTGTACTAAGTAGAAATACTACATGTGCATCCAAAATCTTTAAACCAAATTTTGTCATATGAGTCCATCATACCTACCTACATGCGGTATTTTCGTGCCGTTCTAAGTAAATTTGTATGTGCTATCTCTAATTTTCGAAATGAATTTCCTTTTTGTGTGCACGTACCGCTCATGAAGCGGTAGGGGGTGGCCAATATTTTTCGTTCAAGATGTGTTATTCTCAATATGAGTGTTTATTCACCTGTCATTGCACGAGAGTACGGCGGTAATAGGGATGCCCAGTCCCGAAATGAAAAAAAATATTTACTTTATGTTGTCAAATAATAAATTCCTTGAAAAGTGTTGGTATGGACGGTACCCGTGGATACGGTTAGCCGTGGAATGTGAAAGTATGATGTAAAAAGAAATAAACTTTATTTTATGTTTAGGAACCGCCTATGATGTATCTAGCATGGAAAGTGTTGGGAATTACTCGGTCGTTTTCGTTGACGGAATAGTATGCCTCCAAATTTTTTTATCTCTCAATTTAAGCTTTGAGCTCTGACTCCTCTACAAATCTCTGCTTCCCTTGACGAAGGGCTTATCTATTTACTTTATGCAAATTTTATTTTATTTGAGTCTTCATCTTCTCTTATAAAGCACCAACTAAGGGCATTATGATCGTACTTGAGCATTGGATGTAGCTAATATTTGAGTCTGTTTGGTAAGTGGATCAATGATTGGGCATGATGGGCTAGCGATAACTTTCTTTAGTGTTGATATTTTGAAAGACATGGTTGCCTGTTGATATGCTTGAGTATTGAAATCTTCATGTCAAAACTAAATTATTGCTTTCAACCATCTAAAATTTCAAATGACCATGATACACAAGAAAAGAATTTGTGATGAACATGTTAGGCAGCTTCCACATCAAAAATTATGTTTTTACCATTTACCTACTCAAGTACGAGTACGAATTAAGCTTTGCGGATGTTGATACGTCTTCAATGTATCTATATTTTTTACTTGTTACATGCTGTTATATTATCAATCTTGTATGTTTTACATTAATTTTATATCATTTTTTGGTACTAACCTATTGACATAGTGCCTAGTGCCAGTTAATGTTTTTGCTTGTTTTTCCCTTCGCAAAAAATCCTTATCAAACAGAGTCCAAATGCAATGAAACTTTTTGGAGATTTTTTCGAACCAGAAGAAAGCTTGAGAGCCAAGGAAGCACCTGGGGGGAGGCCCGTGGGGCCCAGAAGACACTAGGGCGCGCCAGAGGCCCCTGTCACGCCCTGATGGGTTGTGGGGCCCACGGGGGTCTCCTGCACCGCCTCTCAGCTGTATAAATACCCAAATATTCTAGAAACCATAGGGGAGTCGACGAAAAATTATTCCAGCCGCCACAAGTTCCAGAACCACGAGATCCAATTTAGAGCCATTTTCCGGCACCCCGCCGGAGGGGAACACGATCACGGAGGGGTTCATCATTCTCATTGGTGCTTCTCCGATGACGCATGAGTAGTTCACCTCAGACCTATCGGTCCGTCGGCAGTAGCTAGATGGCTTCTTCTCTCTTTGTTCTTCAATACAAAGTTCTCTTGAAGATCTATTTGATGTAATGACTTTTTGCGGTGTGTTTGTTGGAATCCGATGAATTGTGAGCTCATGATCAGATTTATTTTGCCAATGGGTTCAGGAAGGATTTGGGTATAAATTAGGTATTGTATGCAGGGGCGGAGCCAAGATTCAGCAGGGGGCAAGACAACGGTGAAGCTAGAAATTTTATTTTGTGCTTCACAAACTAAGTAATAGTTTTATATCCAAGTATCGTTCGCATTTTATTTTGCATATGTACACTATATTTTTCAGCTGGAGCGTGTCGAGCTACAGCTAATATCGACCAATATATAATTCACATATGCACGACGAAGTTCATATTCAAACTACTCCCTAGTATGACATGACATGCCTTGCTACAAAACATTGTCATATGAAAATTTTAAGATAGATAGACAAGGACCATTTTTTTGTGGGGAATATAGACAAGGACAATTATTGTACTCCTATATGGGTTTCAATGAAAAATCATCACTGATATTAGGAAATTTTGTCATCGTATTAGGAAAAATTGATCACTGTTACAAACCCGGAGAATCAAATCTAGCCCCTGCCCGTCCCCTTTGCCGCTAGCTCGAAATAGATCGGCTAGTCGTCATTGACAGACTCGCGACAACCATCATTGCTTCCCGATGCAGTGATGCGCGACAAAGCATTGACCGGTCCAAGCTTTCAAACGATTACGGATGCCTATGCCCTAGCATAGCAACGCGTGACAAATCACGCAACAAAAGAAAATGATGTATAATGATACAAGATGAGAAATGAGAGTGAAATTAGTAAACGGTATATTAACCTTGGTCAATTCGTTGTTGGCTGGAGACTTCAGAATTGACGAAAGGAACAGCTTGCAACCCGTTTGAACTGGATCGTGGACAGGGATAGTAGAGGCGGGTAGGCGGCACTCGCACAGGACGGGGGGCGGCGCATTACTAATCGACCCCCGCGCTAATGACGGGATGGAATTCCTAGCGCCGAGGGACATTAGCGAGGCCAACCGCCAAATTAGGCCTTGCAAATAAGCAACTTATTCGTGGGCTTTCACATAGGCCTGTTTTCCCTTTTTTTCAGAATCAAGATAGGGGGGGGGGGCAAGTACTTTTACGTGAAACGTATCGCTAATTAACTAGCGTACCCTCAGTGATTACTCGATCGATAGGGGGGGCCAGGCCCCTGCTCGCCCCCCTTGTCTCCGCCACTGATTGTATGAAGTGGCGGAGCTTACTAAAAATATCCAATTAAGCTTGCCCAAAACTTGATCCAAGGCTGGGGACCAATGCCCTCCCCCAATCAAAACAGTAAATAATACTAGCTTATGTCGCTCATGCAGATCCAACCAAATTGTCACTAAAGATTTACACGGGCTCTCTGGCGTCGCTTCCGGCGCTAGTAATAGTACTACTTTACTATGATGGAGCATGCCCGCAAGAACGAACTGTCCCGTGTGCAACAGGTAGGTGCAGCGAGAAATAATAGAAATCCAGACAGGAGGTCCGTTTTAGGACCCACCTTAACGATGTATAGAGTATTAAATTCCAATAGCAAACAAGGCCAGCGTGCTCACATGTGCCATATTTGAATTACCATGTTCCAGCCCATCCAAGCGGCCCACGTATACGATCCGTATCCTGAGCCAGCTCGGCTCACCAACCATGGAGCGGTTTTTCCTACTGGCCCACTAGCGAACGAATCTCCACACCAGTTTTTGCGCTCGCCAACTCTAGTCAAGGAGGAGGGCGATCCATGACGACGAATTTCAGAGTCCCTTGTCCACTATGTGCTTTATTAACAGATACCAGTAGGACTTTAATATTGTCTCTGTGAGCAAACCTGCAGCTGGTCGACCACCACAGCAGCGATCCCATAGGTGGATTGCGCCAGAGGGGGAGGTAGCAAAAATCAATGTGGATGGTGCAATCTCGCGGAACGGCAAAAGGGGTGCAGTCTCGGCGATAAGCAGGGACAAGGACGGGAAGTATATGGGCTCTTCAGCTGTCACTTTTGATGGTTTGGTTGATGCGGCAAACCTGGAAGCACTTGCATGTAGCGAGGCATTAGCTCTGGCAAAGGACCTCAACCTCTCACATGTGATCATAGGATCTGATTGCATGCAAGTGGTCTCGGATACCAGGGAGAATGTGCTATCATCTTATGCTGTAGTCATGAATGAAATAAGAGAGACTATGAAAGATTTTGAGAGTGTTAGTTTCAGATATGAGTGTAGGGAGGCCAATGTTGAAGCTCATCAATTGCCAAGGCTGCTTCATCTCTCCCTTCTGGTCGCCGTTTGTGGCTAGGGATCCTACCGAACATCACTTGTATTCCTTCTGTGTTATCATTTGAATAAAATCTCTAGTTCACCTAAAAAATCAGTTTTTGCGCTCGGGATACCGAGCTACCTGGTGCCCGAGCGCCAAAACGCTGCACTCAGTATGGATGATTTACTTGTGCAGAGAAAAATGAGTCTTGTTTATTTTCTCTAAGAGGACAACACTGGCACCGGCAGGACACGCGTTATGTAGATCTTGTTTAAAAAGTTATCCGAGCGGAGATAATCAGCGGCCCATGCCTAGATATCATCAACATGGAGCACTGTCCTGTCGCAAATTTGCAGCTCACACATGCATGCACTGTCAAATGGGGTTTCCCGCTACGGTCATTGCATTGCCTGATTGGCCGGTGGGACAATACATATGTTTCTACTCATTTCGCCATATGAACATATATCTATTGCTTGATCGATGCGAGTGAATGTATATTAACATAATCACGGGTCACATGCATGCACTGCCAGTTTGTGTAACGGAAATGATATAAATCTTGTATCGTGTCAAAGAAGAGTATATCAACTAGAGATTGTCACCTTGTTGGATACGTAACCAAAGTGAGGCAACCACACACGCATGCCTGCATTGGGGCACACACATCCACACGGAGTACTTGTTATTATCCCACAACATATGACCTTTTAGATCTACAGAGGGAGTACTAATTTATGCTGCCGTTCTTTTTTCCTTTCTAAACGTGACCAGTCCAGCTAGCAGCGCACGTTTATTCTACTGAGGTATGGCTCACTTGGTTGTGCGAGGAAAAAAGAGCGGGTGCGTGTTTTTACTCTGAGAGAGAGTGGGAGGATGTACAGCATCAATACGTGTTTTTTTTAGCTTGACAATAATGCGTAGCACACGGTACCCCGATGCGTGAGCAAGGACAATCAGCTGGCATAGATATCAGCGAGCACCGTCGCGTTACGGACCATTGCCCTAACTAGCCATGCATGGTGGCTTGACAATGACGGAGTTAGTAGCTAGTAGTGTTTGTCATGTTAGAATCTGAACATATCACTTGGTCACTTCGGCGATGACTGGATACATAATGACAACCACATGCATGCATGCACGACTAATTGCATTGTACTGCATACTACGTGGTTCGGATTAAAACAGATGCGGTGGGATCGGCTATCTCCCATCATTGCCCATTGTTGCTCGATGTGAACGCGGACCTGTGTATGGGTTCACGATTCAAGTTTGGGGCGTTCTGGACGAAGGCAGAAGGGTTCTTGGATGTTGTAGCTGAGGCCTGGGCCTCGGTTCCTCGTGAGGATAATCCTTACAAGACCTTGGATAGGAGATTGAGGGCTACGGCGAAAGGCTTAAAGCGGTGGAGCGACCGGTGGATCGGCAATGTAAAGCTCCAAATCGCGATAGCGCTGGAAGTGATTCAACGGTTGGACAAGGCGATGGACGCAAGAGAGTTGTCTGGGCAAGAGCGGGAACTACGGCGATTACTTAAGCAGAAGCTGTTGGGCTTATGCTCGCTTGAACGGACCATTGCGAGGCAGCGATCTAGGATCCTTTTCCTACGGGAAGGGGAGGGTAACACGCGGCTGTTTCATCAGTCTGCTTGTCACCGACAGCGGAGGAACATGATCACCTCGCTGTCTGATGGCGCTACAGTAGCCACAAATCAAGAGGAGATCGCAAGCATGGTGGATGGGTATTACAAGAATCTGTTTGGGACTGCCCATCAGCGCTTGACCTCTATCAACCTAGAGGCACTTCAGCTGCCACGCTTGGACATGCCAGGACTCGTCATTGCCTTCACCGAGGAGGAGGTGCGGAAGGTTGTTTGTGCAATGCCTATGGACAAGGCACCCGGACCGGATGGATTCACGGGTCGTTTCTATGCTTCATGCTGGGAGATCATTAAAGACGACATCATGGCCGCGATTGCCTCTTTCTTTCGTGGTGATATGAGAGGGTTGCATGCTATCAATAAGGCAATTGTGTCCTTGCTGCCAGAGGTGGATGGGGCGAGCGACGTGAAGGATTTCAGGCTTGTGAGCCTAGTACACGGTGTGATCAAGATCATTGACAAGTCGGTTAGACTAGCCTTGGAGCTGCCAATGCTGGTTGGGAAGCACCAGTCTGCATTTATCACGGGGCGTTCCATCCATGACAACTTCATGTTAGTGCAAAGTACAGCGAGAAGACTGCACGCGCTTAAACAGCCAGCCATCATGCTCAAGCTGGACATCTCAAAGGCATTTGACTCAGTTCAGTGGCCATTTCTGGTGGAAGTTCTGAGGTGCATGGGTTTTTGCACCAGGTGGATAGACTGGATCTGCGGATTACTTGCAACGTCATCAACAAGGATCATGGTTAATGGTGTGCCGGGTGAGCCTATTTTCAACTGTCAGGGTCTGCGGCAGGGGGACCCCGTCTCCCCGATGCTATTCATACTAAAAATGGAGCCGCTGCAGAGGATGTTTGGGGTTGCCCTAGAGCGGGGTCTCCTATCCCCACTGGCTCCGAGAGGTTTAAATGAGAGAGTTTCTATGTTTGCGGACGATGTCATGATTTTCCTTAAGCCGGACCTGGAGGATCTCACTACTTGTGCAGCCTTGCTGAGCCTCTTTGGTGAAGCGTCTGGGCTCAGAGTCAACCTACAGAAAAGTGCGGCTATGCCAATTTGGTGCAATCCGGAGATCATGGAGAGAGTGGTGCAGGTGCTTGGTTGCCCGCAAGGCACATATCCATGCAGATACTTGGGGCTCCCTCTCACCCTGCGTAGGCAAACTGCAGCTCAGCTGATGGGTATGGTGGACCAGCTGGCTCGGTGCCTCCCTAGATGGATGGCCGTCCACATGCCCAAGAGTGGAAGAATGACACTTATTCAGTCTGTGCTCTGTGCAATTCCTATACATATGATGATGGCGCTTGACATCCCACAGAAGGTCATACAGGCCATGAACAAAATTTGCCGTGGGTTCTTGTGGTGTGCCAAGGAGCAGGCGTCCGGTGGCCAATGTAGAGTGGCTTGGGAGAAGGTGTGCTCGCCGAGATGGGCATGGGGGCTTGGCATCCCCAACCTGAAGTGGTTGAATACGGCTATGCAGGCACGGTGGCCTTGGTTGAAGCGAGTGGATTCATCAAGGCCGTGGGCAGAGTTTGATATCCAAGTCCCTCGGAAGTCTAGGTAACTTTTCCACGCTGCCACTCACGTGACGGTGGGCAATGGAGAACATACGTTATTCTGGGAGGACAGATGGCTGGATGGACTAAGAGTGGAGGAACGGGCGCCTGCAATTTATAGTACGGTGCGACAAAGGATAAGAAGCAGTCGTACAGTTAGCCAAGGTTTGATGAACGGAGCTTGGGCTCTGGACATTGGACCTGAAGTGACGACTCAGATGCTTCAGGAGTACCTTGACTTGTGGGATCGCATGGAGAGATTTCAGCTGCATCATGATGAAGTGGATTCAGTGAGGTGGGCGTGGGAGCCAAGTGGCTCCTTCTCCACGAGATCGGCGTACCAAGCTAAATTTTGGGCTCGGGAGAATGATCCAACGACGCAGTTCACATGGAAGTCCAAGGCCCCCTTGAGGTGCAGCTTCTTTACCTGGCTCGCGATGCAAAATAGATGTTGGACATCGGATAGACTTGCGAGCCGTGGGCTTGAGCACGAGGAAGCATGTCCGTTTTGTGACCAGGTTGAGGAGAGCATGAACCACCTAATGCTCCGGTGTGTCTTCGCCAGAGAGGTATGGGCGCAGGTGTGCACGGCTTGGGGTAAGCCGCAGTGGGCACCGACAAAATCATCAAGCCTTGCAGAGTGGTGCGTGAGCAGAGCGGATAGCGCGACGGAAAGGAAGGACACACGTGCGCTCATTGTCCTGGTGCTTTGGGAGCTATGGAAGCATCGAAACAGCATTGTGTTCGAGGGGGTTGCCCCATCGATTGCGTTTGTAGTGCGTAGGGTAGCTGCGGAGTGCGCCATGTGGAAGGCTGCAGGGCTGCTTAAAGTGGATATAGATCGCTTGATAGCGGCCTTGGAGGTGGGCCATGTCGTGATGAATTAGTCTGTAAGTGATGAGTGGGGTGGAGTTGGGGTTATGTAACTATGTAATCACCAACATGGAGGGGCTCTTTCCCCCTTTCTTCTTAAATATATAGTACGCACACTCGTGCGTATTCGAGAAAAAGATTAAAACAGATCGGTCGCAAAAGTCGTGGCACGTATTCATGGGCAATGCATGCATGCACGTATTTCCCTTGGAGAAAATGGACCACGGTGCCAAAGCATGGATGCATGCATGTAAGTACACAAAAAGTACTTTGCTTTTGCATGATCAACCAACCGTAAGTCGCAGTATCTCATGCTTATGCTAGCCTGCCAGTGCGGGGAGATGGTGGTTGTGGACACGTGAATTTATAGGACCACCACGTAGTACTCATACACACATTTGGCAGTGATAGTATCCTCCTTAATTTCTACGCACAACTACTAGCTACCGTCGGTCGAATGTATAACATTGCTTTCCACCATAGACGTAGACTCGGCCTAGAGCCAGGGCTCCGCCTCCTCCTCCTATAAGAAAGAAATTTAGGGTTCGTGCCTCTCGCCGGCGCCGGCGCAGATCCGCTTCATCTCCGGTGGCCCTAGGGCCATGGAGGCGCAGTGGATCCTGGCAAGGGCCGGCGGGAGGGCTCCGTTTTTAATCGTTTTTTCAATCTTGTTAGGGTTTGTGTCCTACTCAGGAAGGGGAGACGGCGGCGGCTTCTTGAAGATGGAATAAAGGTCTCCCCGCCTAGCCCCCGTTCCGGCTGTGCGTCTAGCATCGTTGATGGGCGTGTGGAGGTGTGTCTCCGGCAGATCTATCTTTGGTGGATTTGCTCGGATCTCGTCGTTGTTCGGCTACGTTCGTGTGTCTTCGGTTTGGATCCTTCCGATCTACGTTATTTTTCATCGGCGGCGGTTGCTGTTCTGGGGTGATGGTCCTATGAGGTCTTAGCACGACGACTTCCCGACTGTCTACTACAACAAGTTGTGCCTGGCTCCGGCGATGGAGGGGCGATGATGGCGGCGCGCTTTCGGCTCGCTTCGGTGCTTGCAATCGTCGCTAGGTGGTCTACGAATCTGGATGTAATTTTTCTTTCTGGTATTCGTTGTACTGCCATGATTGAAGATGAATAGATTGGAAGTTTTTTCGCAAAAAAGAAGAAGAAGAAGAAGAATCCGTCCACCCAACGGTCAAGAGTCAAGACAGTGATGCTGTTCCGCCGATCCCGTGCATGCTGGCTGTGCGCCAACAACGGAGAAGAGTTATTCCACGTCCATGTCATACAGCTCTCTAAACTTTTTCGATACCATCAGGAGGGCAACCTCCCCCACCCCGGTCCATTTTCATTGAAAACCAAACCAGAGAAAACGATAGAGGCACACACCAGGCGTATGTTCACGAAACAGTCTGACTGAAAGGTTAAAAAGACCAAATAAATTAGTTTTAGTGCAAACTTATTACAGTTTCCAGACTTCACCGCAACGCTCCTTGGCGAAAAAGGCGTTTGATCCAAATCTTGTTTGGGGAAATAAGCGTTTGACCCAGATTCAGAGTGTGTTCTGGAAACATTTTTAATATATATAGCAGGTAAAAATATATTTAAAATGATACTCCCTCCAGTCTTTTTTACTCTGCATATTAGATTTTTCCGAAGTCAGGGGAGCCGCCGCCTCCTCCTTCTCCTCCACAAAAAGCTAGGGTTTTTGCCTCCCGCCGCCGCCGCCGCAGGTCCGCCTCCTCTCCGATGGCCTTAGGGCCATGGGGGCGCAGTGGATCTCGGCAAGAGTCGGCGGAAGGGCTCCTTTTTAATCGTTTCTTTCAGTTTTGCTAGGGTTTGTGTCCTGCTCAGGAAGACGAGACGACGGCGGCTCCCTGAAGATGGAATAAAGGTCTCCCTGCCTAGCCCCCGTTCCGGCGATGCGTCTAGCATCATTGGTGGGCGTGTGGAGGTGTGTCTCCGGCGGATCTATCTTTGGTGGATTTGCTCGGATCTCGTCGTTGCTCGTCTACGTTCGTGTGTCTTTGGATTGGATTTTTCTGATCTACGTTATTCTTCATCTGCAGCGGTTGCTGTTCTGGTGCGCTGGTCCTACGGGGCCTTAGCACGACGACTTCCCGACTATCTATTACAACAAGTTGTGCCCGACTCCGGTGATGGAGGGGCGATGACGGCGGCGCGCTTCGCTCGCTTCAATCTTTGGTAGTTGTCGCTAGGTGGTCTACGGATCTGGATGTGATTTCTATTATTTCTGGTATTCGTTGTACTGCCATGATTGAAGATGAATAGATCGGAAATTTTCTCGCAAAAAAAAAAGATTTTTCCGAAGTCAAAGTCTTTGAAGTTTGACCATGTTTATACAAGAAATTTTTAACATTCATAATACAAAATCAATATCATTGGATCAGTTATAGAATATATTCTTATGTTCTATTTATCTGGTACAGTAGTGCTGCTAATTTTGTATATAAATTTGCCAAAAGTCTATGAAGTCTGACGTCAGAGAAATCTAATAGGCAGAGTACCCAAATTCACACCATCACTCGTAGAACTTCAGGGCAAAGAGCCAAACATGACACTCACGCATGCAACCAACCGGAGGCAGGTCAAAAATTAAAGTGAGCTTTATACCTTTAAAAAAAGAGTGTGCTTTAACAGCCGTGGTACGGTGTCGGTCGTGGATACCTGCCACCTTTCTGCAAGTATATACTCCCTCCGTCTCAAAATAAGTGTCTTGAGCTTAGTACAAATGTGTACTAGAGCTAGTACAAAGTTGAGACACGTATTTTGAGACGGAAGGAGTACATGGTACTACCTCCGTCTAGGTGAATAAGTCATTCGCGTAGTTCTAGGTCATCGATTTGAGCAATTAAATATGTGTTATATGCCATGAAAAGTATATCACTAGATTTCTACAAGGATGTAGTTTCCAAATATATATTTTTTGTCACATATAATACATATTTAGATAGTTAAATTGTCAACCTAGAACTACGCGAATGACTTATTCACCGAGACGGAGGTAGTACTGAAGTAGTATCGCTCGTGCATGGTGGTTGGGAACTTGGGAAAACCCGCCCGTGTATGGGTTTCTGTTGGGCCGGCGCATTTAGGTTACCGTGGATCGAGGGATCAGTCGGCCGAAATTCCGATCCGGCAAGACCTAGCTAGCTAGCCTTGCGTTTCACAGTTTCGGCGCCAGCATGCAGATGTAGTTGGAGTAGATCTTACCGTGGATACAGTACCGTGCATGCATCGTCCGATCTTCCCCGTTTCACACTTGCTCTGTTTCGCACTTGTTGTTTGGTCCAAGCCGAGGACGGGGGGTCGACTTGTTGTTAAGTTTTAGTTTCTAAAACATCGATTTTAGCACCAAGTTTCAGTAGCTAAATCTTAACAATGTTTTTAAAACTTGTCAAAATGTATTTACAGTGGATCTTATTCAAGAGTCCTCATCACAAGAAACGAGAATATGCGACGAAACTTACTTTGAAATTTAGGTTCAAAAGATATAAACGATGAAAATCAAAATCCAAAAGAAAAAATGGGGTCGGCGCCCTCGCCCCTATCTGCCACAAATCACCTCCCTCGAATTCCCAAACGATCAACCATCTTTAGAACCAATCCATGAAGGTTGCCGGCAGGAAAGAAGAGTAACAACTTCGAACTGAATTAATTTGACTTTTAAACTAATTAATTACACATTTCTCACAAACAAAAGTTCCAACTAAATTTTTTCACGTTCCAACCATGTCATCGTCAGATACTTTCAATCTGAAAACACTTCGTCTAAACTTCAAACCAATTTAAAATCTTTTAAGTATACTTCACCACAGGAAGTTAAAGCATGCAGGATATGAAGGCTAGGCAAACAAATCCCATAACTATCGCCTCTAGCTACACACTACACGTCTATCACACATCCACCCCGGTACAATACCACTCAGTAAAAGAGTATATAACATAAAATGCGCAAGAGAAGATATAAATACTACAAAGCCAAAGTGACCAACAAAAAGCAGTAGCTACACACATCGGAAACGCCTCAAGAATGCTACCTTAAATTACCTGGAAAATAAGTTGCTTGACTCTAATAAAATCGCAACTAAAACAGTGTTTCATCGACATTTCAAAAGCAACACTTTGGATTGGTGTGCCAATTTCATTTACTGAAAATCCTTTGATTTGATTGCATTTTTCAGTTGCCGTAGTTGCCTGATTTGGGTTGGTACATCGGCCCACAGTCGCGCTGTATACATATATAGTACTCGAAGAATAGTCGTTCTGTTGTACTTTTCGTTGTACCTAAGTGTACTTTTCGTTCATTAATAACTCAACATTGATTAGGCCGGCGAGCTGCTTGCTCTATATATAGTACACCTATCTAGCATATGATGTGCTCTTGTACCCATATCTGTCAATTTTGAAAATTGTAGAAGGATTAACTAACGGAATTGCTATTTTTCATCCGGATGAAAAGAATTCACGTTCATCCGTTTTTCTGTCCGTCCGTTTCCTGCGTCAAGATTCGCGTTCGATTGTAGCCTCGCTGGAGTTTTTTTGTTATCGGGCCCGCAACCATGCCCCCGTTCAAACCCGAACGGATCCGTGTACTAGCGGGTTTTTCTTTTTCTTTGAATTTCCTATTATCTCCTGCGGTGACTTTGTCTCTTTCCCTTCCCCATTTCGAGCGGCGAGATCTTGGAGGCAGAGAGGAGAGAGCCATGGCGAGTTGGGTGGTTAGCTCCGCCGCTGATCTCCGGAGAGCGAGCCTGTGGTTGGCGTCCTCCCCCTACCCCCTGTTGCTTCTCCTGCAAGCACGTCGAGGAAGAGGAGAAGTCGACGCATGGTGATTCCGCGGCGGTATCTCATCTGCTACCGTTGATTTCGCGCCGCTCCTCCTGTTGCTGTGGTGTTCAACGAGCCCTGTGCCTCCCTTCTTCCCGCAACGAGGTTTGTTTTGCCAACATCCTCCCCCCTGTCTTCATTCTGATGCAATTTCTGTAGGATTTTGCTAGATCTGGCGTAGTGGCATTTTTGTTCCCATGTGCAGTGGTGGATCCAGCGCTTCTTAGGTTGTTTTGTGGTGGTTCCTAGATTTTCCGGTTGTTGATGGAGAGGGAGCAACATCTCAGTAGATGTAGATGCAGCAACGCCTGGTCCATGTAGTTGTAGGGGTCAGTTTCCGCCCATGTCTACTTTTGATTTTCTGCTCCCCTAATGCGGTTGCAGTTGTTTAGTGCCCCTATATGTGCACAGCCCATAGATACGTGGATGTAACTGATTTGAATGAGCTCCTATATGTTTTGGACTGTATGTGTGTATGACGCCAGTTGTTTCTGTCAGTGTGTTGTACTGTTAATTTTGAGCAATTTTAGAGTGATTGGGACTGAACTTTTACCAGTTAAGCATCAGCAATGTGCAAGTTTCAGTGATTTTTCGAGTGCTTTTTTATCTGTTTTTCTAAATTCAGATATGTATAAGTTGATTTACAGTGTAATCCCTAGTGTTTTTTGACTGTATTTAGATGATTTTTACAGTGTAATTCGTTAGTGGATTTAGAATGTAATTCTTAGTGCATTTTGGAATGCATCTTCGGTTGATTCCTAGTGTATTTTTACAGTTTAAATCCTAGTGTAGTCACGCCGTAATTCTTTTGTAGTTTTACTGTGTAAATCTTAGTGCCATGGCATATTATTTTCCTTATCTTATTAGTGGCTTTTTTGGTGGGTTTCGCTTGCCTTTGTGGCTCTGAAATAAGTTGGTGACTGGCATGAGCCTGTGTCTACATGCTCAGGCCTTTGCCAATGGGTGCGTGAAGTGTGGTTTGCATCTAGCTACCTGGCCGCTTTTTTTGCATTTTTGTGTGGATTGATGTGTGTTTGCAATGGTTTTTTGAAACACTAGTAATACTTAATAAGCAGTTTTTTTATCTATGTGGCTGCAGTGTAAATGTGATCCTCTCTCATCTTCAGAAGCAGCCTTTGTCTCTGGTTTTTTGTAATATCTTTTAGTGTAACTCTCAAAGTATTTTTAGTGGATTTTTTACACTGTCATTATCTTGTTTTGATACAGTGCAATTCTCAAAGTATTTTACACTGTAATTATCTTTGTTTTCCAGTGTAATTATCAAAGGATTTGCACTGTATCTTACTGGATTTTACAGTGTAATTCTCAAAGTATTTTCATTGTAATATCTTTTGGTGTTTCTCTCACAGTATCTGTAGTGGATTTTTTGCACTGTAATTATCTTGTTTTCATACAGTGTAATTCTCAAAGTATTTACACTGTAATTGTTTAGTGTAACTCTCAAATGATTTTACACTGTAATCATCTTGTTTGATGTAGTGTAATTATCTTGTTTTGATACAGTGTAAATCTCAAAGTATTTACATTGTAATATCTTACTGTATTTTACAGTGTAATTCTCAAAGGATTTACACTGTAACTCTCTTAGTGATTTACAGTGTAATTCTCAAAGTATTTTCACTGTAATATCTTGTAGTGTTTCTCTCACAGTATTTGTAGTGGATTTTTTGCACTGTAGTTATCTTGTTTTGATACAGTGAATTCTCAAAGTATTTACACTGTAATTTTTTAGTGTAACCCTCAAATGATTTTACACTGTAATCGTCTTGTATGATGCAGTGTAATTATCTTGCTTTGCTACAGTGTAAATCTCAAAGTATTTGCACTGTAATATCTTTTAGTGTTTCTCTCACGGTATTTGCAGTGGATTTTTCGCACTGTAATTATCTTGTTTGATTACAGTGTAATTCTCATAGTATTTACACTGTAATTTTTTGCACTGTACTGGATTTTTTGCACTGTAATTACAGTGTAATTCTCATAGTATTTACACTGTAATTTTTTAGTGTAACTCTCAAATGATTTTACACTGTAATCGTCTTGTATGATGCAGTGTAATTATCTTGCTTTGCTACAGTGTAAATCTCAAAGTATTTGCACTGTAATATCTTTTAGTGTTTCTCTCACGGTATTTGCAGTGGATTTTTCGCACTGTAATTATCTTGTTTGATTACAGTGTAATTCTCATAGTATTTACACTGTAATTTTTTGCACTGTACTGGATTTTTTGCACTGTAATTACAGTGTAATTCTCATAGTATTTACACTGTAATTTTTTAGTGTAACTCTCAAATGATTTTACACTGTAATCGTCTTGTATGATGCAGTGTAATTATCTTGTTTTGATAGTGTAAATCTCAAAGTATTTACACTGTAATATCTTAGTGGATTTACAGTGTAATTCTCATTTTTGGATTTACAGTATATATATTTTTATTTTTTTGCATTTTTACTGTGTAACTATCATTGGATTTACACTGTAACCATTTACTGGCTTTGTTAGTGGGTTTTACACCGCAATTCTTAGTGTTTTACTTGTAAATCTTAGCACCATTTGTACTAGTATCCATTTGATTTGCTCTAATGCATTTTAGTCTTATTTTCTTCAGTGTAACAAGCACTTTAATTCTACCGATAGCACTTTATTCTTTCTAACATGAAAAGGATTGACTTCGAAGAGTTTCATGTGTTGTACCCAGCTGTCCCTAAGCAAGATAATCGGTATTTAAATTTTTCTGCCTTTTCATGTTCTTGTGTAATTTTTATATAGATTTGTATGAAATCTTTATTTTTCTTATTTGTGTTCTTTTTTATCTTTTCAGCCATGATTGTGGTGTCTTCACATTTAAGTATATGGAGATATTCACATCAAGAACTCAGATGGCAAACTTTTTCTCCAGTGCAGACATTCCAAATCTTAGGATCAGATATGCGAATGACATGTTTTTCAGCCCCATGAACAGTTGCAACAAGTCTTTCGTAACTGATTTCCATCGTGATGTATGTTCTTTACTTTCCTTGTCATTTATTTCATTTTCTTATTCTCCTTTTTAGCTTCTTATTTCTTTTACTAACATTCTGGGTCTCTTTGAATTTTTGTGTATAGGGAGAGGCAATGCCAGGTGAGGTTAAACATGTGCGCGATCCTAGCACAAATGGTGGCTGAGTTCTTTGTTTAGTACTCCCTCCGTTCCTAAATATAAGTTTTTGTATAGATTCCACTGTGGACTACATACGGAGCAAAATGAGTGAATCTACACTCTAAAATGCATCTACATACATTCGTATGTGGTCCATAATGAAATCTCTACAAAGACTTATATTTAGGAACGGAGGGAGTAGCATGTAGTCTGAACAAAGTAGCATGCAATCTGAGCATATCAGTATTTTTGATTTAGTAGTGGTCTGTATGTTTTTTCATTTTGATTGTAATGTCATGTCTTTATGCCTGTAACTCTGCAGTACGTATTTCGAGCAGATTTTTGATTCTATATCAGGGGTCCGTTTTTGTTAATGATCATTTGTTCCTTGTATCTCAATTTATCCCTTCTTCACCTTTTTGTTAGTGCTGCTTTTTTGACTGACTTTGGTAAAGTTTGGGAGTGTCATTTTAGTGGATTAGAGTGTCATTTTAGTGGATTTTACAGTGTCTTTTTCATTGCATCTTACACTGTAGTTCTTAGTGGGGCATTGTAGAAATTAGTATCTATTTAGTGATTTTATTACACTCATTTTCTAGGTGATTGTAATTTTACCTCTTCTTTGTCATTGTATTTTTGTAGGTGACCTCATCCTGCTCCTTTAGCCTTCACCCTTTGTTTTGCTTTTTAGCTGCTTTTTTCTGTTTGTTCCGGGTTGGAAAAGTGGGCATGTGGACCCGTTAAAAGAAAATTGAGAAAAAGACAAACAGGGGACACGGGACAGTTGGCATCCTGCGGTTGGATGGAAAATATGGATGAGAGCGAATTGTATTTCATCTGGATGTAGAATAGACAGTCCCTTAACTAAACCATTTGCGAACACAGGGGGTCGCCATGGCTTCATATTCAGAGAAGCAGGCCAACGGCAATGGTGAGAAACATCATGAGCTAGTTTGTGTGACTGGATCAGGAGGCTTCATTGGGTCATGGGTGGTGAAGGCCCTCCTCCTCCGTGGCTACCGTGTCAGGGGAACTGCCAGAGATCCCGGTAAGTAATACTAGCATCATATCTACTCCCTCCGTTCCTAAATACTTGTCTTTCTAGGCATTTTAACAAGTGACTACACACGGAGTAAAATGAGTGAATCTACACTCTAAAATATGTCTACATACATCCGTATGTAGTAGTCATTTGAAATGTCTAAAAAGACAAATATTTAGGAACGGAGGGAGAATAGCATAAATGAGATGCTAACCGTTCTCTAAATATATGCTTATTTCAAAAGTACTATTTATCACCACTTACAGAGGCTAAGGATTTGTTTGTTTTGTTGTTTATGTTAAACAGCAATATACATGAGATAACTCGGCAAAAAGGACCGAAATACGAAAGAAAAACGATGAAAAATTGGATTGAATATGGAGGAGTGCTTCATTACACCATTCTGTGAAATGTTTACCACCATTGACACAAATCAAGGGTGAAGACTAACAAAAGTACTATTTAGAACACAACACAACGTAAACACACACACACACACACACACACACACACACACACACACACACACACACACACACACACACACACACACACACACACACACGAGCACACATCCATATGTATGCAGGCACTCACGCCCTACCCCTATGAGCACCTCCGAGCAACCGAGCCGATAAATCTTTAGATTAACAAAGTCACCATATGCACATCTTGATCGAAGAGAACATCATATCCCACTGCACAAGCTTCGTCAGAAAACCTGAAATAATTGTAGTGAAATATGAGCACTCACGCGAAGGATATGACTTGAACCCATGGTGTGCTGGTAGTATAACAAAGTCACGGTAAAATCTTTTGGGTCAAGGAGAGTACTTTTTACCCTGAGAAATTAATACAACTTCAATTCAGTCTCTTGTTCTTTGGAGTTTGCTTAGCAACTACTCGCCCCGTTCCATAATTATTGTCATGGTTTTTGTTCACAACAATAATTATGAAACTGTGGGAGTATGTAACAACTAGCGACTACACGGTTCCGGTAGTAAAACGAGGTGACTGATTCATGTCTGCTATGACTGTGAAGCTGATCACAAGAACGCCCACTTGCTTGCTCTGGAGGGAGCCAAGGAGAGGCTATCCCTGTGCCGCACCAACCTCCTGGACCGCGACAACCTCATCGCCGTGTTCAGCGGATGCCATGGCGTCTTTCATATCGCCTCACCGATCTCCAATACGGACCCGGTAAGTTCACAAACATTCTTCTTTTTCGATAAGAGGAAACCCCGGTATCTGCATCATAAAGATGCACACAGCCATTATTGACAAACACTTGAAGCTTGAAGATACATGGGAGTGATCCTTACTTAATTATGAGCTTGTAGGACCTCATGGTGGTTGCCGTGGAGGGAACCAAGAACGTGATCAACGCGGCGGCGGACGCGGGCGTGCAGCGTGTGGTGTTCACCTCCTCCTACGGTGCGGTGCACATGGACCCCAACCGGAGCTCCGACGCCGTGCTTGACGAATCGTGCTGGAGTGACTACAAGTTCTGCGAGCAAACAGGCGTAAAAACCACAGCTCTCCTCTTGCGATCCTGACCCAATCTCAGGCTTTAAAACCTCATTGTGTGCCATGCAGAATCTGTACTGCTGCTCGAAGATGATGGCGGAGATCACGGCGAAGGAGGAGGCGGCCAAGAGGGGGCTGGAGCTAGCGGTGGTGCTGCCTTCCATGACGATCGGTCCCGCCCTGCAGCAGAAGCTCAACCTGGGCATCACTCACATCACCCGCTACATGACGGGCGCCAAGAAGACCTATCCCAACGCCATCGCCGCATACGTCGACGTCCGCGAGGTGGCCCGCGCCACGCCCTCGTCTCGAAGCGCCTGACGCCACAGGCCGCTACC
Organism: Aegilops speltoides; assembly: GCA_021437245.1. NCBI lineage: Eukaryota > Viridiplantae > Streptophyta > Magnoliopsida > Poales > Poaceae > Aegilops > Aegilops speltoides. Next base: position 486,051,304 of record CM038146.1, read on the forward strand.
TCTGCATTGGCGCCGTCGTCCACCGCGCCGACTTGGTGCAGCTCCTCGGCGACCTCTTCCCCGAGTCTAAACTCCTAATGTCTCAGTTGGTAGGTCGCGTTCCGGGTTTAATCTTCGTCCCACCTAACCCGGTCTATTTTGGTACTACTTCCCACCTCCCACCAAACCGCAGAAAACCAAAAAAAAACACACAATGGAGTCCCGCACCCACACAACCTAGCAATCTTCTCATCTGTTACGCACGCTCAAAAAAACAGAAAACCGCTAGCCACGGACCGTCGAAGAATAACCAGCGAAAAAAGATCGACGTTGGTCTCGACCGAGTACTTGGGCCCTCGAGCGAGGTCTGCTGTGGATGTGGATCTTGCGATCCCTCCATTGCTCCGGCGCCGCCCATCGATCCTTCGCCTTGCGATCCCTCCATTGCTACGGGCGCCGCCATCGATCCTTCGCCACGCCGCCATCGGTCCTTCGCCCGCCATCCCAACGGTCCTTCCCGCCATCCTCCATTGCTCGTGGTCCGTGGCACAACTCTGAAGCGCTTGGAGGATCCGCCCGGATCAAAACGGCCGGTATCCATTGCGCCGGCGCGGATCCCTTGTGGACTCGACGCAGACAGTCCAGACAAGATCCGCCCTTCAACGGCGGACAAGATCCGCCCTCCAGGTAACACTCATCTGAAATTTACATCCAGATCTGAAACTTACATCCTCTATGGTATGAACCTACGTTGCAAAACTGAACTTTACATGATTTCATATACACGGTCATCGCATACACACTGCCAGCACATACACACAGACTTATCTGGAATTTACATCCATACACAAATACACACTGCCGGCGGAACGTACATACCAGATGTGAAATCTACATGATTTCATATACACAACCATCATGGGTTACACACTGGCAGCACATGCACACAAACATAAAATTTACATACAAATACAGACTGCCGGCGGAACGTACATAGCAGATGTGAAATCTACGTGATTTCATATACAAAACCATCGTGGGTTACACACTGGCAGCACATGCACACAAATATATCTGACAATGGTATGGAACTCACAATATACAGATCTGACTACGTTTAAAAATGAAATAAGTATTTCTTTGAAGAAGATTTAGTGCAAAGAAGACTGATATATATTTCACTCACAAAAGTATAACCAAAGGTTATCCCAGAACCAAAAACTCGCACTTGTTGGTTGGTTCTTGGAAAGGGAAATATTAGGTTCTCACCCAAAGTTTCCTTTGTTTGATTTTTGAGGATACCAATGAAACCCTCCATGACAAAAGTGTAGATACTGCCATCCTCTTTAGAAACAAACCCAATGATAAGGTTTTGGTACTAGATGCAGATAATTTGATTGTGTGCATGATAGCTCAACGAGAAAATGATAATCAAATTAGCGGTATAAATACAAACCTAGGCTTCCGTATCATGTTCTCTGGTACGGGACCCAAAACCCTCTCATGTAAATAAGTATTTCTTTGAAGAAGATTTAGTGCAAAGAAGACTGATATATATTTCACTCACAAAAGTATAACCAAAGGTTATCCCAGAACCAAAAACTCGCACTTGTTGGTTGGTTCTTGGAAAGGGAAATATTAGGTTCTCACCCAAAGTTTCCCTTGTTTGATTTTTTGAGGATACTGAATGAAACCCTCCATGACAAAAGTGTAGATACTGCCATCCTCTTTAGAAACAAACCCAATGATAAGGTTTTGGTACTAGATGCAGATAATTTGATTGTGTGCATGATAGCTCAACGAGAAAATGATAATCAAATTAGCGGTATAAATACAAACCTAGGCTTCCGTATCATGTTCTCTGGTACGGGACCCAAAACCCTCTCATGTAAATAAGTATTTCTTTGAAGAAGATTTAGTGCAAAGAAGACTGATATATATTTCACTCACAAAAGTAAAACCAAAGGTTATCCCAGAACCAAAAACTCGCACTTGTTGGTTGGTTCTTGGAAAGGGAAATATTAGGTTCTCACCCAAAGTTTCCCTTGTTTGATTTTTTGAGGATACTGAATGAAACCCTCCATGACAAAAGTGTAGATACTGCCATCCTCTTTAGAAACAAACCCAATGACAAGGTTTGCTACTCAATCACATTCTGTTGTTGATTTGTATACTGTGAGTTTCATACCATGCTGAATGTGTTCTATGTTTAGATTAAAGTTCAAAATCTTCTTAAAGTTCAAGATAGATTAAGGTCGAGAAACTCAATGATTGGCTGTTGATGCTTTCAATTAAAGTACCTTCTTATTCATGCCTTCAAGTTCGCCATCTCTCTTGCGGTCATGTTGCATCCATTATATCCATCTGATCATCTCCCAGGCCTCAAAAACATCAGAACCAGCGGTCATTTCATTTGCGAATGGGTAATGCAAGAAGCAAACCCGGTGAACATGAACAAGAAGACGGCATACCAACAGGTAGTGTTCACTATGCTATGAATACTTGCTTTTCTACTAATGTTACGCTTCTTGCATAATGTGTTGCAGATCAGACGAGCGTTAAACATGCTGGGGAATACAACGCAAACTTGATACCCGTTGATGAACAAGTCGATGCTATTCGCGCGATTGAACCAGGTATATAAAGTGTTAAAATACTGTCATGTGATTGCGGACGTGGAAGTCTAACACTGGCTTGTAACATGCTTAATGTCTTGCAGCACCTACGAGGGTGACAAAAATGAAAGATGGTAATCCAAACATCATATCCATAGTTGCAGATGTTGATCCTTTATACACGCCGGAGACAGGTACATAATTGATTGCGTGCAGACCAGACAAACATTGAAGTTGTATTCATGCTTACTATACTCTACAGAAGGGCCTGAGTACCATGATGATGGTCAAACATTAACACCTACGGCTAGCCTAACACTCCATCATGCCATTCCTAAAATGAAGCTGCGAGATAATTCTCAAGGTGTCCATACGCATGATATCCACCTTCCCAGCCGTTGTTTTATATGTTTTCTTATTTGTATTTATACATGCGATTTACATCGCTTCCGAACATCATGAAACTCTATCATTGAGTCATGAATGCAAAAAATACGCGGATAATGCAAGGGCGGAGTACAATGCAAGGAGACGTGCAGCTTATCGGATTAAACGAAATGAGGAAATAGTCAGCTTACAAAATGAGAATTAGCCGGTAGTTGCAAAATCTGGTAAGCTTGGTGGACACTCTTAGTTTGATGTGCATACGTATGTTTTTTAGTACGTAATATTGTGCTCATATCCCGGGTAACAGAATATATGATGCACAATAATTTGCAATTTATTAGATCATAGGGATCTTGTCAACGCTCGTAGGCGGGCTGCTTATCGCAACAAGTTGTCAGATGTTTTGGGTGACCAACAAGTCATTGGGAAGTCTGCCCGTCGCCAGTCTCTATGTGATATCACAAATGTTCTCGAAGATAGGGAGAGAACTAAATCTAATGTCCTAGATGAAAATGCACTTGCCCTTCAATCATCAGGTAAGCTTAAAGAGTATTATTCATTATATATTCGGTATGTCAAAACCATTTAGCTGGCATGTGTTTGTACAACTTTTGTTCACCATACAACCCAGCTTACTCTAACTATGCAGCATTCTCGCATGATGCGTCAACGTTATCTATTACAACTACGGGGCTTTCTGGTCTCGTTAATGAGAATGAAACTCAAGGTGATCATGTTTTGAGTACTCATTGAACAAATTGCTCACATTTTTCTGTTATATAACAGAAAAATATTTGTGTTTCACCCTAATGACATCAGATGCAGTAGCAAACCACTATTACACCCAAGAAACAGATGATAGAACGGAGGCAGGACACAAGAAAGACCATAGAGACGCAGTGAAATGGGCCTCCTATCGGCGGAAAATTCTACCTAATGTCCTAGATGAAATTGCAAAGAACCTTGTGTTAACAGGTATGGTTCAAAATGTTTTTACCCTTATAGTTGGTATCGTCTTAACCAATTAGCATTAATTTGTTTGGTCCAATCTTCTTCACCAGACAACCCAACCAGCACGGAGTCATTCCCAAGTTCAAATACGGTGTCATCTGGAATCATCTGTGACACCGACCATCAAGGTGATCATAATGTTCCTAATCATCCATCAATTTCGTGGGCGTATCTGTTTTATTCACTAATATTCGGGAATGTTATCTTGTAAGACACCCAATGGGCTTAAGTCTTAAGAAACTTCAGTGTGTACTTAACATGGACCAGCCCATGGACAATGATTGCTTCAACACCGCAGTGCGTATGCTGGCATGTGACGAGGGAGTACTGTTCATAGACCCTCCTGTACACTACATGGATCTACGATTTTGTGTAAGTTATCATAACTCTTCATTCTATGTGTCATTAGTATCAACATGTTGAAACAATATTTCGTTTTTTGCTTAGTCCATGATGCTAGAGTCAACACGAGGTCAGAAGTTTTGCGAGAAGCAAACTATCCAGACGTTAGCAACATTATTTGATAGCTGGCCTGGGATGGACAATGACATCTCATCGTGCAACAAGGTAAGCAAAATAGTTTGTCCATTGTTATCATGGTTTATTGTTTTTTCTAATAGCCCCACTTGTAGATTTATCTTCCCTATGCATCTATCGGTCGATACATCTTGTACGTCATCGACAAAGAGGCACGTCGTCTATATATTATGGATCCTATTCAAACATCACAATCGTTAGAGGAAAAAAATATGAGGCATGCACTGAAACTAAAAAGTTTTGTAAGGGATTTCAAAGAAGCGATCGAAATAAAGCTGCCTGGTTGGAATTATGATATATCTAAATGGCAGCGTTTATTTCCGTCCGGTGTTCCAACGAGTATAGACGGGTAATGAATTCATAACAAAAACATTTACTTTTGTTATAACTATATTTTTTATATTAATAATCTAAAGTTTTACAGGAATGTGTCTGGCTATTTTGTTTTTCATTTTATGCTCTGGTGGAACGGTAAAGAATTGGTCAAGCCGATTTGCGCGGTGGGTATTGTCCGTTACATGTTTTAAGACCTTCGGCGTGAAATTTTCATGCTAACTACATGTATTATTTGTGCAGGATGGATATGAATTGAGGAAGCAGTTTTTTTTATATTTACTAAAACATCGTGGGAATGTAGCTAAAAGAAACTTTCCTGACATTATGAAAGAATTTCTTAGGCGCATCATCTAGATATTAATAGTTTTGTAATAGATGTTTAGTTGGAACATTGCTCAGTTTGTTGCATGGACATGACATTAATTTTTCTTTATGTTATCAATTTAATTTGCAAAAATGGACTCCAGGTATTAAATAATTGTGTTTGAGTTATATTCTTTGTACGTGTGAAAGACCTATTGTAACTCTTTTAAACTATATCAAGAGCCCGTGGCAACGCACGGGCACTCTACTAGTACCAGATAACTGCCAAGTAAGTACGTAAGACAAATGAAAACCTGGCCGTGCATGCCTCCCTACGAAAGCGATGTCTAACGAGTATTTCGATCATGTGGCGTGCATGGCATGGCAGATGTGAAGATGACGGCAAGCCTATGGCCAGGCCATACAGGTTCTCCAACCAGAGGCTCGGGGACCTGGGCTTGGAGTTTACTCCCCTCAGGCAGACTTTGTATGACACAGTGGTATCGCTGCAGCAGCAGGGTCACCTTCTTCTGCCCGCGGTTCCAGGCCAGAACGTGCACGCCTCTAAAGCAACCGCATTATCCTTATGCATTAATACTGCATTAGCGGAGTACCAATAACTTGCGCCTGTCTATTATAACAATCCAATAATATATCCTAAATAAAGTCATGTATATGCTGGTGCATACTATGATAGTTGGCTTATGCAGTTACTAAAATGCGACTAGCACCGGCTCATGTGTGTGGAAATTAAAGATCTAAACCCTATATATGTATTTGGTATCCCCATAAAAAAAGAAATACTATATATTTTATGCCATCTGTAATAATGTTGGATTATGACCAAATGAAGATTGTTATTCTATTTGCAATCGTGTGTTGTTATGCTATTTGTAATAGTGGCCCATCATGTATGAATGTGCTATATGCACCCTTTTTTTATAACTAGTGTGCTATACGCATCTGATGTTACTGTTGAGAAATAGAAATATGTGATCAATTGTATGGGAGGGATGCCTCCCAGAAGGTGTCTGTTGGGGAAGAAGTGTCTCCCCAACACACCCCTTCACCATGTATATAAGTGGGTCTCCCACGTTGCAATGGAACTAGTGGATCATTTGTGTCTCTTCTTTGTCTCTTTTACTTTGATACTACAACACGTTATCAGCACATAGACTCTCCTAAGAGAGCAATAGGGCGACGGTTGATTCTTTCGCTCACAGACGGAGCGATTTCATCGACCAGGCAAGACTCACGGGCGGCACTCGATTCTCGGCAGCCTCTGGCGCTGCTGCCCGAGACGGCGGCCCCTTAGGCACAGCCGTCTTGGCGCGTGGCACACGACAGCCACAACAAGCAACGACAGCGGCGGTTAATCCCAATTTGCAATGAAGAAAATTATGGATCTTACGGTTGCTTCTTCGGCGCTGGAGAAATTAATCGGCAACCACGATTCCTGGGAGGAGACGAGCATGCTGCATGCATTGCTATGCATTCATCCCTATAAGAAATCAATCAAGGAGAAAGCCAACTTCCATTGTCTCTTTGTGATTAACATGATCCTTCGACTGATAATTTTTCCTTGAATCAGCGATCGTTCGGAATCACTCGTATAATCCTCGACGACGGGGACGCACGGCATCCTGGTGCGGTTCTCTGCGTACTCCGTCGACTGCAGCGCGGCGCAGTGCGGCTTCATCCAGCGCGACGGTGCGCGGAGTGACGGCAGCGAGGCTGGCCGTGGCGGAACGACGACGGTAAAGGCATGCATGCATCGCATGCATGCATCAGGAAATGGATAAGAAATGTCATAGACATTTTGTCCACGTACTTAAGAATCTGAAATGCAGGTTCAAGTTATGAAATATTTTGCAGCATATTGCAAATAATCTGCCAAGTATATTTACTGATGACAAAGGTGTCACTATGGTCAAGTACCAGAACGAGTGGAGGTACCTAATAAACCACTCGTCTCCTTAGATGAGAGCAAGAGGGGGAGAATTCTGGTCACATGAGATTAAGTTCTCGTATGTTTCAACGAAAAAAGAGGAGATTGACCCCTCGATTAGTAAATATGATTCAAGCTCAGGTTGAATGACACTTGAGGGATGCGCGGCATCCAAAGTCCAACACATATGTGCACACATTTTTATGTGTTGGGACATTGAAACACCTTGACTCCGTTGTTGTGGGAAATCACAAGGAGTTAAGAGGCATAATAAGAATTCCACAATGATATTGATTCATGAGAATCATGTATGAGAAAGTCTACATATGTCGACATGAAATTCTTCTCGAGAATTGCTAGAATCCTTTTGGGCCCTGAACCAAATCCATGGAGAGTGTTGTTGCACTTATATTGGTTCAAATGAAAGGAAGCAATTAAGGAAGAGTGGCACTCGCTCATCAAAGAGAGGTATTTACCATTGTAAAACCTGCTTCTCATAGTATCTTCCAGAGGGAAGAACAGTGAATTATTGTTTGGAAACAAAAATAAATGAGGTGGTGAGAAAGCGAGGCTTGTAGCACAAGGGTTTTTCGCAGAGACCCGACATCAATTACGATATAACATACCTTCTTGGTATGAGTGGAATTATGTTTCGATACTGAATGTTAATGGCAGTATAGATCCATACGGTTGATGTATGTAATGTCTACATACTCCCATGGGTCAATTAGTTTGGATGTATATATTGAAGTCATTGAATGACTTAATATTCTGAATCCAAAGGTAAATCGCAACATGCATGTGTGGAACTTCTGAAGTCATTCTATGACTTGAAGTAGTCGGAGAATTGTGTGGTGCAACCGACTAAGTGAGTTATTCCTTGACAAGGATTTACTCTCATACTAATGATTGTTGATGTGTATTCATGAAGAAATCCTGGGTTGGATTTTACATCACCTTAATTTGTGGTGTCGATGATCATATCATCAACGTCTATATAAGACATGAAATACACACAATCATGTTAAGACGGATATTTGGGTTAAACCAAATTATGCTAAGCTTATGACTTGAGCATATCCCCCTAAGATATCAGTCTTCATATATCCGAATGTATTGGAGAAGTCCAATATGGATATATTATATCAAAGACACATATGGTCATGTTATACCTAATATGGGATATAGATCCTTGAGACATAGGGGAGATGGTGAAGTGATAGAGGAGCATGAATTGCCATATCTAAATACCATCGAAGCACTCATATATCTTGCAAAATATATCAGGCCTGACACTATAGTTTTGGCAATTTATTGAGAGTGCAATTCCCTGAAAGGTATAAGGTCTGTGTAAGGAATATACTGGGATATATCCAGGGCACGAAGGGTCTTGATCAATTTCATTCGGAAAATCAAGATGGGACCATGGTTTGATATATTGATAGTGGCTAATTATCTGATCCCACAATGCCATATCAAAGACTGGGTTTGCTGGAAGAGTACTTTGAAGGAAGTATTCAGGATAGACTCTAAACGAGTCCTTCCAGTTATCACTCTATTTCATTTGAAGCATCAGAAAATGTGGATGGCTTCATAGAATGATTGGCCACATATGAAATCATGTGGAGATTATCATTATCTACCAAGATAATGTCACTTGTATTGCATATGGGTTATATTTATCCTTGTGAATTACAGAAATGTAAGAGGATAATATGCAAACAGATTATTGTGATATTCACAATATCTCTATCAATGTTTACATTCCAGAACTAGGTTCGTGGAATTGGTACGAGATATTCTTGAGGTTTGCAAAGTTCAGGGGGAGTAAAATCCCAAGTTATAACCCATTGGTGATCCTCAAATCACTCATATTGTACTCTTTTTCCCTTTATGAGTTTTCCATGATGGTTTCTCATATAAGTTTTTTAACGAGACAATACAAATACAAGTGCGGATATATGCCATATTGGTTTCTCCTTATATTTTTCCCACTGGGTTTTAAAGGAGTTTTCGATGGCATATTATTATAAGGTTTCTCCTCAATTTTTCCCACAGGGTTTTTGGAGGAGTTCTCAGTTTGCAATATACATATGACGAATTGATCAAGGGGGAGTGTTGAGAAATAGAAATATGTGATCAATTGTATGGGAGGGATGCCTCCCAGAAGGTGTCTGTTGGGGAAGAGGTGTCTCCCCAACACACCCCTTCACCATGTATATAAGTGGGTCTCCCACGTTGCAATGGAACTAGTGGATCATTTGTGTCTCTTCTTTGTCTCTTTTACTTTGATACTACAACAGTTACATCTATCTATCTATTATCTATTATTATATATTTTTTGCGGGAAATATTATTATATAATTAAAACAGAGAAACAATAGCGGCTCAGATTAAGCTGAGAAAAAGAATCGGCTCAGATATAAAGGTGACAAGTCCAAAGTCGTGCGCAAGCAACATCGATTACATGGACATCAGATTAGCGTCCTCCTATTTCATGACCAGCACAATGGAGACCAGCGTAAGGCCATCTCCACCGCGCGACCCCATCTTGTCCGGGTGCGTTCGTTGGGGTAGAATGGACGAATAGCGCGGCCCAAAGTGCGGCCCCAAATGGACAAATGACCGGGTTCCGTCTGTTTTCGACCCATCCCCGGCCCAAACTTGTGCCGAGTTTGGGGTGAAACGGACATCGCGCGGGCGGGCTCGCCACACGCCCTTGCCCTCCCCCCCCCGGCCCGCGTGTCGGGGACACAAGTAGTCTCATACGATTCTAACGCCTCCACCCCCCTCCCCCGCCCCGCCCCGCCGACGGCGCCGCCCCTATTCTCCGGCCGCCTCCTCCACGTAGCCCCCGGCCGTCCATAGCTAACCACGTCTCGACATGGCCGCCATCATGCCCGCGCTTTCGCCATAGTTTAGGCCGTCGATCGGAGGAGGTTTGGCCGTCGCCGTCGTAGCCGGCAGCAGAGGGGATACGACCACAGGCGACGTACCACGGCGGCCAAAGCAGCTTCCGACGAGTGCTCCAGAGCGGCCAGTAGCCGGCCGCCAACCACACCTGCATCGAGGTGATCATCGCGGCCTCTTTGCCACCACGACCGCAAGGTGTTCGACGCTTTGCCCACAAAGGTATGGACAATGGTGATGAGTTTTTCTTCCACCACTTTATTTGTTCATCGGACGATTCATATGGGACAAAAGCACTCTATGGGACAGTTTGAAATCGAGATGTGAGAGGGTGAGGATGTATGAATGTAAAGATCAGCCACAGTGGATGTTGATGGCGAACTGACAATTTTCTGTCAGATCATTATACCACTCCCTGATCAAAACTGAGGTGGGATTCCCACATAAATTCCTATGGAAGATTAAAATACCAGCAAAAATTAAACTGTTCTTTTGGCTTATTGCAAGAAAGAGTGTGCTAACCAAAGACAATCTAATAAGAAAAGGGTGGCGAGGGAGGCAGGGCTGTGTATACTGTGGACATGATGAAACCATAGATCATCTGTTTTTCACTTGTTCTGCTGCTAGGCTGCTTTGGAGTCTTATAAAATGTTCATTCAATCCAGAAAAAAAAACCAAATGGGCTAGATGAATGTTTGGGAACTTGGATCAGAAGCTTCGTTAAGATAGAGAAAAAACTTGTCTTGGTTGGAATCTCTGCCTTGTTATGGTCCATTTGGAAATGCAAAATGATATTGTTTTTCAAGATAAGAAAATTAATGATCCTATGACATTGATAAAACTCACATGCAATTGGATCGTGGATTGGTCTATTTTGCAGAGAGAAAACCCACAACGAAGGCTACCGATGCTGGGGACAAAGCTAATCGAACAAGTAGCAAGTGACAGGCTGGAGTGTTACATCTGGCAGGCTGAAGCGGACCTGGGTTCTATTCTCGTCTGATAGCTAGTAGGTTGCTTGTTTTGCTTATCTTCGATTCGGGGCTGCGCCCCTCTCTATCTTGGCCGCCTGTGGCTTAGGTATTTTAGTTGGTATGAACTTGAACTGCTAAGGTCTGTACACCCCTCGTAAGGGGTTAGTTGTCTGAGGAGCTGAACTTGCTACCTGAACTCGTTCTCCCGCGATGGTTTCATTAATGAATTCGGAGGGGAGCCCCCTCCCCCTCTTTTGCTAAAAAAAACAGAGGGAGTACTAATTTATGCTACTTTTCTTTTTCCTTCTAAACGTGATCAGTCCAGCTAGCAGTGCACGTTTATTCTACTTAGGTATGGCTCACTTTGTTGTGCGAGGAAAAAGAGCCGGTGCGTGTTTTTATTCTCTGTGAGAGAGTGGGAGGATGCACAACATCAACACATGTTTTTTTAGCTTGACAATGCGTATTATGTACTCCTCTGTATCAAATAGATGACCCAACTTTATACTAACTTTATACCAGTACCATGGGTGAGCAAGGACAATCAACTGGCATAGATAGCATCGAGCACCGCCGCGTTACGGACCATTGCCCTAACTAGCTATGGCGGCCGGAGAACGTAGTACACGTGTAGCTAGTAGTGTTTGTCATTTTGGAATCTGAACATAGCACTTGGTCAATTCCGCGATGACTCGATACATAATGACGACCACATGCATGCACAGCTAATTGCATTGCATGTTTTTGGTTCCACTAAAACAGATCCGTCGCAAAAGTCGTGGCACGTATTCATAGGCCATGCATGCACGTAGTAGTATTTCCCTTGCAGAAAATGGACCACGGTGCCAAAGCATGCATGCATGCATGTCCAGTACACAAAATGTACTCCTACACACATTTGTATGATTAACCAACCGTAAATCGTTGTATCTAATGCTTATACTAGGCTGCTTGTGTTGGGAGATGGTGGTTATGGACACGTGAATTTACAGGACCACCACATACTCCTACACACATTTGGTAGTAATGGTATATGAAGTATCCTTGTTAAATTCGCAGTACGTACAACTACTAGCTACTGTCGGTCGTCGATGGCGCGCCGTTGAACGCATGAATGTATAGCCTTGGTGTAAGAGCATCTCCAGCCGTTCGGCACCGCCAGGGGCTGAAATTGCACTAGTAGAAAACCACCAATCAGTCCCGGTTCGTAAGGGCCTTTTGTCCCGGTTCGGGAACCGGGACTAATGGGTCGTTATTAATACCTTAACCCATTAGTCCTGTTCAAAGACGAACCGGGACCAATGAGCCTCCACGTGGCCTCAGGCGCCGAGGCGGTCGAGGGCCTTTGGTCCCGTTGGAGGCTCCAACCGGGACCAAAAGGCGCCCACGTGTCTGCATTCCAAAGGCCTGGTTTTTGTTTTTTTTTGAAAGGAGGGGGTTGGGGGTTTTGGGGGGTTAATTTAGGTGTTTCATTAGCTAGCTAATTAATAGAGAGAAGTGTCCTCTCTTAATTATGTCCGTGCTTGCTCGACGCCACGTAGTAAATATACATAAGTGATCGAGAGAACCATTCAAGATGAAGTTCGTCATGCATACCGAGAGAAGTGATCGATCGACCTCTCCTTCTACGAGAGATTGGTCGAACAACAAGTTTTACTGGCTACATACATGTACAATCTATATAAGATCTCTTAATTACAAACCACTAGGATTTGAATTCAAGTTCCACATGGTATTCTCCGGCTTTCTTGATGACGTGATCAAGAAAGAATCCCGCCAATTCCTCTTGAATTGCTTTCATGCGATCTGGTTCTAGGAGTTCATCCGCATCTGCCACGCCTAATTTGAAGAAGGGGGTTAATTAATACATATATATGAATGAAACTCAACAGAAATGATGGTGTAATAAAATGAAATTGCGAATATTATTGCTTACGCACTTCATATTGTCTTCTAGAGTAGCCCCGCTTGTTTTTCAATGTCGCGTTGTGGATGAACTCGCACACGTAGTATCCACAGAAATCATTCCCTTCCTCCTGCCACAAGCACTTTACGAGAAATAGAGGTCAATCAAACTGATAATGAAGCATTATATAAATGGCATTGATGAAAGTATAGCTATAGAATCAAGGGAGATGCGCGCCAGTAGTACTTACTTTCGGGTATGTATATCGCAGCTCCTTCGGCAGTCCCGGAGCTTGTGCGGTGAACTGTTTCCAAACCCTGCAAGACAAAGAAAATATTTGTTATTACTTGAGATATCAAGAAATGAATAAAAAGTTGCCGATATGGTGCGATAATGATCGATTGAACTTACTTGCTGAGCATGTCACCATCTCCGCATAGGTGTGGGATCTTTCCGTCTGAGTCTAAGACGGTTACTAGTCCACGCCAAGCTTAATCTCCGTAAGAATATAGTGGTACCTACACGCAAGCATAACTCATCAATTACATTAACCTCGCTCGAGTAATAAGGAAAACCGAATATGCACACGATAGTAACACTCACGGGCCGTGGTAAGGAAAGAGTATGGTATCTTTGTTTTGATTTTTGATCAATGATTGTAGCAAGTTGTCCTCGGCCTCTTGGGCGTCCTTTTCAACTAGAAAACATCTATGATATTTGTGTTAATGAACCCAATATCATAGATTTCATTCTTTTGCACTCGACGATCTTCAATCTGCATAATATATTGAGGATAATTAATTATAAATACATGCAATGAAAGAGCCGAGCTATATATAAAGACTAATGACAGAAATAGTACTTACGAGCAGTAGCAAAAGACCATTAATTTATCGAGGGCCTTTTGATTGAAGAACTCAAGAACTCCTCAAATGGAATAGACAACAGATCATTTGAGACGAGGTCGTGCTCCTCTTTAATATTCAGATACAAAGTGTTCGTCCCCTCGGACTCTCTGCGGGGTTTTCATGTACCAACTGTGGAATCTTCGCATCATTGTTGTCGAGACTTTTCATCTTTGACGAGAGGCTTCCCGTATCAGATCTGAATAAGTCCACCTCCATGAAATCGGGAAGTGCATCGTCAGCGTAATCTTCAAGATTGCCATAACCGGCCACCGTCCCCGGAGGATTAGACACATTCAGCGGGGGGCACGATTGCTGTGCTTGTTCGCCGAGCTGGGCAATTTTTTTCCCCTTTGCCCGTTGTTCTTTTGACCTTTTATCCCTAACAGTAGTTCCCGACCGCTTGGCTTGGAGATATGTCTGTTCAGTAATGCGCTCATAGTTGGTTCTCGGCGGAGACTTTGGTGGTTTCCTCAGGGCATCGAGAGCGCTTTGCTTTCACCGGATCGACCTTCTCCTCCGGAGGTGGATGTATCTTTGCTTTAACCCCTTCAAAGAACTCCTTCACTTGGCTCTGCACGATCGTATCGTTTTCCTCCTTGCTCCTCTCATACGGTAACTTCTCTCTGTGCTTTAGAGGTGGACCGTGTCAGTATTGCCTCTCTCTTCTTGTGCTGCTAGACGCCGGAGCAGCACGGAGCGGCTGCAAGGCGTCTGCCTTCCTTCGTGCTTGCTTACGAGGCGGAGGAGAAGGACTACGACGCGTCGGAGCAGCCGGGCGGGCGGGTCTCTTCCGCCCTTGCCGGGCGAGGCGGAGAAGGAGGAGGCGGAGTGCCGCCACGCCGGAGAAGGGGCGGAGTGCCGCCACGCGTGCCTCGATCTTCACTCGCGGAGGAGGAGGCGGTGGAGGCGGAGTGCCCCGACTCGCGGATGAGGAGGAGGAGGCGGAGGCGTCCAGCTCAGAAGGTCGATGAGCTCCTTCCGCCATAGGCATGGAGTCTTGAGCGAACCCAGCCTAGTCTCCCCTTCACCGGTAGGGTGCTCAAGCCGAGGTCCTCAAATCCCTCCGTTATTTCATCAACCATCACCTTAGCAAATCATTCCGAATCGGTGGCGGTGATAAGTTGTGCGGGTCCACTAGGATAAACTTGGCCAACAGCCGCCTTGACCTTCAAATTCATGCATCGCGCCATAATGTGGCAATTTTGAGACTCGTGATACCATCCACGGATAGCTGGCAGAGCCGTCAAGACATGCTCCGGCTGAAGCAGCTCGGTGGAAGCAACGCCGCTTCGCGCTGAGATGGCGGGGTAGCCGGGAAGCTTCGCATGTCGTTTGTTGCGATCTGCCGCTTCTCGGTCCTCTTCTCGATCCTCTAGCCCCATTACCCTTCCAAGCAGCGCCGCATTTGGTCATGCTCCACTTTCTTCCTCCTCTCGTGGGTTTTGTAACCCCTGCGTCCGAAAAACCAACCTTCCACGGAAGCGAGCCTGGCGTGCCTCGTGTCCGCCCAGGTGCTCGGGATTCCCAAGGGCCATTGTGAGCTCGTCCTTCTCCCTGTTTGGAAGGAACGTCCCGCCAAGCAAAGCAACAATATATTGTCGAAGTTTCTTGACTGGTGTTTGCAGCTGCTCGTTCGTCGCCATCGACATCGCCTCATTATAGGTCCAAGGTTCCGCCAGCCCGAAGAACCAAGTCCGCAACGGTCCGCCAAGATCGCCTCGGTTCGATCCCTTTTTCAAGCAGATCATGCTCAGCCTTGGACCACTTAGGCGGGCTTTGAGGTAGCCACCGACCCGTGCGATGGTGAAGCGTCTTCTTCGCAGCATTTTTCTTGTTTGTCTCCGACATCTTCTTACTCTTTTCCGATGTCTTGTGGGCCACAAATGCGGGCGATGATCTTTGATCTTCTCATATTTGCCGATGAATTCTGGTGTCTCTTTTTTCGACAAACTGGTTCAGCTCTTTCCTCCACCTCCTCATTAGGCCAGCCATCTTCTTAAGAGCACAAGACTTGATTAATTGCTCTTTAACTGGCTTCTCCGGATCCTCCTCTGGCGGTAGGGTGAAATTTGCCTTCAGCTCATTCCAAAGATCTTCTTTACGCAAATCATTGACATAAGACACCTCGGGGTCTTCATCCTTAGCAGCTTATACCATTGCTGGATGCTTGATCGATCCTTTCCTAACAAGAACCCCGCGACCGAGCGTAAAATGCCTTCTTTGTCCGGATGGGTTCAATCGGTTCGCCGTCGGGCGCGATTTCTATGATCTCAAACTTTTCATCCGAGCTCAACTTTTCTTGGGCCTCGTCTCCGTGCGAAGTTGTGCTCGATCCGGAGGGCTAGAAATTATAAGGAAGAAAGACGACAGTATACTTAATATGTGTACATATACCAAAACAATGGATGCATCAATTAACTTGTCAACACGGGCTTAACTAATATATATATACCTGGCGGACTCGGTTCGGTGACTCGGCTCTCAGCACGGTCTCCTTCGTCTTGTACCTCCATTGTGTCACCGGAGCCATCATGAACATAGTCCTCCTCTTGTACCGCATTAATGCAGGTCGAAGCCATCATAATCATAGCCCTCTTCTTCATCCATCGACCAACGGTGTCGATGAGAAATGCGAGGGCCTTTTGATTGAAGAACTCAAGAACTCCTCAAATGGAATAGACAACAGATCATTTGAGGCGAGGTCGTGCTCCTCTTTAATATTCAGATACAAAGTGTTCGTCCCTCGGACTCTCTGCAGGTTTTCATGTACCAACTGTGGAATCTTAGCATCATTGTTGTCGAGACTTTTCATCTTTGACGAGAGGCTTCCGCACTCAGATTCTGAATAAGTCCACCTCCATGAAATCGGAAGTGCATCGTCGGCGGGTAATCTTCAAGATTGCCATAACCGCCACCGTCCCCGGAGGATTAGACACATTCAGCGGGGCACGATTGCTGTGCTTGTTCGCCGAGCTGGGCAATTTTTTTCCCTTGCCCGTTGTTCTTTTGACCTTTTATCCCTAACAGTAGTTCCCGACCGCTTGGCTTGGAGATATGTCTGCTCATGTCGCTCATAGTTGGTTCTCGGCGGAGACTTTGGTGGTTTCCTCGGGGCATCGAGTGCGCTTTGCTTTCACGGATCGACCTTCTCCTCCGGAGGTGGATGTATCTTTGCTTTAACCCCTTCAAAGAACTCCTTCACTTGGCTCTGCACGATCGTATCGTTTTCCTCCTTGCTCCTCTCATACGGTAACTTCTCTCTGGCTTTAGAGGTGGACCGTATCTGATTGCCTCTCTCTTCTTGTGCTGCTAGGCCGGAGCAGGCGGAGCGGCTGCGGCGTCTGTCTTCCTTCGTGCTTGCTTACGAGGCGGAGGAGAAGGACTACGACGCGTCGGAGCAGCCGGGCGGGCGGGTCTCTTCCGCCCTTGCTTGGCGGGCGGAGAAGGAGGAGGCGGAGTGCCGCCACGCCAGCGGAGAAGGGGCGGAGTGCCGCCACGCTGCCTCGATCTTCACTCACGGGAGGAGGAGGCGGTGGAGGCGGAGTGCCCGACTCGCGGATGAGGAGGAGGAGGCGGAGGCGTCCAGCCTTCGAAGGTCGATGAGCTCCTTCCGCCATAGGCATGGAGTCTTGAGCAGAACCCAGCCTAGTCTCCCTTCACCGGTAGGGTGCTCAAGCCGAGGTCCTCAAATCCTCCGTTATTTCATCAACCATCACCTTAGCAAATCATTCCGAATCGGTGGCGGTGATAAGTTGTGCGGGTCCACTAGGATAAACTTGGCCAACAGCCGCCTTGACCTTCAAATTCATGCATCGCGCCATAATGTGGCAATTTTGAGACTCCGTGATACCATCCACGGGATAGCTGGCGAGAGCCGTCAAGACATGCTCCGGTGAAGCAGCTCGGTGGAAGCAACGCTGCTTCTGCGCTGAGATGGCGGGGTAACCGGGGAAGCTTGACATGTCGTTTGTTGCGATCTGCCGCTTCTCGGTCCTCTTCTCGATCCTCTAGCCCCATTACCCTTCCAAGCAGCGCTGCATTTGGTCATGCTCCACTTTCTTCCTCCTCTCGTGGGTTTTGTAACCCCTGCGTCCGGAAAACCAACCTTCCACGGAAGCGAGCTGGCGTGCCTCGTGTCCGTCCGGTGCTCGGGATTCCCAAGGGCCATTGTGAGCTCGTCCTTCTCCTGTTTGGAAGAGCGTCCCTCGCAAGCAGCAGCAATATATTGTCGAAGTTTCTTGGTGGTGTTTGCGCTTGCTCGTTCGTCCATCGACATTTGCCTCACGGGTCCAAGGTTCCGCCAGCCCGAAGAACCAAGTCCGCAACGGTCTCGCCAGCGATCGCCTCTCGGTTCGATCCCTTTTCAAGCGAGATCATGCTCAGCCTTGGACCACTTAGGCGGGCTTTGAGGTAGCCACGACCCGTGCGATGGTGAAGCGTCTTCTTCGCAGCATTTTTCTTGTTTGTCTCCGACATCTTCTTACTCTTTTCCGATGTCTTGTGGGCCACAAATGCGGGCGATGATCTTTGATCTTCTCATATTTGCCGATGAATTCTGGTGTCTCTTTTTCGGACAAACTGGTTCAGCTCTTTCCTCCACCTCCTCATTAGGCCAGCCATCTTCTTAAGAGCACAAGACTTGATTAATTGCTCTTTAACGGCTTCTCCGGATCCTCCTCTGGCGGTAGGGTGAAATTTGCCTTCACTCATTCCAAAGATCTTCTTTACGCAAATCATTGACATAAGACACCTCGTGGTCTTCATCCTTAGCAGCTTATACCATTGCTGGATGCTTGATCGGGATCCTTTCCTAACAAGAACCCCGCGACCGAGCGAAAATGCCTTCTTTGTCCGGATGGGTTCAATCGGTTCGCCGTCGGTAGCGATTTCTATGATCTCAAACTTTTCATCCGAGCTCAACTTTTCTTGGGCCTCGTCTCCGTGCAAGTTGTGCTCGATCCGGAGGCTAGAAATTATAAGGAAGAAAGACGACAGTATACTTAATATGTGTACATATACCAAAACAATGGATGCATCAATTAACTTGTCAACACGGGCTTAACTAATATATATATACCTGGCGGACTCGGTTCGGTGACTCGGCTCGCACGGTCTCCTTCGTCTTGTACCTCCATTGTGTCACGGAGCCATCATGAACATAGTCCTCCTCTTGTACCGCATTAATGCAGGTCGAAGCCATCATAATCATAGCCCTCTTCTTCATCCATCGACCAGCGGTGTCGATGAGAAATGACGAACATCATCACTTCCATTTGCGATTATTTCCCCAACATCGCTTCTGCTTTCTTCGTCTCGGGAGTGCTCCATAGTTTACGCAAATATTGACAACATGTCAATTATTATTCAACATCGTTTTCTCTCTAGGGTTTGGGTGTCCTCGAGAGTTTTGGTCGAGCGAGAGGGCGAGGGGCTGCTGCAGTTGTATCTAGAGGGGTTAATTATATCGACAACGACGCGACATACATATACATATCGGGAGGGGTATCGGTACCACCCCTCGTGTTTAAGTTTCTTCTTTCTCCTTTCCTTTCTTTCTTCTTCTCCTCTTCTTTTCTTCTTCTCCCTCGAGAAAGGAAAATAATTAAGAAAAGGAAGAAAAGAGGAAGAAGGAAGAAGGAAGAAGAAGAAGAAGTAAAGAAGAAAAAAAAGGAGAAGAAGAAAGGAATAGAGGAGAAGAAGAAAAATAGAATTTTTTCTTCTATTTTTCTTCTTCTCCTCTATTCCTTTCTTCTTCTCCTCTTCTTTTCTTCTTTTTCCTCTTCTTATTTATTTCTCCTCTTCTTCCTCTCCTCTTTTCTCCTTTCTTCCTCTTCTTATTTTACTTCCTCTCATTCTTTTCTTCTTCTTCTTCCTTCTTCCTTCTTCCTCTTTTCTTCCTTTTCCTTATTTTACTTTCTCCTCTACACTAACCTAAAATGCACTAACCTAAAATCGATCGATATCTACTAACAACCTAAATATAAAATTAATACATATATGAAAAAACATATATAAACAAAAAAATGCTATATGAACATTATATTCATACATGCATACATATATAGCCACATCCATTCATCACATATATATATAGCTACCACATACATATATACATTATACATATGAAAAAAATGCAATGAACAAAAAAAATACACTTACGAAAAAAATACTATGAATATGTACACATATATATACATACAAACACATATACACACTTCTTCTCCTCTTTTTTTCTTCTTTTCTTCTTCTTCTTCTTCTTCCTTCTTCCTTCTTCCTCTTTTCTTCCTTTTCCTTATTTTACTTTCTCCTCTACACTAACCTAAAATGCACTAACCTAAAATCGATCGATATCTACTAACAACCTAAATATAAAATTAATACATATATGAAAAACATATATAAACAAAAAAATGCTATGAACATTATATTCATACATACATATATAGCCACATCGACCATTCATCACATATATATATAGGTATACCACATACATATATACATTATACATATGAAAAAAATGCAATGAACAAAAAATGCAGGCAGGGCAGGGCGGTGGGGCGCGGCGCCACAAGCAGGCGAGGCGCAGCGCACCGCCGCAGAGACAGGGCGGCGCGTGGCCGCCTGGCAGGGCGGCGCTGGCGGCCGTGCAGTCTTGGCGGCGGTGGACGCAGGGCGCGAGACGGGAGGGCGGAGAGGCGATGCTATGCTCACGGCGGCGGCGGCGAAGGCGAGTAGCTGACGGCGTCAGCGGCGGCGACGGCAAGGTGGAGTAAAGGCGTCGGGCGGCAATGCAACGAGGAGGAGCGGGCGTCGGGGAGAAGTGGCGATTGGCGGAAGCGCCAAGTGTCTGCTATATAGCACATCCTTTAGTCGGTTGGTGGCACCAACGGGACTATCTGCTAGTCCCGTTGGTGCCACCAACCGACCAAAGGCCTCTTTTCGGCAGCCCAAAGGGCGGAAGTGCGACCTTTGGTCGGTTGGTGGCTTCAACCGACTAAAGCCTCTTTAGTCCCGGTTGGAGCCACCAACCGGGACCAAAACCTCACACCCAGCGTCGGGGCCAAAGTTTAGTCCCACTCGCTAGTTGAGAGGGGCGCGATGGTTTATAAGCCCGCTGCGCTCCCTCTTGAACTCCCTTAACTGCAGGCTTACGGGCCTATTTGCTCCTTCGTTGCTGTTGGACCTTCAGGGCCATCTGCGGGCTGAATCTGGCCCAAATAGGGATACCAGTCGTATTCAGGCCGTGGCGGCCCAAGAGGGTGGCATTTTTTTCTTGCTTTATTTAATTTATATTGTTTCTACTTACAACAAAATACTTATTGTTGTTTTTTGTTTTGTTTTCTGCATTATTTATTTTCTTTTGTTTTTTGCTCTATTTTTAAATCTTTTTGCTTCTAGTTTTAGGAAAATTATAAACTTTCTGTTAGTGCCATTACTAATTTTCAAATTTGAAAACACTTTTTTTGTTTTCTTTCTTGCTTTATTTAATTTATTTTGTTTCTACTTACAACAAAATACTTATTGTTGTTTTTTTGTTTTGTTTTCTGCATTATTTATTTTCTTTTGTTTTTGCTCTATTTTTTAAATCTTTTTGCTTCTAGTTTTAGGAAAATTATAAACTTTCTGTTAGTGCCATTACTAATTTTCAAATTTGAAAACACTTTTTTTGTTTTCTTTCTTGCTTTATTTAATTTATTTTGTTTCTACTTACAACAAAATACTTATTGTTGTTTTTTTGTTTTGTTTTCTGCATTATTTATTTTCTTTTGTTTTTTGCTCTATTTTTAAATCTTTTTGCTTCTAGTTTTAGGAAAATTATAAACTTTCTGTTAGTGCCATTACTAATTTTCAAATTTGAAAACACTTTTTTTGTTTTCTTTCTTGCTTTATTTAATTTATTTTGTTTCTACTTACAACAAAATACTTATTGTTGTTTTTTGTTTTGTTTTCTGCATTATTTATTTTCTTTTGTTTTTGCTCTATTTTTAAATCTTTTTGCTTCTAGTTTTAGGAAAATTATAAACTTTCTGTTAGTGCCATTACTAATTTTCAAATTTGAAAACACTTTTTTGTTTTCTTTCTTGCTTTATTTAATTTATTTTGTTTCTACTTACAACAAAATACTTATTGTTGCTATTTTTAATTATTACGAGGGCGAACCATAAGACATTTCAAATGAACTCTGAAAAAGTTGAAAGTTGGCATGGTATATCATAAATTGACCCACACATAGCATGTGCATGTACAAAACGAAAAATGGTATCATACTCATCGGTTACAATATAATGGTATCATAAGCGAACAATAGTTGCGGAGAAAGTCTTCACTTTTTCTTCGCTTGTGTCATTTGCTTATTGCGCCAGAACCATGGATAATCTTCATCGTTTATCGGGATCTTTGGGGTCAGCCTTGACTTTAAAGGGAGGAATTTCATGAAACTTTTCATAATCTTGAGACATGTCATCTTGTCCTCCACTCCCACGATGTCCCTTTTCTGAAAGAACTATGTGGCGCTTTGGCTCATCGTATGATGTATTTGCTTCCTTATCTTTTCTCTTTCTCGGTCTCATGGACATGTCCTTCACATAGATAACTCTGTGCCACATCATTGGCTAGTACGAGCGGTTCGTCGGTGTACCCAAGATTTTTCAGATCCATTGTTGTCATTCCGTCTTCGTGGGTCTACACATACCCGCCTCTGACAGATTGACCCATTTGCACTTAAACAAAGGGACCTTAAAATCATGTCCGTAGTCAAGTTCCCATATGTCCACTATGTAACCATAATATGTGTCCTTTCCCTCTCGGTTGTTGCATCAAAGCGGACACCGCTGTTTTGGTTGGTGCTCTTTTGATCTTGGTCAATCGTGTAAAATGTATTCCCATTTATCTCGTATCCTTTCCAAATCAATACGGTCAAAGATGGTCCCTGGATAACAAGTACAGCTCCTCACAAACAGTCTGTCACCTCGATCGTGCTTCCAACCAACTGCTGAAAGTCTGATGTGTTCACATGTAATCCATCGTCGCCTTTGCTCCGGTGTTTGAAGCGCAGATGTTCTTGTGTTCATCGACATACGGGGTCACCAAGGTAGAGTTACGTAGAAGCTGTGTAGTGGGCTTGAGACCAAGAATATCCGTCCTGCATATTATTGAGTCCTTTCCAAGCGTGCCTTTTCGATCAGTCTCCCCTCATACCGCGATTTAGGGAGACCTATCTTCTTAAGGCCAGAATGAAGTCAACACAAAACCCGATGACATCCTCTCGTTTGATGGCCCATGGAGATGCTTCCTTCGGCCTAGCGCGATTACGGACATATTTCTTTAGGACTCCATGAACCTCTCAAAGGGGTACATATTGTGTAGAAATCTGGGTCCCGTAATGACAATCTCGTCAACTAGATGAACAAGAGCGTGCGTCATGATATTGAAGAAGGATGGTGGGAACACCAGCTCAAACCCGACAAGACATTGCACCACATCACTCCTTAGCCTTGGTATGGTTTCGGATCGATCACCTTCTCGAGATATTGCATTGAGGAATGCACATAGCTTCACAATGGCTAATCGGACGTTTTCGGTAGAAGCCCCTCAATGCAACGGAAGCGATTGCGTCATAATCACGTGGCGATCATGAGACTTTAGGTTCAAACTTTTTCTCGCCATATTTATTATTCCTTTTATATTCGACGAAAGCCGTCGGGACCTTCATACTAAGCAGGCATTCAAAGAAGATTTCCTTCTCTTCTTTGGTAAGAGCATAGTGGCGGGACCTTCATACTGCTTTGGAGGCATGCCGTCTTTTTCGTGCAAACGTTGCAGGTCCTCTCGTGCCTCACCAGTATCTTTTGTCTTCCCATACGCCCAAGAAGCCTAGCAGTTCACGCAAAGGTTCTTCGTCACGTGCATCACGTCGATCGAAGAGCGGACCTCTAGGTCTTTCGGAGGGTAGGTCCCAAAATATAGATTTCTTCTTCCACATGGGTGCGTGTCCCTCGGCGTCACTCGGAACAGCTAGTCCGCGGGACCCTTTCCAAAGATTACGTGTAAATCATTGACCATAGCAAATACGTGATCACCGATGCGCATGGCGGGCTTCTTCCGGTGATCTGCCTGCGCTTTGAAATGCTTGCCTTTCTTTCGACATTGATGGTTGGTCGGAAGAAATCGACGATGGCCCATGTACACATTCTTCCCGCAGCTTGCGGTATATACTATCGATGTCAAGTAAGCAGTGCGTGCATGCGTGGTATCCCTTGTTTGTCTGTCACGAAGGTTCTTGAGAGCGGGCCAATCGTTGATGGTCACGAACAGCAACGCCTTTAGGTTAAATTCTCCTGTTTGTGCTCATCCCACGTCGTACACCGTTTCCATTCCACAGCTGTAAAGTTCTTCAACTAATGGCCTTAGGTACACATCAATGTCATTGCCGGGTTGCTTAGGGCCTTGGATGAGAACGGCATCATAATGAACTTCCGCTTCATGCACATCCAAGGAGGAAGGTTATACATACATAGAGTCACGGGCCAGTGCTGTGATTGCTGCTCTGCTCCCGAAAGGATTAATGCCATCCGCGCTTAAAGCAAACCATACGTTCCTTGGCTCACTTGCAAACTCATCCCAGACTTTCTCTCGATTTTTCTCCACTGCGACCCGTCGTGGGTGCTCTCAACTTCCGTCTTTCTTACGGTCCTCACTGTGCCATCGCATCAACTTGGCATGCTCTCCGTTTACGAACAGACGTTTCAACCGTGGTATTATAGGAGCATACCACATCACCTTCGCAGAACCCTCTTCCGGGGCTCGCCGTCAACATCACCGTGGTCATCTCGTCGATCTTATACCGTAATGCACCGCATACCGGGCATGCGTTCAGATCCTTGTACGCACCATGTAGAGGATGCAATCATTAGGGCATGCATGTATCTTCGCACCTCAATCCTAGAGGGCATCGACCTTCTTTGCTGCGTATGTACTGTCGGGCAATTCGTTATCCTTTGGAAGCTTCTTCTTCAATATTTTAAGTAGCTTCTCAAATCCTTTATCGAGCACAAGACATTCTCTGCCTTCCACCGCAGCAATTCCATCGGTACCTAGCTTTGTGTTGCCATCTTCGCAATTGGGGTACAACCCTTTTTGTGGTCCTCTAGCATGCGATCGAACTTCATCTTCTCTTTTGACTTTCGCATTGCGTCCTTGCATCGACAATGACCGGCGGAGATCATCATCATCGGGCACATCATCTGGTTCCTCTTGATCTTCAGCAGCTTCTCCGTTGCAGCATCATCGTGCACATCGTCGGTTCCTCTTGATCTTCCGGAGCATCACCGTATTCAGGGGCACATAGTTGTCATCGTACTCTTCTTCTTCGCCGTCTTCCATCATAACCCCTATTTCTCCGTGCCTCGTCCAAACATTATAGTGTGGCATGAAACCCTTGTAAAGCGGTGGGTGTGCAGGATTTTCGGTCGAGTAAGACTTCAGATTCCCACATATAGGGCATGGACAACACATAAAACCATTCTGCTTGTTTGCCTCAGCCACTTCGAGAAAATTATGCACGCCCTTAATGTACTCGGAGGTGTGTCTTGAACCGTACATCCATTGCCGGTTCATCTGTGTGCATTATATATAATTAAGTGTGTCAAAAATCATTAGAGAGATCATGAATAGATAATTAATTAAGTGACCAAATTAATAGAAGTTCATCATCACATTAAAACCAAAGTACATACATAGTTCTCATCTAACAACATAAAGCTCTGCGAGCATCTAAATTAATTAAACCATACACTGAAACTATGTAAAACATTTCAATGCGAAAACAAATGCGATCATAATCGCAACCAATGTAACAACTGATCCAACGACATAATGATACCAAGCCTCGGTATGAATGGCATATTTTCTAATCTTTCTAATCTTCAAGCGCATTGCATCCATCTTGATCTTGTGATCATCGATTTACATCCGCAACATGCAACTCCAATATCATCTTCTCCTCCTCAATTTTTCTAATTTTTCCTTCAACAAATTGTTTTCTTCTTCAACTAAATTTAACCTCTCGACAATAGGGTCGGTTGGAATTTCGGTTCAACAACCTCCTAGATGAATAAAATCTATGTCACGTTGGTCGGCATAATTGTCATAAACAATAAATGAACCAATAGTTATGAAAAGATAATATATACCACATCCGAATCATAGACAGGACGAGGGCCGACGGGGGCGGATACCAAAACCATCGCACTATATAAGATGCAATAATAAAAGTAAGAAAATTATACAAGTATATATCTATCTAAACATACAAATAAGAATATTTTTCCTTTCGGAAAGAAGATAAGAACAAGAGGCTCACCACGGTGGTGCCGCCGATGAGATCGGTGCGGTGATCGGCGACGTTGAAGACGGGGATGGGGCGTGACGGACCGCTAAACCTAGACAAATATGGAGGAAAATGGAGCTTGGCGGTCGAGCTTGGAGAGGAGAAACCTTAAGTAGTGTGGCTCGGGCATTCCATCGAACACCTTGTGTGCATATGAGGTGAGCTAGAGCACCACCAAGCCCTCTCCCCCTCGGCCAAAAAAACAGAGTAGTGTGCTCTGCTCTTTGCGGGGGGTATATATAGGCACCACCATTGGTCCCGGTTGGTCGTACGAACCGGGACTAATGGATTCCCTTTGGTCCCGGTTCGTGCCAAGAACCGGGACTAATGGTTGTTGGCCAGGAGCGGGGATCATTGGTCCCGGTTCATCCTACCAACCGGGACCAAAAGGTCCAGACGAACCGGGACCAATGGCCCACGTGGCCCGGCCGGCCCCCGGGGCTCACGAACCGGGTCCGATGCCCCCATTGGTCCCGGTTCTGGTTTGAACCGGGACTAATGGGCTGGACCGGCCTGGACCATTGCCCCCTTTTCTACTAGTGTTGTGTCGTCTGGGGGCCAACCGAAGATAAAATCGGTGTGGGGGCGGTCGGGTTACCAACTGCTGCCCCAAGCAGGCCCAGACGTCGCTTTTTGAAAACAAATCTTGACAAAACTTCTTACAAAACTACACAAATTTGGAGAAAATCAGACGTTTTCATTGATATTTGTACAAAACTAAACTAAAAACATAATTTTAAAACTAAACTAAAAACTCCTCCTACTACTACTACTATGCCGCCATTCCCTTCTACATGCCGAGAAGCCCGTAGAAGTTGGTGTAGTCGCGGCCGTCGTCGTCCTGCACGCCGCCGCCGTCCTTGCTGCAGCCCTGCCTTGGGTCGTCGTGGCGGACGGGTTGGATGGCCCGGGCGCCTCATCGTCGCTGTCATCGAGGATGACGACGCCGCCCTCCTCGCGTCGCGGCGACGAGCGGCAATTTCCTCGAGGGCGCGGCGCTGGCGCTCCATCTCCTCCCGGATGTAGTCGTCCCGCGCCCATTTGAGGGCGGTCTCGTCGGCGGCGGCCATGTCGAGGTGCTCCTGCTTCACGACGACTGGCGGCGTTGCCGGCTCCGGCTCCTTCTTCGGCCTAATCCAGCGAAGATGACCGCGGGAAGTGGGAGAAGGTTGGCGGCGGCGGCCCTCGGTTATGGCAAGGGTGCAGCTACGCCGGAGCGGCGTGTCTTGGGGCTCGGCCTTCATGGGGGCGAGCGGTGTCCGTGCGCCGGAGGAGTGGGAGCCGGAGATGAAGATGACGCGCCTCCATGCGCCTTGGCTGACATGAGGAGCCGCTCCCGCGTGAGAAGGAGGGCGGTGGATACTCCATCCGCGGTGAGTTGCCGCCCTCGATGTGCGCGAGGACGGCCTCGAGGGTGCGGCCGGGGACACCCTCGGAGTTGTGGCGCCCGCGGCATGCTGGAGTTTGTCGAGGCAAGCTGCTCCTCGTGGTGGCCCTGGAAATACGCCCTCCACAGGTTGTGGTTGTCGGGGGCGTACCTCCGTTGCTGTCGCACGTTTTTCGGCAACGACGACCGGATCCGCACGATCTCGGCGCGCCAATCAGCAACAGAGGGCGGCGGTGGCACCGACTCAGCCGACGCTGAGCCTCCACAAGCCGGACCCACATGTCGGGCGGCGCTGGGTACTCCGCCTCGTAGAGGAGGTGAGCCTCCGCCTCGTGCAGGTGGCGACGGCCGAGGCCGTTGGACGCCGCTCCGTCGCCGGGGAAGCGCTCGACCATGCTGAGACGGAGGAGAGAGGGGGCACCGATGGCGAAGAAGGAGAGAGGGGCGTCAGCGACGAGAGAGAGGTTGTGGCGAGGGAGTGTGAGGCCACCGGCGAGGGAGGGTCGGCTTTTATAGCGCGCGTGAGAGGAGGAATTACGAGTGCCAGATACTTCCTCAAGTATCCATTTCTCCGACAAATATTTTCAAACGAAGGAAATAGTATTTGCACGGACCCCGGCCACCGTGCTAGCTTGCGTTCTCATAGTTGTGGTGCTGTTTAGGTTTTTGCCTCATGGCGTGCATTATGACGTGTGTATGCAGTGGGTTTTCTGACAGTGTTTTGGACTCGCTTTTCCTTCTTTTCCCTTTCTTGTTAAACTTTGGACTTCATGTATTTCTGTTATGATTAATAGAAAGGGGTTAGCGCGGTTAAAAAGAGAAGAGTGTGACAGATCAACTTGGTCAATGCAATTTGGCGCCTCCTCCTTCTCCTCCACAAAAAGCTAGGGTTTTTGCCTCCCGCCGCCGCCGCCGCAGGTCCGCCTATTCTCCGATGGCCTTAGGGCCATGGGGGCGCAGTGGATCTCGGCAAGGGTCGGCGGGAGGGCTCCGTTTTTAATCGTTTCTTTCAGTTTTGCTAGGGTTTGTGTCCCGCCAGAAGACGAGGCGGCGGCTCCTCGAACATGGAATAAAGGTCTCCCGCCTAACCCCGTTCGGCGATCGTCTAGCATCGTTGGTGGCGTGTGGAGGTGTGTCTCCGGCGGATCTATCTTTGGTGGATTTGCTCGGATCTCGTCGTTGTTCGTCTATGTTCGTGTGTCTTCGGATTGGATTTTTCTGATCTACGTCATTCTTCATCTGCGACGGTTGCTGTTCTGGTGCGCTGGTCCTACGGGGCCTTAGCACGACGACTTCCCGACTGTCTACTACAACAAATTGTGCCCGACTCCGGCGATGGAGGGCGATGACGGCGGCGCGCTTCGCTCGCTTCAGTCTTTAGTAGTTGTCGCTAGGTGGTCTACGGATCTGGATGTAATTTCCATTATTTCTGGTATTCGTTGTACTGCCATGATTGAAGATGAATAGATTGGAAATTTTCTCGCCAAAAAAAAAAAAATGTAATCACAAGCAAGGTCACATCACGCGCATGCATCCACCACGTACGTCCAGTTGTGTAATGGAAAATACTCTCTCTGTTTTTATTTACTCTGTATATTAGCTTTGACCAAAGTCAAGCTTTATAAACTTTGACAAAGTTTATAGACAAAAATATTAACATGTTCAATTACAAATCAATACCATTGAACGTACTTTCGCATCATATAGATTCGTTATCGTGAATATTTATATTCTTTGTTATAAACTTGGTTAAACATTACAAAGTTTGACTTCAATCAACTCTAATATGCAGAGTGAATAAAAACGGAGAGAGTATCTTGTATGTGTCCAAGAAGAAGAAGAAGCCATGAACGCCGCGCTAGCAAATTAACTAGAGTTTGTGACCTCTTTGTACATAACCAACTCAGGCAACTCCGTACCGATGCATGCGTGCATTTGGGATCAACACGCACGCACAGTAATTCTGTACATACCTGGATAGAGAGAGTGCCTTTTTATTTTCTTTTAAACATGTTGATGCGCATTATTTCTACCAACTATTCCCTCCGTCCGAAAATACTTGTCATCAAAATGAATAAAAAGAGATGTATCTAGAATTAAAATATGTCTTGATTACATCATTTTATCTATTTTGATGACAAATACTCCCTCCGTTCCTAAATATTTGTCTTTCTAGACATTTTAAATGACTACTACATACGGATGTATGTAGACATATTTTAAAGTGTAGATTCACTCATTTTGCTCCGTATGTAGTCACTTGTTGAAATGCCTAGAAAGACAAGTATTTAGGAACGGAGGGAGTATTTCGGAACAGAGGGAGTACTAAGGTATGACTCGCTTACTTGTGCCAAGGAACAGTCGACACGTATTTTTCTAGCTTGCCAACGCGTGTTATGTACAAAGTACGCCGCGTCGCATGCTTGAGCAAAAGTCGATCTTTCCAAACAATCACTGAAAGGTAATCAGCTGCGCATAGATATCATCGAATGATATCAACGAACGCAGTACCCATCTAGTGTCTAGAGTCTAGTCATTTTAGAATCTGAACACGTCCACTTGGTCAATTCGGCGATGACTGGATACATAATCACGGGTCACATGCATGCATTTTTTTTTTTTGAGAAAACATGCACGGTTACTGTGTTCCTTACCTTTGAACCCATCGGTTGCAAAAGTCGCAGCACATATTTATGGGCCATGCACACACCTATTTCCCTTGGAGAAAATGGACCACAATTTGAAGCACACATACATGTAAGGACACGAAAGGTGCTACTCGTACTCGTTGCTAGCTGCCACCTTTTTTCTCTGCGTGATTAACCAACCGTAAATCAAACTTTTGCTAGGCCGTCATGGTTGCTGGACGCGTGAATTCATGAGGAGTTCAGGACCAGCACGTAATTGTATGAACCCTTTTCATGTTCGTAATTACCATTATACTCTCTCCGTAGAGATATAAGAGCGTTTAGGTCACTAAAGTAGTGATCTAAACACTCTTATATTTCTTTATAGAGGGAGGTAGCTGACGTGGATCGTGGATGACCATTGAACGCATGAACGTATAGCGTTGATGTGAGTATTCTTACGCGAATCCGTCCACCCAAGAATCAAGACAGCGATGCTGTCCGACCGATCCCGGCATGCCCGTTTTGACGGCGACAACGGGGCAGACTTAATGCACGTCGATGCCATAGGCCGCTGTCTCGCCTATTTAAACGGTCCAAAAATACAACTCTAGTTTTCTTTTTGAAAATACAACTCTAGTTGACCATTACGCGTCGGAACATACTCCCTCTGTTCCCAAATGCAAGTCTTTTTATAGATACCAACAAGCGACTACATGCAGAGCAAAATGAGTGAATCTACACTCTAAAATATGTCTATATACATCCGTATATTGTAGTCTATTTGAAATCTCTATAAAGACTTATATTTAGGAACGGAGAGTATATTGCAACAAAATGCTATTGTAATGATTCTTAAAGCATCTGAAAAAGTGAGCTACATCGGCTAGCCAGCGGCGTCGCCTGATCGCGGAGGACCTGCCAACTTTCTGTACTGCACCGCACCACCGCGCGGGGTTAACCGTGACCACCTGAACCGTCTTCATTTTTTTTTCAAAGCGGATGCAAAAGATTTGCCTCATTGATTAAATTAGAGGAGAATAGAGTTACAGAGTTTTACAAAAGTCCGAGAAAACGGCATGACAATTACTCGCGTAATACACCTGTCCCTAATTTCTTGGCCCCCGATGTAAACCAAACGTTGGCCTCGTCATCAATAAGCTTTAGGAGGATTGGCGGCGGCGCTCTTGTGGTGGAACACTCTAGAATTCCTCTCATTCCATTATGTCCAGGACACTAGCATGGTAAGAGAGGCCATGGTGCCTCGATCAGGGTTCCTGGAGTTGGTTCGTCTATCCCACCACTCGAAAAGGATCCCGCAAGGTGCCACCTATTAGTGTCCAAGTGCACCAAACCATATTTTTCAATGATCAGCCGCCAAAGCCTAGTGGAGAAACAACATTTGACGAAGAGATGAAGGCCCGTCTCTTGCTTATGCATGCAAAGGGGGCAGAGTCTATAATTGGCCCAACCACCTCGCTCTAGCTGGTCGGCGGTTCAAATCCGATCTTGCAACGCCAACCAAGCAAAAATTTTACCTTCTAGGCCATGAAGTCCATTGGGGAAAGTGTCAAACCAAGAAACTGCGCCTTGTACACGGTCGACACCGAGCAAAGACCATCCGTAGAGTATTTTCATATGATGTCATCTTCGGTGTGCTCATGGAGCTGGAAGTCATGAATGAGCATCCAAAGGGTAAAAAATTCATGGACGTGGTGGCCAGTGATGACTGTGTCTCGACTGATCTTCAGCATCCACCCGTCTTCGCTTCAGGTGAGTACCGAGGGAGTACGTACGTAGGGACATATACGCCAATACATACATGCATACGCACGAATATCACTCAGTGTAGGTTGGTGCATGCATGCATGGTTGTCGAGGAGCTTGAAAAACTCGGCGCGCGTATTTTCGTTGGGCGCATTGAAGTTGCCGTGAACGGGTTCGTACACGACGGATTCATCAGTGGACGCTGCTCGAGGAGGCGAGAATACGTGTGGTACTCCGCTAGCTAGCTTTGGCATTTCACAGTTGATCGGCGCCTCCCTTCAGACTGCATGGCCAGGACCATACCGTTACTTCCTGCCCGATCCTGCCGCGTCGGCTAGCAGATATACACTCCAGAGCATCAATGATGCCATTTGATTTGATCATATTTGTTGTTCGGCTAGCTACCTCCAATGTACCTAGATCGTGCCGGTGCAGCTTGCAGCTAGCAGCCAGAGAGATATTTGCTAATGCTACGTAAAAACGACCATGAGTCATGGGTGTCTTTGCATAGGAGTGTAGTGTTGCTTCCCTACTTCTTTCTTTTTGAAAACAATTAATTAAACCTGGGGAGGTATAAGGATAAGTATATCGCTTCTTCTGCCACTCCAAGGAACAGTGGTTGGGCAGAGGCGTACGGGCCATACATGCATGCATGGAGTACGACACTATAGCTTAAGCTGATAATTAATAGCATGTGACACATGCAGACTAGTCAGTCGTCGCGCCGTGATATGCATCGTGTTCACCGTTCGGATGAAGGTCGTCAATAGTGTAGTAGTACCTGGTACTGATAGTACGTACGTGCACGGTCCCCGGCGGACCGAACTATGTATACATTGCTGTCGCCGTGCTAGCTCGAAGCTCTTCCTTGATGTCGCTGGTCGCTGGTCGACCGGGAAATTAAAATCAATGTAATACATACTCCCTCCGTCCCAAAATATAAGAGCGTTTTAATATAAGAACGTTTAAAATGCTCTTATATTTCGGGACGGAGGGAGTAGTAACTAGGTACAGGTTCTGGTTTTCGGCCAGTCGATTAAGACTCCGGGGAAAGAAAATTTGTCAGGCATATCATGGCGCAGTTGCCTCTCTCACAGATCCCATATGTGATCAGCAGCCGCCGCCGGCCCACGTACGCATTCGAGATGAATAGATAGCCCGCCGCGCCGGATCACCTGCCACCTTTCTGTACACTCCGATTAACCGTATGTGGCCCGTCTCCAGGGCATACGTTCATTCATGCAGCATGCGCACTTGTAATATCTGTCAGCCCTCAAAAAAAAAAACTTGTAATATCTGTCAGCAGTATAGTTTGGTGAATGGTGGTTGGGAACTTGGAAAACCTACGCATAGATTTCTGTTGGGCCTTGAGCGTATTGAACATGATGCTATTACTGTGATGACGGATCAGTCGATCAACATACACTGTCCGGATACGCACGTAAGTACTCCGGGAATCCATGTACTCCTACAGTTTTACAGTTTCGGCGCCTGCAGCAGGAGGTACTAGCTCTCTACCTTTGGTTGCTGCATGCCAAACCAGGACCGGTGTATTTACTTCTTTCCCGATCTGGCTCAGCTAGTAGATACTGCGCATCGATCGGGCTTTCCCGTTTCATTTTTTTTTCTTAGATAGCATTTGGTCTTTGTCTTTGCCTCCAAGCCCATACGTACCAGTGCCGGCCGCAGCTAGCAAGATGTTTGTATTCTTACGATAATAAACGACCACGAATCATGGGTGTCCAGGCCTTGGCAAGTGTGGTGAGGGACATCAACTTGTGACATTCCTGGTCAGAAAAAACATTTTATCAAGCGTAGGAGGAACAAGGATAAGTAAAGTACGGTTCAGCTAAAATATTCTTGAGGCAGTGGTGAAACGAAATTTGGCATTGCACAGCCAACTACACGCCAGACAGACTCCGACCATGCTGCCGGTGGAAGATGACCGGAAAAAGGAATGAAGTTCTCTGAAACTAGCAAGAAACTAGCGGGGTGGAAGGCGCGGCGCACGTGTTGTTTCTCGTGGTTGTTTAAGGTGCCGCTTAAATAGTGTGTTAGTTTTACTGCTTAATGCTCTTTAATTACTCCCTCCGTCTCACTAGTGTCAAAAAACATTTTACATTATGAGACGGAGGGAGTAGTTGCTAGTGGGATGTCAGTGGTGATCTTTGTCGCGATAGTAGTATTATCATCTGAGAGAGCTTGGAAATGAGATCATTGTTCAGAAGACCATAGGAAATAAACACTCTTTTGGTTTTCCATGTAGTTGTTCGGTTGGTGCACCTGTTTTTTCTTTTTTGACGGAAAGGCCTTCATGGCTAGCTTTATTAACCTCAAATGACGCTTACATCGTCTGCTAAAAATTTAGTAATAGTAACCGGAGGTGCATCCAACCATAAAGAAGGGGTGTTTACACGCCCCCACTCAGCTAGCTCATGAGCAACTACATTTGATTCTCTATTACAGTGCTCAATAGTAACCTTCCCGAACTCTCGTAATAACTCTCTGCAATCAATTAAAACTGGAGCCGCCACCATAGAATGTCCCTCATTCAGATGTATAGCATCGACCACAACAGAATTATCCATCCTCACCAAGACATTATTGCACCCCATACTCTGAAGTAACTTTAAACCTTCAAGTAGTGCCGCCGCTTCCGCAGAGACGACCAGATAACCCCCTGGGGTTTGATAAACCGGCTAATTCACCCCCTTAGCTCTAAAACCAGTTAAGTAACCCCCGGGGTCTCTAATACCAGGCAAATCATTCCCTTGCACTTTGTGCAAGCGGTTTTCCTTGCGTGGCGTTGGACTACTGCCACGTCGGCTTGATGGAACGAGCCAAGCGATTTCACCCGTGCTCAATAATATCCCAAGTTTTCTGCTCCCACGTTCGTGGCCATGGCAGCCAGCTGAAGTTTGTCCTCCTCTGTTCTCATCCCCTATCGGTCGCCATGGTCGTCAGCGCGGGGATTGTATTCAGCGCTCGGCCGCCGCGGTTCCATACGTGTGTGAAACTTGCGGTAAGCGTTGTACCCCTGTTGAAGGGCGCGCCTTCGTGCTTATAGGCAGGGGCTTATCCCTGATACGCATACAGGTTTGTTTGAGAGGATTACATCTTGAGGTACAAGAAAGACATAGAGAGACATAGAGATAATCTAGTTCGGTTACAGAGAGAATCCTAGCTAATCTCCTAACAACCTACTCTATTCCTGACGTGAGACCTTCCCAACGTGACAACCATATCTTGTGACATATGTGGTTTAACATCCTTCCTTAATCACAACTTGCTTAAGTTGAGATTACGCTTGAATTCTTCAAAGCTTCTCGTGTGCAATGTCTTGGTGAAACTGTCTGCTACCTGGTCTCTGGAATGTATAAAATGAATCTCCAATTTTCTGTCAGCAACTCTTTCTCTGACAAAATGAAAATCAATCTCTATATGTTTAGTTCTTGCATGAAAGGCAGGATTAACAGAAAGGTAAGTGGCACCAAGATTGTCACACCACAAACATGGAACCGGAGTGTGTTTCACACCCAATTCTTTTAGCATTGACTGCACCCATATAATTTCTGCTGTTGCATTTGCTAGAGCTTTGTATTCTGCCTCTGTACTTGACCGTGACACTGTAACCTGTTTCTTTTGACACCACGAGTAGGTGTGTGTGGGCGAGGTGGCCACTCCGGGCTCTGGCCGTGTTGCGGTTGCTGTCCGGCCGGCTGACTCTGTCCGCCCACCCCACCGCTCATCTAGGGGAAAATTCCTAAACGTAGTAGACTTGACTTGATTTTTTACCGGCCGGCCTAATTCAATAGACTCTTCGAAAGTGCGGGGGGTCAAACCAAACCACATGCTTTCTTGAGGTCAAATGTTTACGTGACCTTGCACGTAAGCACCTACGTACATACGGTGCTCCTCGTGTTGCACAGTTGCATGGTGATGCATGCTGGCATGCTCCCATATTTAACAAAAAATGTAGCATGGATCATTTCCACAGATATGCTACTGCAGGTATACAATCTAACCGGAACAGTAGCAAATTGACTGGCATGACAATACCAGCATATCTGGTGTCACATATGGAAAACTCGACTGATTTTTTTTTGGAACAACTATTATCTTGTACATATTTGTGGTCACATTATACATATGGGTAAAATGGTCTTTTCACGTGTACAAAATGCACTAGAGTGTCATATAGGGGAAAAATTAAGACTAGGGATCATATAAGGAAGAAAATTTTCTCCAGTGTCAAATAAGGAACACAATTTTAAGAGAGTGTCAAATAAGGAATTCTCTCAATAATCTTCCCTTTCTGAAAACATGATGAATTGTAGCAGCCGGCCTGCGTGTGGAAGGACAAGAGAGCGCGCGCAGCTCCCCTTCCGCCTAGGGTTTCCGCGCCGCCTGCCGGCTCCCATGTGGCCGCCGCCGCTGCCGGAGCCCGCCGTCGCCGCTCGCCTCCGCCCTCCCCACCTCCTCCGTTCCCCTTACCCCCGCGCCGCCTCCTGGCGACGCGATCGGGGCCCGACGCCGCCCCTCCAGCGCTCCTCCTCGCTGCTCCTTCTTCCCCGCCGTCACCGAAGCGCCGCCGGCCTCGGCAGCGTGGTCTTGGCGGCGGGTCTGCCTTTCCCGCGCGTGGCCCCTCATGCACGGACGGTGGTGGCTGGTGCGGTGCTCCTCGACTGGCGTCGGTGTGGCTCGTCGGCGGTGATGCCGCGTGCCACGGTGGTTCTCAACGCGACGGTGTGTCTGTTGGCCGTGGGGCAGCGCGGTGGCGCTGGTGGCTGGCGGCGCCCGCCCAGACCAGATCTGGGCCCATTTGGGCCCCATCTGGGTTGGGGCGGGCCGGTGGCTCGGTGTTCGGCAACCTCGTTCCCTGGTGATGGCATGGTGGCGGCGGTTTCAGGCGGTGAGGACTTCGTCGGTCAGCGAGTTGCAGCGCAGCGACAGGATTGTCCGGGTCCAAGTGGAACCGACCGGGCCATCAAGGCCCGGCAAGTCCTCGTCGCCGCATCTGCGGCGGTGGAGGTTGTCCCCTCCCCTCGGTCGAGTTGTGCTCGCTCCCATGGCCGGGGTCTCCTTGCCCGATCTAGGCCTCGGGTTGGCAGCTCCAGTGAGGCGGCGGGGGTTGTCCGGCAACCGTGGTGGCACAGGCTGGTGGGCGGTTGTCAGGATGGTGCATCTCGAAGTGCTTGGGGTGATGGTGGTGGTTGTGGATCGGGAGAAATGCTTGTCGGCTTGACCGGCACCGACGCGGTGACGTTTGCGGGCGCCATCAGACCTTCTTGAGGGGCATCGGATATATCCCTTCCCCATCATCCCTCGTGTACCTCGGGAAACCCTAGAACTTGTTCGGGCAACAGCGGCGGCGATGTCGCATTCCTTCTTGAAGGTGCTGCTTGGTGCGAGACGCTTCGAGATGCCGGGAGTGCAGTGGTTCTTCGTCGGAGGGTGCAGCGGTTGCCGGTCTTCCATTCTTCGTTAACCTGCCGGTGTCGGCATTTATTTCTCTTTCATTTTCTTTTGTTTTCTTTTGGGCTTATCCATGCTGCGGCCCAGCGAGCTGAATGTATCGGATGTTTGCTTTATAATATAAAGCGGGGAAAAACCTTTTTTCGTAAAATAATCTTCCAAATAAATCGATTTTCACATACAATCCCCTATCAACTTGGGGTCACTTGGAGCTGAGGACTCACCTGCTTGTCGTTGTGCCGCCTCCCATCAAACGTCGATTAGCACGTCTTGCCATGCCGGCTGCCGCCACGTCGTCGAAGGAAAGAAGGGAGAGGAGGCCGAAACAGGGGGAGCAGTTAACTAGACCCACCCCCATCAAGCCGACGTGGCAGTAGCACAACGCCGCGTAAGGAAACCCGCCTGCAGAAACCACTATAATCAGCGCAAGGGGGTAATTTGCCTGGTATTAGAGACCTCCGGGGGTTACTTAACTGGTTTTAGAGCTGAGGGGGTGAATTAGCCGGTTTATGAAACCCCAGGGGGTTATCTGGACTTCTTTCGTGTAGTATCCGCTGAAAGTTACAGCATATTCATCCTGGGTTATCAAGTGTGTCGAGTCCGGCGTCGCTCACTTTGACTATGATGCCAGTGGGCGTCCTTGTGTTTTGTTGTGTGCGGGCCATACAGGTGAATTCCCAAGTGGTATGGTCTTCTGCTGGTGGGCAAAGCATATAAGTACGCTAGGTAGGCTTCCCCGTGATTTGGGAAGGAAATGACAACTCTGCCTTCACTTTCCGTGTGAATAATTGATTGGACTTCAAGCTCAAATCTATGTTGTATGGCGTCAAGGCTGACACGATCTGGGTGCCTATAATGGACTGAGAGGTTCCAAGGTGAAAGCCTTTAAGTATAGTGAGAAAGCCGCATCTTCTTGTAGATAATTGAATATCTACCGTAAACACATCTCTGAATGTCTGCCTAGCAGGGTTCATGGTAAATCTGCAGCAGAGGGCTGTATTTTAGTTTTTGAATCAGAGAAACACATGGAACCTGTAGGCTTGACTGATCAAATACCCCCTAGTTGAAATGAAGGTGTATCTTTAAAAAAAAGTAGCGTAGATAGACAGTGTGGATCAACAACTAAGATTACAAAGATAGCTTCTCTTGGCTAATCAAATGTACTGTACTACACAACTGCCTGTATTGAATGCAACTGCAAGTAACCAAGTATACCGCATGGATAATCACATGACACATAGGGGCTACAGTATCTTTTTAGGTAGGAACGAACAATAGGCCTTTTGACGGAACATAGAGCAACATGTTCTTGGGATGTACTACACGAACAACATGGCAGTTTAGCTCAAAAGGTAGTACGTTGGTTTTTACCAGTAAAAAGGGGGAAAGAACAGATTTGACACGATGGTTAAAATGGGACCATTGATGCATCTTTTAGAGATGGATTTGGTTGCAAAATTGGCTCACGCATCCTAACCTGATGAGTCACTTGCCCAATGTCCTTCACAGATCACTGTGTCTTGATCATGCAACAGATTTGAAAGGTGCATGATAGCACCCCGTCATTAATCAGTAATCAGAAAAGAGAGAAGATGAATATGGCTAATTTGTTCTTAAATAGAAGTTCCAGAATAATTAATATCGTCATTTTTAATTTTAAATAGTACAACCCCTGAATCACCAATCCATTCTGAACTACAAAGGCAACGTGTCACTGACAGCTGGGTCCAAAAAATCCTTCACTGACCCAGCAGTAAGTGACCATGAACCCTTATCCACACAACACCAACAACATCACCGCCGCCACCAGCCGAAGGGGAACGCACGCCTATTCCCCAACAATATTACTAACATTTACCAAATCTAAAAAGACATCTATGCACATGGATTAAGAGCTGGATTGATGGGTACATACCATGATGGTGAGCGGAGAGGCGTACATTGCCGAGCCGAATATGACGCAGAGTATGATGTAGAACACACCAAGAGGAGGCCGACGTTCTGGCGGATCATCAAGAACAAGGACGTGGAGGAGTTCAAGTCGGACCCGTACCTAGCAACGCTGTTCAACTGCATCCTCTGGGTGTGTTCTATGGCATCCTCTGCATCATATTCGGCTCGGCAATGTATGCCTCACCGCTCAGCACCATGGCACGTACCAATCGATCCCGCTCTTGATCCACGTGCATAGATGTCTTTTTAGATCTATATTGGTAGATGTTTGGTAGATGTTATTGATATTGTGGGGGAATAGGCGTGTGTTCCTCTCAGTTGGTGGCGGCGGTGATGTTGTTGTGTGGATGAGGGTTTCATAGTTTAAGTTGTCGTGGTCAGTCAAGAATTTTTTCGGACCCTGCTGCAGTTCGGAATGGATTGGTGATTCTGGGGTTCTACTATTTAAGATTTTTAAAGCCGATATTAATTCTTCTAGAACTTCTATTTAAGAACAGATTAGCCATATTCATCTTCTCCAGTCTCCAGGTTCTTTTCTGATGACTAATTAATGATGGGTTGCCATCATGCATCTTTCAAATCTATTGCATGATCTAGACAAAGTGATTTGCGGCTTACTCAAGTCAAGTGACTCATCAGGTTATAGCTGAGGCATTCATTATGCACAACTATTAGCATGCCTTAGTTGCTGTTTGTTCTGAAAGCATGGGTGCGGGGCCCAAGTTTGGAACCAAATCCATCTTAAATGATGCATCAATGGTCCTGTTTTAACCATCGTGTCAAATCTCTTCTTTCCCCCCTTTTACCAGTAAAAACCAACATGCTACCTTTTGGGCTAAACTACCATGGTATTAGTGTGGCACATCCCAAGAACATGTTGCTCTATGTTCCGTCAAAAGGCCTATTCTTTGTTCCTACCTAAAAAGATATCGTAGCCCCTACGTGTCCTCTGATTATCCATGTGATATCCTTGGTGTGGATCAACAACTAAGATTGCAAAGATAGCTTCACTTGGCTTTGGCAGTCTGGTCCGACCATGTCGCTAGTGGCTGCTGGCTGCTGCTTTTGGCCTGGTTCAGGGGGCTTCGTCGGCGGCAATGGAAATAAAAATTATCTCCTTCATGCCACGGTCTACGGTGGCCGACCCTTTCTTCAGGCTACAAGTTCTCTGAATGTAGGCTTCAATGTCACTGGGTGAAATTTCCTCTGCTTTCTAGGCATTCATGGTTTTTAAAATGCTCTATCTCTTCCAGCCATGAAAGGGTTTCTTCTTTTACATTTAGATATAGGCAACACACCCAAAAGGAAAAATGAAAATGAAAATGCATCACAAAGGAGAATAAAATAAGAAATATATTCTTCTATAAATGCTAGGCACGGTATGCCCAAAAAAAGGTTAACAAACTTCAAAGCTGGAGTTAGAGCATCTATAGCCATGTACCTCTAATTCGACCCCTCATTCGTCCGTGAACGCACACGGCCATTGACCGGGCGTGTCCGTTTTGAACCTCCCCCATTTGTCCATCCGCGCAACCACAATCCTCATTTTCTTCCTCATATGTCTAGTCACTTATGTGATTGGTGGAGATGAAGAGAGATAAATGAAAGAATGAATAAAGAAAGAGAAAAGATGGTCCGGGTGGGGCCGCATCATACGTGACGGATTGACCGGGCGTGCCAGGGCGTGTCCGCGAGCCCTCATATCCTCCCCATATTTGAGATGGATATGAGGGTTCGCGGACAGCCCGGACATATAGAAAAGATATGAGAGGTTCAGTTGGGTCACCTTTTTGCTACTTTTTGCTTTTCTCTCCTATCCGGTCAATGGTCCTCGTGCCCGCCAGGCCAATTTGAGGAGTCCGGCTGTAGATGCTCTAACAGAAGAAAAATAATAATTTCAGTGTACACAACAACTGAGAAGGAAGATCTAACATGAAAGATATATCTTACTGCATCCAGTAGACCGGACCATTACCTTCTACATAGGGTCCTTGATGCAAAATCCAGATACCATCAGCGTCCGTGTGTATGCTGTCGACCACACCCTCAAGGCTTTCCCAACGATAATTGCACCTTGATACCATCCTTCTTGGCCTGGATTATGCCCTTGCTCTATAGCACCTGGTACCATGGCTCCATCCTCACATTGTTCAAGCGTTTGCAGGGCATTGAAAGAAACAAATTGTTCCATAAGTTGGTTTCATAAGATATGATACATACATGTGTCTCCAGCATCTCCAAGTGCATGATGACACGGTCTGCCGTCCTCCACTGATCAAGAAGAGAGTATTTAGACTGAAACATTAGCTCGGGATATAGAAGAAGGGATCAGGTGTATGATGGTTTCTCTAAATCATTGGATGAGTACATCATACCTGAACTTCTTGGTGCAGTCGGTGCCCTTGTGTCCCCAAAAATCCTGATGGGTGAAGGTCTCCTGCAGCAAAAAACACAGGAAAAACATTTCAGCAAACACCTTGCAGGCAACATGATGCTGGTACAACGAAAACATGCAAGGAAGAAGCAAAGCATGGCAGTGTGCTACATTAAGCAGAATCTTGGATGGATGCATTGTCTTGTACCTGGCGATGCTACTCTTGATGATAGCGCCACGTGCAGCGCCGTCCGGCCGCTCAGCCCACCTGATCTCCTTCTGCAGCTGCCTCGGTATTTTTGTAACCAGGAAAGAAGGAAATCAGCAGGCAGACTACCTGGCTGTAGAAAATGCAGGATGTGCTTCCTCCCTTCTCTACTTGCTACGTATTGAACTCTTTAGCAGCAAACACAAGCAGCCATTGATCAGTGGTTTAAGTTCGCATAAAAATTGCTGGCATAAGAACTTCGATGCATTGCAATGACAACATCAGCAACAAACTTAGTTAGCCAATAGCTTAACCGGACAACATC
This sequence comes from Aegilops speltoides, assembly GCA_021437245.1. Lineage (NCBI taxonomy): Eukaryota > Viridiplantae > Streptophyta > Magnoliopsida > Poales > Poaceae > Aegilops > Aegilops speltoides. The sequence goes on from CM038146.1 coordinate 486,093,622, forward strand.
AGGAGCGGTCTTCCGTATCAGAGTTTCAACATAAAATGGCTTAAGGAACATCAAATTCTGAACCAGAAACTGGGTCATCTGCTTCAAAATAACAAACTTCGCGCTAATTAAAATCAAAGCAGGTAATGAGTAGATTGAATATCTTCTACATTGGGATGCACAACATAATATGTCATTGTAAAGGAGAGAGAACATTCTATGAATGCAGTAACTTCATATAAATTTTCATCTTTTTCTACTACAATTGGGTTCTATAATTAATCCACGAGTCGATCCTTAAGTAAAAAGTGAATACATGTGTTACCTCTAAAGGATAAATTGCAGCACATCAATGTGCAAATGCATCATGTTATATGGCAGCTTGATGGAGATAGTTCTAATCATCCTAGCTTAGGAATTGCAAAATATGATATCAATTCAAATGTCTAAAGTACCAAAAATAGTTGGTTGTAGAGAAAGCAAGGAGGAAGTTGAACTTTACCTATGGCTCAACCTCGATGATAGTATGAATGCTCTTGATGGAGAAAGGATTGCTAATGAACCCGATTCTGAGTCATGAAAAATATTGAAAAAAACGTGCATCAACCTTTGTGTTTGGCCAAAAGAAAAGATGGCTCACATCGGTGTTCAGATCCAAAAAAATAGTGTGTATAAATTCTAAACTGTAAATTAGAAGCAGACAAATGAACTCTATGTTATCTCCAGGTTATTACATCCTTCTGTTTACAATAGGACCACAAAATTAAGTGTCCATATTAAACTCTAAACATCTCCTTTATTAGAGCGTTGTAACCTTGAGAAATTTCCATTTTAGTATCAGTTCACTTTTTACAGATTCCACATTTTATATACAAGGAAATGTTGTTACATAAGAAATGGGCAGTTTGTGCCAGCCTGCGTGCCTATGTTTTGCTTTTCTGCCAGCCTGCGTGCCGTGTGATTGAATCCCTTTCCTCTAAAAATAAGAAATGGGCAGTTAGCTTCACGGGAGGTTAATGTTAAGTCTATCACTGGAAGTCAAAAGCATATTATCATAACGGATACACTAATTCAAGCAAACATACATACTGATCAATGGTGTGCATGCAGATGCTAGTCAATCGGCTCCACCTTCAGTAGCTTATAAACTTTCTGTACCGATCGAACTTGTCCTCAACCAACAACTTACAATAGAAAACATGTAAAACCAATGGATATTTGGTGCAAAAACCGAGCTGACAGAATATAGGAACACTGTGCCTCTAACAAATTAAATTGGTTACTTGTCAGTTCACTGCTCTTTATCCAGGGCAAAATTCTGTCCTCCAAAACAACTTGCTTATGCTGACGGTAAGAAACAACAAGCTGATCTCAGAAAGCCTTGAAATTTTGTCTTTAAAGAAACTAAGAAAACAAAAAAAAAGGACAACAAACACACGGAATAATTAGTCTTTATGTATTTATGTACTTAAAAACAAAAAAAAGGAATGAGAAGAAAAGCGCTCAGCACATGAGACAGCAGGTCGACAGAGACCACATGTATGTTCCTTGACGAATCTCTGGACACTGGAAAGAACAACCGCATCTGAAGCGAACGCATCTAACATAAAAAGGGAAGGCAATTAGCCAAGACCCTAATCACAAGGGAACAAAACATGCCAAAAAGCATGTTCACTGGCAGCATCGGAGGCTCCTGGCCTCCTGCGTTGCATGATCATCACGACCTCTGTCGCGTGGCCTTAGCACCACCTTGGTACTCGATCTTGTAAAGGCATAAGGAATGCCTCAGCTATAACGTGACGAGTCACTTGCCCAATATCCTTCACAGATCACTGTGTCTAGATCCATCATTAATCTGTAATCAAAAAAGAATCTGGAGACTGAAGAAGATGAATATGGCTAATTTGTTCTTAAAATAGAAGTTCCAGAAGAATTAATATCGTTTTTTAATCTTAAATAGTAGAACCCGTGAATCACCAATCCATTCTGAACTGCAAAGTCAACGCGTCACTGACAGCTGGGTCCAAAAAATCCTTGACTGCCCCATCCAACAGTAAGTGACCATGCACGACAACCTAACCTATGAAACCCTCATCAACACAACACCAACAACATCACTGCCGCCACTAACCGAAAGGGAACGCACGCCTATTCCCCAACACAATATAGATCTAAAAGACATCCATGCACATGGATCAAGAGTGGAATCGATGGGTACGTATCATGATGGTTAGCAGGGAGGCGTACATTGCCGAGCCGAATATGATGTGGAGGATGCCGTAGAACACACCCAGAGCATGTAGTTGAGCAGCTCGCTATGTACGGGTCCAACTTGAACTCCTCCACGTCCTTGTTCTTGATGGTCCGGTAGAACGCCGGCCTCCTCTGGGTGTGCTATACATCATCCTCCGCATCATATTCGGCTCGGCAATGTACGCCTCCCCACTCAGCATCATGGTACGTACCTATCGATCCCGCTCTTGATCCACGTGTATAGATGTCTTTTTAGATCTATACATGTAGATGTTAGTGATATCGTCAGGGAATAGGCGTGTGTTCCCCTTCAGTTGGTGGCGGCGGTGATGTTGTTGGTGTTGTGTGGATGAGGGTTTCATAGGTTAAGTTGTCGTGCACGGTCACTTACTGCTGGGTCAGTCAAAGATTTTTTTTGGACCCAGCTGCAGTTCAGAAAGGATTGGTGATTCAAGGGTTCTACTGTTTAAGATTTAATTAATTCTTCTGGAACTTCTATTTAAGAACAGATTAGCCATATTCATCTTCTCCAGTCTCCAGGTTCTTTTCTGATTACTGATTGATGATGGGTTTGCCATCATTCATCTTTCGAATCTGTTGCATGATCTAGACACAGTGATCTGTGAAGGATCTTGCAGCTTACTCAGGGCAAGTGACGCATCAGGTGGGCAAGTGACGCATCAAGTTATAGCTGAGGCATTCATTAAGTACCACTATTAGCATACCTTAGTTGTTGTTTGTTCTGGAAGCATGGATGCAGGAGCTAGTTTGGAACCAAATCCATCTCTAACAGATGCAACAATGGTCCTGTTTTAACGTGTCAAACCTTTTGGGCTAAACTGTCATGGTATTCGTGTAGCACATCCCAAGAACATATTGCTCTATGTTTCGTCAAAAAGGCCTATTGTTCGTTCCTACCAATAAGGATACCGTAGCCCCTACGTGTCCTCTGATTATCGATGTGGTATCCTTGGTGTGGATCAACAACGAAGATTACAAAGATACCTTCACTTGGCTTTGGCAGTCTGGTCCGACCATGTCACTAGTGGCTACTGGCTGCTGCTTTTGGCCTAGTTCAGGAGGCTTTGTCGTCAGAAGAGGAAATAAAAATTATCTCCTTCATGCCGCTCTTGCTATGGTCTACGGTGGCCAGCCTTTTCTTCAGGCTGCGGGTTCTCTGAATGTAGGCTTCAATGTCACTGGTGACATTTCCTCTGCTTTCTACGCATTCATGGTTTTTTAAATGTTCTATCTCTTCCAGTCATGAAAGGTTTTCTTCTTCATGTTCACATTTACATTCAGATATAGGCAGCACACCCAAAAGGAAAAATGAAAATGAAAATGCATCACAAAGGAGAATCTAAGAAATTTATTCTTCTAAAAATGCCAGGCACGGTACGCCTAAAAAAAGGTTAACAAACTTCAAAACTGGAGTAAGAGCATCTACAGCCACGTACCTCTAATTCGATCCCTTAAATGTCCGCGCACGCGCCAGGTCACTGACCGGACGTGTCCGCTTTGAACTCCTATTTATCCATTCACGCAACCACAATCCTCATTTTCTTCCTCATATGTCCGGTCACTTGCACGTAATTGGTGAATATGAAAAGAGAAAGAAAAGATGAATAAAGAAAGAGAAAACATATGTCCTGGGGTGGGGCCGCGTCCTACGTGGCGGATTGACTGGGTGCGCCCGGGCGTGTCGCCTATATCCTCCCCATATTTGAGATGGATACGCGGACGGCGCAGACATATAGGAAAACTATGAAGGGTTCGGTTAGGTCAACTTTTTGATACTCTTTACTTCTCTCTCCTGTCCGGTTAGTGGTCCCCACGCCCGCCCGATCAATTTGAGGAGTCCAGCTATAGATGCTCTAACGGAAGAAAAATAATAATTTCGGTCCACACAACAACTGAGAAGGAAGATCTAACATGTAAGATATATCTTACCGCATCCAGTAGACCGGACCATTACCTTTTACATAGGGTCCTTCTTGATGCAAAATCCATGTACCATCAGCGTCCGTGTGTATGCTGTCGACCACACCCTCAAGGCTTTCCCAACGATAATTGCACCTTGATACCATCCTTCTTGGCCTGGATTATGCCCTTGCTCTATAGCACCTGGTACCATGGCTCCATCCTCACATTGTTCAAGCGTTTGCAGGGCATTGAAAGAAATTGTTCCATAAGTTAGTTTCATAAGATATGGTACATACATGTGCCTCCAGCATCTCCAAGTGCATGATGACACGGTCTGCGTGCCATCATCCACTGATCAAGAAGAGAGTATCCAGGGCAAAATTCTGTCCTGCAAAACAACTAGTTTATGCTGCAAAATAAACAACTTGAGATCAACCTCTTGAGCTGACAGTAAGAAACAACAAACTGATCAAAGTTGTCCCGGATCAGAAAGCCTTGGAATTTTGTCTTTAAAGAAACTAAGAAAACAAAAAAAGGACAACAAACACACTGAGTAATTAGTGTTTATGTATTTATGTACTTAAACACACACAAAAAAAAAGGAATCAGAAGAGAAGTGCTCACCACATGAGACAGCAGGTCGACAGAGACCACATGTTTGTTCTTGACGAATCTCTAGACACCGGAAAGAACAACCGCATCTGAAGCGAACGCATCTAATCTAACAAAAGAAAAACAGAGGAAAGGAAAGGCAATTAGCCAAGACCCTAATCAGAAGGAAACAAAACATGCCAAAAAGCTGCTCTTCTCTGAATTTCACATAGACTGAAAAGATTTGAGTGACCGTTCTCCTCTTGGCAGCACCTCTTGTTGTCCCGGCCTGAGGATGCCGCGTTGCTTGCTGCTGTTCCGCGCCCATCCTAACGACGACCTGGAGCCGGCACCGGTGGTGGATGCATCTAGGCGCAGCCATAGACGACGACCTGGAGCCGGCACCGGTGGTGGATGCATCTAGGCGCAGCCATAGACGACGACCTGGAGACGGCGCCTGTGGTGAAGGCGCTCATGATGATCAGCCTGCGTCTGTCGCGTAGCCTTAGCACCACCCTGGTACTCGATCTTGTAGCGGCATATATCCTCCCCTCTACTGCTCCTTTTGCGTTGCCGCCATGGCCACACCTCGTCCTGAAGAGGGAAAGGTGGGAGCAGGGGGAGACAGCAGAGGAGGAGGGGCCGGTGGCGGCGGCATAGCTGGAAGAGACCAGAGGCAGACGGGAAAGAAGGCGAGGAGGACGCCGCCTCAAACGGGGAGAGGAGACGTGGGGAAAAGGAGAGCTGCAGCGTGGAAGCCGGCCAGAGTCTTCCAGATAACGCGACGCGAGATGCGCACGGATCAGGTAGAAATATCTCGCGTTAAACGGTGAAAACGTAATCATAGAAGTAGTTATGATTGATCTTTCTATCCATATCAAATTTGAGTGTGTTACGGCTGATGTAGGTCATCTGGACTTGGTCTATCGCTGGTGGTTAATCATTGGACTCTTTACCCATTTTTGTCGAAATGACCACATGCGCGAACGAATTACCAAAAAAGACCATCTGCAGATGAATTTGACAAAAAGGACCCCTCGGCCGTGACGGCAGGCGTGGCAGGCGACACGTGGCACCTGCCGCCACGACTGGAGGCGGCGGGCCCTGCCGCCATGCCGCCGGGGCAGAACGTGTTTTCTACTGTGCTTCGTGCCGGGACGGAACGGGGCGGGCCAGGTGGGCCCTGCCACCACCGTGCGAGGCGGCCAGCGCTGCGGATGCCGCTCACAGGCCGACAGGCCGTGCTGGTCGTGGGCCCAGCCGGTGGGCCACGCCGCCGCCACAGCTGGCGCATCCCTGCTGCATGCACGCGCAACAGCCAGGCTGACGGCGTTGATTCCCACACAGACGGCGCTGATTTCATGCATGGCAGCATCCGCTGTTGCAAACGGCGCAGATTCTGCGCCATTTCCTTTATTCACGCGCTTTGATTCATATGCTGCTGCCCGGGAATCACTCTATCTTTTGCTTATTTTGCCTCAGCAGATGCGACGGGACTGTGGGAATCACTCTGGCTTTAGCTTCAGCGGATGCGACGGCGCTGCGAGAATCACTCACTCGCTGCGGGAATCCGAGACTGTGTGAACCTGTTGTGCCGACACCACAGGGATCCTCTCCCTTTATATGCTATGCTTCTGCTCCGTGCGCAAGAACACTCTCTGTGGCCTCCTTCCTCTCCTCTGATCTCTAAGTTTCAAAGAACACAGAGAAAAAAAAAACTCAGTAGGCACTTTCACTCTTGATTTATGGCGATTTGTAGTTTGATTTTGAAGATGCTCAAGTTGAAGAAAAGATAGATGAAGGTAAGATCCATCCATTTTTGTTTGTTTCATTCGCGTGCATGATGTTTTAACTCTTTTTGATTAGTTCATAACTATGTATTCTCTGTTTTGTTAGGCATCATTTCATAACTTTTTGGAGTCATTTAGAGCTTTAGGACTAGTATTTGCCTAGCAAAGTGAACTACGAAGTTGAGGATCAAGGTATGAGCTTTGCAATACATTGATTATTTTGTGCATGCACGGTGGTAATTAGTTAGCTTTTAGGTCGTCATTAGCTATGCCATGTTAGTGTTTAGAAGTTAGAAGAAAATTCAGATGACAGATACAACATTTATACTTTTTTTTAGAAGAGTAGGTTGAAGATGTTGTATCAATGTTAGCTGCATCCATTAGTATTGACATGCGAGAAGATCTTAATACGGCAATTAAGAAAAAAATTGCACTGTAATTGTTCATTGCACGTGGTATGTTATTTCATGTGGTATGTTTATTAATAAGTCTATAGTTAGGAAACCGTAGGTCTATTTTGTTATGTTGCAATAATCTAAATTTTATATGTTAAGATTACGTGCTAATGTACTTAATGATGTATGTAATTAGGTAAAATAATTCATCTTGGCAGCAAACAAGAAGGAGATGACGTGATTGAAGAAATTGTGTTTCCATCTTCGCTGTACCTTTTGAGGTGATGACCACATACATGCAAGTGCTATTTTCATACTTTTGATAGCAGGAAAAAAATCCATGTGTAATATTGATGTTCATGTGATAATAGGTTGACTCTGTTCATATAATATTGGTGACAGATATTTATTCGAACTATTTTGACGCTTAACTGCATTCGCAAGCACATCCATATTGGAGCTGAGGTATAAATGACGCCGTAATTATGTTAATATTTTTTATATTGATGTACTGTTGTGAATAATGTGCATGCCACTGCGAATATTATTATTTGTAAATAAATGATAGATATTGTATGATATGAAAAAAATTATATAAAACCAGAAGATATTAAAAGTTTTACTTATATGATATTAAAATGTTATTATCGTACTATTATGTTTGGTGGTTGTTTGGATAGCGAATAACTACACTCGGTTTTTACTAATAGTCGTTTTTTCAAAAGCTCGGTTTTTGCATGTTACGAGAACAAGTTAAGGATATTTTTGAGGTAGTTAGAGAAAAGCAAACAGTGTTTTCGTTTGTTATACGCTGGTAGACGAGTTTGAGAAAAAATAGATCTCTAAATACTCGTTAACCAAACAACCCCTTAAAGTCTAAGCAAATGATTATTAAAACAAACCGAATATTTGTGACGAAAGTACGGTTATTATTTTAGTCCTACTACTACTAATTGTTGTCATCGTACTACTAGTAAATGTTCAGTTACTAATTATTTGAAATGTAAATATGGATATTGGTTAGTACTATGAAAAATTTGTTAGTGTACTATGGGGACGTCTTACGCGACGGTCCTTTTGGGGTGGATGTGTCCTTGTGTGGATCGACTACAGTTGTAGTGAGAGACATGGTGAACGTGGGTTACGCAGCAGTCAGAGTGTGCATCCTTGCGGTGTTTGGCCCAGGGATGCAGGAAAAAAATGACAATGGAGGCCTTCATCGTTGACGGAGGAAATGATGGGACAGTTTCCTATTGGGGTTTGCGGCCTGTCACAGGTGATCAGTCGTGGGCGTCGTACATGAGGTTTGCAAGCAATCCCAATAACTCAATGTTTGGTCAACCAATGGTGTCTGCGGAGTGCATTTTAGTCACTAATGTTGCCGGATGCAGTAGCAGGGGTGGTGAGGTCGAGTTGGCCATCACATCAGCCCCAAGCGTCAGCCCATCGGAACCGACGGGCGGCCAGCCTTTGTATGACACAGGATATTGGTCTGCGGCCGTTGACATGAGCGAACACATGGAGGGATTGCCGGAGGCGCTAGATGATGATGATCACTCTTCCGCGTCTTCAGAGTCAAGCGAAGAAGATGATGTTCCTCCTTAGGGGGCGGCCGCGCTGTCACTGCAACCTGGGTTTTTACAGGATATGAGCATCACCAATAAATTTCACTCTGTTTCTGGCCTAGAAGCGGGGAGCCTAGAGGTTGGGCAGGTTTTCCCAGACAAGAAGTCTGCTTACCAGGCAATGGATAGCTATGCAATCGCCCTCCACCGCCAGCATAGAGTGAAGCAGTCTGATAAAAAATAGTTGAAGGTCATATGCATCCACACCGCGAAAGGTTGCCGCGGAAGAGTTCTCGCTAGACTGAAGCCTGGGGTATGTTAGTCATGGCATATCACAAAAATAGTGGAGCATAGCTGTGAGCAAATTGGGACTCTTTCAAATCGCTGCAATGTGACAGCAAGATATGTGGCACAGGCGATGGAAACGATTGTGCAGGCAAGTCTCAACATAAGTGTTAGGGCTTTGCAAAAAGATGCAGAAGATCAAATTGGCTTCCCTGTCAGCTACAACAAGGCTAGGCGTGATATTTCGGAACTTGTATGGAACCTATGAGGAGGCCTATTCTTATGCTCCCAGAAAGCTTCATCATATAGCAAGTGCTAATAGGGGGACTCAAGTTTGGCGGAGAGAACGTCGAAACCCAATGAACCCGGAGAGCTAATCCTGGACCGCTTATTCTGGGTATTCGCCCAGACTATACAAGCCTTCATGCACTGTCGCCCGGTATTATCAGTTGATGGTACCTTTCTCACTGGAAAGTACAAGGGCACACTATTGGTGGCAATTGCAGCAGCTATTGCATACGCACTAGTTGAGAGCGAGAACAAAGATAGCTAGTTGTGGTTCATGAGCTGCGTGAAGACGGGTGTCCTGAAAGAGCATGAAGGTGTTTGCATCATCTCTGATTGCAACACTGGATTATTAAGTGTTCTCGACATAATTAAGGAGTCGTTAAAAGAGTGGGGGTGGCCGGATGTAGAGGGAAGGTGGTGCATGAGGCATTTGGCAGCAAACTTTTACTCCAAATTAAAAAACAAGGATAGATTCAAGTTATTCAAGAGGATGTGGATGCAGAAAACTGAAGCCAAAATGAATGCCATCTTGGCAGGTATCAATGGTTAGATCGAGCGTGCAGCCTTGCCGCAGAGAGAAGACTGGAGGGGTCATAGGACGCCCATAAATTTGAGCCAGTGGATCAGCGAGAATTGCCCTGATTTGTACAGGTGGGCGCAGGCTCATGACACTGGGGCTTGGTATGGAATAATGACCAGCAACATGTTAGAGGTGTACAATGGTGTTCTTAAAGGGGTGAGAGCCATGCCTATCACAACCCTAATTGAAGAAACTTGGAACCGGACCCTGTCATACTTTGCAGACATGGTTACCGTGGCCAATGCACAAGTTGAATTGAACAAGCCATGGTCCGAGAAGATGCAAAGACATCTTGACGAAAAAGCAAAGAAGTCCCAAAGCCATGGCTGTAGGAAAGTAGACGCACTAAGGAATAAGTGGGAGGTCAATGTGCGAGCCAAGTACGTTAAAGATCACCACAGAGGACCAAAAAAGGAAGTTGTCACCCTCGGCCCAACGTCCTGTGAGTGCACTTGTAACAAGCCTAAGCTTGAGGGCTACCCTTGCAGTCATGTGCTCCGGGCGGCTGCAGATCAAAAAAATCAGTGTCGAGCCACACATATCGCCGTACTTCAACATGTACAATCTGTACAACACTTGGAATGGTGAGTTCTGGGCCTGGGGAATTGATATGAACTGCAAAATGCTATGGCCAGATGGGCCGAAATGGGTTCCGAACACCGACTTGATGAGAACCACCAAGGGATGACGTCAGTATAGGCGTCATCGCAATGACATGGACCATAGCCAGATGGGAGAACCAAGGCGATGCCGCGTTTGCACGTGTCCTGGACATTCCCGTAGGGAATGCCCGTATCGAGCCAACACCACCGCATGATGCTGATATATCTGTACTCGCTATATCTACTTATATCTGTGTCTTCCTCATAATTTTTATGTGTATTATATTTAATTTTAACTGAATCTCTTTGTATTATTAAATCTCTTTGTGTTATTGTACTTATATTTAATTTAAATTGAATCTCTTTGTATTATTGTACTCGTGATGTTAACTTCAAATAATTAATGTAAATTGTACCTCTTCGTATTTTTTAAGTTAATTTTTATTTGCATTTGTATTTGTGTCTTCCTCATAATTTTTATTTGTATGTTTGTGTGCAGGTTATGGCTGAAGTGCCAGTGCTTTTGCAGGGGCCCCATGACATGGGCCACTGTTGCCACCTATTTTTGAACCCAAATAATAATCATGATTATCAAATTTTTAGACTTCGAACTGTAAAGAAAACATGGCCAATACACAATTCTTTCGTTGCTCACCTTGACGCTTATGGACTACATGGTTTTGCTAGGCTCACATCATGCGAAGACCAGTTACGTTCACACCCATCCCTTTTGACATCCCTCGTCGACCGGTGGAGACCTGAAACCCACACCTTTCACTTTCGTTTTGGGGAGATTGCACCTACACTGAAAGATGTTTCTATGATCACTGCTCTACCAATTAGAGATGAGCCGTTAGTCTCTCCACGAGTGTCTCCATCTTGGGCATTACATATATCAGCCCATCTTGGGATGACAATGCCAGAATCACAACGTTCTGGTGGCCCTCGTGGCATCCCACTCGCCTGGCTTCATGATAAATTTCATATTTTATCTAGTTATGTTGATTCTGAGACGAGGAAAAGACATTTGTTTGTGTATTTGTTGTGGCTCCTAGGGATTATGTTTCCAAATTCACACGGGGACGTAATTCTCCCTGGTCTCATCTACATTGTAGAGAATATGGTAGATGAATCTTTACCCGAGCAGCCAAAATACAGCTTCGGTTCTACCATGCTATCTCATACATATAGAGGCTTGTGTGCTGCCACACAGAAAACTTCCTTCGCACAAAAAGCTCTGTTACTTTGCGTCGCCTACGAGTTCCTACAGTTGTGGTCCTGGAAATACCCCCTTGTAGGATGACCTCGTATACTAAATCCCATACACCCATATGATTGTAGCGAGGGCAACCGTGTAATTATGGCCACCAGGTGGACAAAGGCACGGAAACATTGGTATCCAAGTATTCCGAAAAATAGTTACCCTATATACCACCAACAGTTTGAGATACTTGATGAGTCAGTAGTCACATGGAACCCACGGGCTCAGGAGCAGTTACAGATGGTCTTTGATATACGACCAATCACAATAGGCATTTTGAGCGATAGTGCATTCTGGCTGACTCGCTGCTACTTATTGTTCGTGTGGTGTGTTGAGCCTTACAACCCAGAGCGTGTCGTGAAACAGTTCGGTCTCTATCAGTAGATTCCACCACCTTTTCCAAGATGTACCGACGAGGAAACCCATAAGTAAGATGTGATCTCCCTAAATAGTTAGTGTCTTTTTTAATTTACTAAACTCACACTTTGTTACACAATTTGCAGGCTAACCAATATGGGCCACGGTTGGAGTTCTTACAATTGGAGGGAAACGCAACATTCAATGGGTACACAAGTGGGAAAATGAAGTGCTAGTAGATACAGTGCATCAACTTAGGTACATTTTATTTACATTATTTTATTACGATGACCATATGATGCATGAAGATGCTTTGCTTTCATCACAACGGTTGATGTAATTATTTAATTTTGTAGACCGTACGATGAAAGTACAGCTCAAGCGTACAAGCAATGATACTGCATCAGCATGCGTACTAGCCTGGCTAGTCAACCAGCTATGATACCAACAAATCTCACGCAGGAGGATCAGATGTAGAGACATGTTGAGATACATGCAGCTTACTATCGTGACCAGCTGGTAATCATTAGTAATTTTTTCAGGTCCATCATTTCAACCAAATAACAACCAAATATTTTTCAACTTGAAACTTGCAACGAAGTAGGGCAGATGGCGACGGAAAGCATGCCGGCCCGGGGCCCAGCTTGCAAGTCATTCCCGAAATGTCTTAAAGACTACGTGGCAATAAAGTTCAGATGTGGTAGAGGAGACGACATTATCACTGGAGCGTACAACATGCCGGTAGCGAGGTCAGCCAGACCGAGTGTGGTGCCGTCGTCTAGACCGAGCGAGGCGCGTACAAGCCATGGGCAGTGGGGGAGGGTCTGAGTACTAAAACAACATTGCCACGACATGACCATCTCTGCCACTGCATCGCTCTTCTTCGATGCAGCTTCGTTAGGGGCAGACATCTCAGGACCATGGCACGGGCTTGGATTTGAATCCCGAGCAGACTCTTTCCCCAAACCCATATGCGTACACAGGATATGGCGCATACACCCAAGGTGAAGGATCTCATCCGTATCTCTCCATGCGGGGGATCTCCATGCCCGAGGAGACTCGTGTCCCAGATTCAAACCAGTACCACATACAATGGCCAGACAGTACAGGCGACGGATCTGATCAGGTAGTCATGTTTACATTTTAATGCATTTGCAGTGATATCACATATTATCCTCTAACAATTTGTTTACAATGTTTCTATGTGCATGACATACCTGATCGTACATGGGACCATGAGGACACCCAACGTGGCCTCAACACACGCATACGGGGAGGATCACTTGATCATGGCGACACGGTTACAGCAGTAGTTACAAAATTCTTCGGAGGGGACGTTATTGGCCCATCTTTTATCCCCAAGGAGTCACAACCATACGCCTACAATTACGCATCAGGTTCGCAACAAGGATTATAGACTCCACCACCTACGCGGGAGTCGCGGACACAGGAAGCCGAAGTGGAGTACAATCGCGGTCTTCGTGTAACTCGACCACCTAATCGCTTGTTGCTTTCCGTACCTAAGGAAAGGCCAGGTGGCCGTCGTCGACTAGGATGATTCATCTATCTACGTGTGTGATCCATTGTATCTATATATGTCAGTATTAGACTTTCCGACTTATGTAAGAAACATCTATGTATGCTGAAATAAAAATGCACCAGTCGGCAACAATGTTTCCCGCCTGTATCTCCCGCCATACTTTCCCGCTTCTGAGTTCCCGCGTATACCTCGCACCGCCCTTTCCCGCCCATATCTCCTGCCATACTTTCCCGCTTCTGTGTTCCCGTGTATACCTCGCACCGCCGTTTCCCGCCTATATCTCCCACCATACTTTCCCGCTTCTGAGTTCCCGCCTATTCTTCTCTTCTGAACCTATAAAACCCCCCTCCACACTAAGGTCAATACACACTTCAGTGTAATCTCCTAGTCTCCTCAAGATGTCTGATTATCCTTTTGATCGTAGTTTTCACCCTAGTATGTCCCAATGTCTTCTGCATTTAGCCACCAATTTCAAGATATACAATACAATAGTTCCATGGGATGAACTCATCAATAGTGACACTCTCATGAATGAGCTAAGTCATGCATTATCTAGGTGTGGGTGGCCTTCCAGGACCTTTGAGGAGATACGAAAAGAACTTCTCAGGTTGCATGGAACATGGAAGAAGATAGAGCATAAGAGTGTGTTTGCAGCAAAACATACTTTTTTATGGATTGACAACAGCGAGGACGAAGATGATATCTTCATGCCCAGCACCAAGACCACAACTACCGCATCGTCCAAGGGCAAGAGTTCTACATCATCCAAGGGCAATAGTTCTGCATCCTCGAAGGGCAAGAGTTCTGCATCGTCCAAGCGTAAGAGTTCTAGATCCTCGAAGGGAAAGAGTTCTGCATCGACGGAGGATGACGATGATGCCTTCATGTAGTTTTTAAGCAAGTCCATTTCTACCGTTTAATTCAGATGTACTTGCATTATTAGTTTGTACTGTCTTATTGTAGGGCATTATGTTCTATCTTAATTTCATGTTGTAGTTGTTGCACGACGTTCGATAATTAATGGAGGGAAAGAAAATGCCACATTTTATTCTAAAACTATTTTTTTTTTCATTACAACATGGTACAGCTGAAAATAAGATACATCGTACTATTGAAATGAAGCTACATTTAACTACTAAAATAAATCTACATTAAACTGCAAAAATTAAGATACAAACGATTGCGAAATTTAAAATACTACCACAGGAAACTACTGAGTCCAGCGTGGATATTTTCCTTTCCCATCGCCAGCTTCTGCTGCTGCCTTGGCCTCACGAGCCCTTTCTTTCTTTCTCTGTCTCTCCGCCTCACGAGCCTCCTTTCGCTGTCATCCCTGCTCCTACATGCGACGAGCCTCTTCCCTATTTTTCTTTCCTAAATCCTGAAAAAAATGGTGTTGCTCCGCATAGTATTCTTTTAACTCTCTCTTTTGATATTATTGCAATTCCTACAAACATATATTCCTCCCTCATAATAATTTTCAGTAGCATCATGAATGAATTGAACAATATAACTATCACATAAAGCACTATATTCATGATCCCCAAGCATAAAAAATTTATTACTCTCCACATAAGAAAGTTTCTTCTCATGAATAGTAGTGGGAGCAAACTCAACAAAATAACTATCATGTGAGGTATAATCCAATTGAAATTAAAATCAAGATGACAAGTTTCATGGTTATCATTATTCTTTATAGCATACATATCATCACAATAATCATCATAGATAGCAACTTTGTTCTCATAATCAATTGGAACCTCTTTTGAGATAGTGGATTCGTCACTAAATAAAGTCATGACCTCTCCAAATCCACTTTCATAATTATCACAATAAGATTAAACACCCTCCAAAATAGCGGGATCATTACTTCCTAAAGTTGACACTCTTCCAAACCCACTTTCATCAATATAATCATCATAAATAGGACGCATGCTATCATCATAATAAATTTGCTCATCAAAACTTGGGGGACTAAAAATATCATCTTCATTAAACATAGCATCCCCAAGCATGTGGCTTTGCATATCATTAGCATCATGGATATTCAAGGAACTCATACTAACAACATTGCAATCATGCTCATCATACAGAGATTTAGTGCCAAACATTCTATTGCATTCTTCTTCTAACACTTGGGCACAATTTTCCTTTCCATCATTTTCACGAAAGGTATGAAAAAGATGAAGCATATGAGGCGACCTCAATTCCATTTTTTTGTAGTTTTCTTTTATAAACTAAACTAGTTATAACAAGAAACTAAAAGATTCATTGCAAGGTCTAAAGATATACTACACAATGGCGCCAAGTGCAGAGGCACCAGAAAAGAGCTTGATGTTACACAACCTTCTTATTGTAGACATTGTTGGGCCTCCAAGTGCAGAGATTTGTAGGACAGTAGAAAATTTCCCTCAAGTGGATGACCTAAGGTTTATCAATCCGTGGGAGGCGTAGGATGAAGATGGTATCTCTCAAACAACCCTACAACTAAATAACAAAGAGTCTCTTGTGTCCCCAACACACCCAATACAATGGTAAATTGTATAGGTGCACTAGTTCGGCGAAGAGATGGTGATACAAGTGCAATATACATGGTAGATATAGGTTTTTGTAATCTGAAATTATAAAAACAGCAAGGTAAGAAGTAATAAAAGTGAGAGAAAACGGTATTGCAATGCTTCGAAACAAGGCCTAGGGTTCATAATTTCACTAGTGCAAGTTCTCTCAACAATAATAACATAATTGGATCATATAACTATCCCTCAACATGCAAAAAAGAGTCACTCCAAAGTCACTAATAGCGGAGAACAAACGAAGAGATTATTGTAGGGTACGAAAGCACCTCAAAGTTATTCTTTTCGATCAATCCATTGGGCTATTCCTATAAGTGTCACAAACAGCCCTAGAGTTCGTAGTAAAATAACACCTATGATTATACGATATGCATCACACAATCTCAGATTCATCTATTCAACCAACACAAAGAACTTGAAAGAGTGCCCCAAAGTTTCTACCGGAGAGTCAAGACGAAAACGTGTGCCAACCCCTATGCATAGATTCCCAAGGTCACGGAACTCGCAAGTTGATCACCAAAACATACATCAAGTGAATCAATAGAATACCCCATTGTCACCACGGGTATCCCACGCAAGACATACATCAAGTGTTCTCAAATCCTTAAAGACTCAATCCGACAAGATAACTTCAAAGGGAAAACTCAATTCATTACAAGAGAGTAGAGGGGGAGAAACTTCATAAGATCCAACTATAGTAGCAAAGCTCGTGATACATCAAGATCGTGCCACATCAAGAACACGAGAGAGAGAGAGAGAGAGAGAGAGAGAGAGATCAAACACATAGCTACTGGTACATACCCTCAGCCCCGAGGGTGAACTACTCCCTCCTCGTCATGGAGAGCGTCGGGATGATGAAGATGGCCACCGGTGATGGATCCCCCTCCGGCAGGGTGCCGGAACAGGATCCCGATTGGTTTTTGGTGGCTATAGAGGCTTGCAGCGGAACTCCCGATCTAGGTTTATTTCTGGGGGTTTCTGTATTTATAGGAATTTTTGACATCGGTCTCACGTCAGGGGGGTCTCCGAGTTATCCACGAGATAGGGGGCGCGCCCTCCACCCTCGTGGATGGCTCGGGACTCTTCTGGCCCAACTCTTTTACTTCAGGGGCTTCTTTTGGTCCATAAAAACTCCATAAAAATTGGCAGGTTAATTGGACTCCGTTTGGTAATCCTTTTCCGTAAAACTCAAAAACAAGGAAAAAAAACAGAAACTGGAACTGGGCTCTAGGTTAATAGGTTAGTCCCAAAAATCATATAAAATAGCATATAAAACATCCAAGATTGATAATATAATAGCATGGAACAATCAAAAATTATTACGTTGGAGACGTATCAAGCATCCCCAAGCTTAATTCCTCCTCGTCCTCGAGTAGGTAAATGATAAAAACAGAATTTTTTATGTGGAATGCTACATAACATATTTATCAATGTAATCTTCTCTAATGTGGCAAGAATATTTAGATCCATAAGACTCAAAACAAAAGTTTAATATTGACATAAAAATGATAATACTTCAAGCATACTAACAAAGCAATCATGTCTTGTCAAAATAACATGGCCAAAGAAAGCTATCCCTACAAAATCATATAGTCTAGCTATGCTCTGTCTTCATCACACAAAACATCTAAATCATGCACAACCCCGGTTTCAGCCAAGCAATTGTTTCATATTTTAGTATTCTCAAACTTTTTCAACTTTCACGCAATACATGAGCGCGAGCCATGGACATAGCACTATAGATGGAATAGAATGGTGGTTGTGGAGAAGATAAAAAGGAGAATATAGTCTCACATCGACTAGGCGTATCAACGGGCTTTGGAGATGCCCATCAATAGATATCAATGTGAATGAGTAGGGATTGCCATGCAACGGATCCACTAGAGCTATAAGTGTATGAAAGCTCAAAAAGAAACTAAGTGGGTGGGCATCCAACTTGCTTGCTCACGAAGACCTAGGACAATTTGAGGAAGCCCGCCATTGGAATATACAAGCCAAGTTCTATAATGAAAAATTCCCACTAGTATATGAAAGTGACAACATAGAAGACTCTCTATCATGTAGATCATGGTGCTACTTTGAAGCACAAGTGTGGTAAAAGGATAGTAGCATTGCCCCTTCTCTCTTTTTCTCTCATTTTTTTGATTTTTTTGGGCCTCCTCTTTTTTGTTAGGAGTCTCATCCCGACTTGTGGGGGAATCATAGTCTCCATCATCCTTTCCTCACATGGGACAATGCTCTAATAATGAAGATCATCACACATTTATTTACTTACAACTCAAGAATTGCAACTCGATACTTAGAACAAAATATGACTCTATATGAATGCCTCCGGCGGTGTATCGGGATGTGCAATGATGCATGAAAGAATTATGAACTGTGGCTTTGCCACAAATACGATGTCAACTACATGATCATGCAAAGCAATATGACAATGATGGAGCGTGTCATAATAAACGAAACGGTGGAAAGTTGCATGGCAATATATCTCGGAATGGCTATGGAAATGCCATAATAGGTAGGTATGGTGGCTGTTTTGAGGAAGGTATATGGTGGGTGTATGGTACCGGCGAAAGTTGCGCGATACTAGAGAGGCTATCAATGGTGGAAGGGTGAGAGTGTGTATAATCCATGGACTCAACATTACTCATAAAGAACTCACATACTTATTGCAAAAATCTACAAGTCATTGAAACAAAGTACTACGCGCATGCTCCTACGGGAAGGGTTGGTAGGAGTTAACCATCGCGCGATCCCGACCTCCACACATAAGGAAGGCAATAAATAAATAAATCATGCTCCAACTTCATCACATAACGGTTCACCATACGTGCATGCTACGGGGATCACAAACTTTAACACAAGTATCTCTCAAATTCACAACTACTCACTAGCATGACTCTAATATCACCATGCTCATATCTCAAAACAATCATGAAGAATCAAACTTCTCATAGTATTCAATGCACTTTATATGAAAGTTTTTATTATATCCAACTTGGATGCCCATCACATTGGGACTAGTTTTATAACCAAAGCAAATTACCATGCTGTTCTAAAAGACTCTCAATATAATATAAGTGAAGCATGAGAGTTCATATATTTCTTCAAAATAAAACCACCGTCGTGCTCTAAAATATATAAGTGAAGCACTAGAGCGAATGACAAAGTACTCCAAAAGATATAAGTGAAGATCAATGAGTAGTCGAATAATTGTGCAACTATCTAAAGACACTCTAACATTTAAGAATTTCATATCTTGGAATATTATTCAAACAGCAAGCAAAACAAAATAAAATAAATTGATGCTCCAAGCAAAACACATATCATGTGGTGAATAAAAATATAGCTTCAAGTAAAGTTACCGATGAATGAAGACGAAAGAGTGGATGCCATCCAGGGCATCCCCAAGCTTAGGCTCTTGGTTGTCCTTGAATATTACCTTGGGGTGCCTTGGGAATCCCCAAGATTAGGCTCTTGCCACTCCTTATTCCATAGTCCATCAAATCCTTACCCAAAACTTGAAAACTTCACAACACAAAACTCAACAAAAAAACTCGTAAGCTCCGTTAGTATAAGAAAATAAATCACCACTTAGCTACTGTTGTGAACTCATTCTAAATTAATATTGGTGTTATATATACTGTATTCCAACTTCTCCATGGTTCATACCCTCCGATACTACTCACAGTTTCATCAAAATAAGCAAACAACACATAGAAAACAGAATCAGTCAAAAAACAGAACAGTCTGTAGTAATCTATAACTCTAGAATACTTCTGTAACTCCAAAAATTCTAAAATAAATTGGTGGACGTGAGGAATTTGTCTATTAATCTTCTTCAAAAATAATAACTTAAAATCACTTTTCTGTTAAAAATGACAATTATTCTCGTGAGCGCAAAGTTTCTGTTTTTACAGCAAGATCGCATTAACTTTCACCCAAGTCTTCCCAAAGGTTCTACTTGGCACTTTATTGAAACAAAAGCTATAAAACATGATTACTACAGTAGCTTAATCATGTGTACACACAAAAACAGTAGGGGTAAATGTTGGGTAGTCTCCCAACAAGCACTTTTCTTTAATGCCTTTTTAGCTAGGCATGATGATTTCAATGATGCTCACATAAAAGATAAGAATTGAACATAAATAGAGCATCATGAAGAATATGACTAGCACATTAAAGTCTAACCCACTTCCTATGCCTATGGATTTTGTGAGCAAATAATTTATGGGAGCAAGAATCAACTAGCATAGGAAGGCAAAACCAGCATAACTTCAAGATTTTGAACATATAGAGAGGAAACTTGATATTATTGCAATTTCTACGAACATATATTCCTCCCTCATAATAATTTTCAGTAGCATCATGAATGAATTCAACAATATAACTATCACATAAAGCACTATTTTCATTATCCCCAAGCATATAAATTTTATTACTCTCCACATAAGCAAGTTTCTTGTCATGAATAGTAGTGGGAGCAAACTCAACAAAATAACTATCAGTGAGGTATAATCCAATTGAAAATTAAAATCAAGATGACATGTTTCATGGTTATCATTATTATTTATAGCATACATGTCATCACAATAATCATCATAGATTAGCAACTTTGTTCTCATAATCAATTGGAACCACTTTCGAAATAGTGGATTCATCACTAAATAAAGTCATGACCTCTCCAAATCCACTTTCATAATTATCACAATAAGATTCAACACCCTCCAAAGTAGTGGGATCATTACTTCCTAAGGATGACACTCTTCCAAACCCACTTTTATCAATATAATCATCATAAATAGGAGGCATGCTATCATCATAATAAATTTGCTCATCAAAACTTGGGGGACTAAAAATATCATCTTCATTAAACATAGCATCCCCAAGCTTGTGGCTTTGCATATAATTAGCATCATGGATATTCAAGGAATTCATACTAACAACATTGCAATCATGCTCATCATACAAAGATTTAGTGCCAAACATTCTATTGCATTCTTCTTCTAACACTTGGGCACAGTTTTCCTTTCCATTATTTTCATGAAAGATATGAAAAAGATGAAGCATATGAGGTGACCTCAATTCCATTTTTTTTGTAGTTTTCTTTTATAAACTAAACTAGTGGTAAAACAAGAAATTAAAAGATTCAATTGCAACATCTAAAGATATACCTTCAAGCACTAACCTCCCC
The DNA here is from genome assembly GCA_021437245.1 of Aegilops speltoides. NCBI lineage: Eukaryota > Viridiplantae > Streptophyta > Magnoliopsida > Poales > Poaceae > Aegilops > Aegilops speltoides. Next base: position 486,114,798 of record CM038146.1, read on the forward strand.
AGCAACGGCGCCATAAAAGAGCTTGATGTCTACTAAACAACCTTCTTCTTGTAGACGTTGTTGGGCCTCCAAGTGCAGAGGTTTGTAGGACAGTAGCAAATTTCCCTCAAGTGGATGACCTAAGGTTTATCAGTCTGTGGGAGGCGTAGGATGAAGATGGTCTCTCTCAAACAACCGTGCAACCAAATAACAAAGAGTCTCTTGTGTCCCCAACACACCCAATACAATGGTAAATTCTATAGGTGCACTAGTTTAGCGAATAGATGGTGATACAAGTGCAATATAGATGGTAGATATAGGTTTTTGTAATCTGAAATTATAAAAATAGCAAGGTAAGAAGTAATAAAAGTGAGAGAAAACGGTATTGCAATGCTTCGAAACAAGGCCTAGGGTTCATAATTTCACTAGTGCAAGGTCTCTCAACAATAATAACATAATTGGATCATATAACTATCCCTCAACATGCAACAAAGAGTCACTCCAAAGTCACTAATAGCACAAAAAAATGAAGAGATTATTGTAGGGTACGAAACCACCTCAAAGTTATTCTTTCCGATCAATCCATTGGGCTATTCCTATAAGTGTCACAAACAGCCCTAGAGTTCGTAGTAAAATAATACTGTAGGATCGAAAGTATGTCTAGAGGGGGGGGTGATTAGACTACTTGACAATATAAAAATTCAGCCTTTTGACAAGACAAGTTTTTGGCAGATTCACAAGTATGAACAAGTCAAGTATCACCCTACACATGCAATTCTAGAGTATAGGCAGCGGAAAGTAAATTGCACATGTAGTAAAGAGAGGTGGAGAAGAGCAAACGCAATTTGGAGACGCAGTGATTTTCCTCGTGGTTCCGATAGGTGGTGCTATCGTCAATCCACGTTGATGGAGACTTCAACCCACGGAGGGTAACGACTGCGAGAGTCCACGGAGGGCTCCACCCACGAAGGGTCCACGAAGAAGCAACCTTGTCTATGCCATCATGGCATACGCCCACGGAGGGCTAGCCTTACTCGGGGTAGATCTTCACGAAGTAGGCGATCTCCTTGCCCTTACAAACTTCTTGGTTCAACTCCACATCTCGACGGAGGCTCCCAAGCGACACCTAACCAATCTAGGAGGCACCACCCTCCAAAAGGTAATAGATGGTGTTGATGATGATGAACTCCTTGCTCTTGTGCTTCAAATGATAATCTCCCCAACACTCAACTCTTCTCACTGATTTGGCTGTGGTGGAAGAAAGGATTGAGTGGAAAGCAACTTGGGAAGGCTAGAGATCAAGCTTCATATGGTGGGAGTGGAGCAACTTGATCTCAACACAAGGGTAGGTAGTTCTCTTCTCGTAAATGTAAGGTAGGAGTGGTAGTTCTTTCGATGGCTCTCTCCACGAATGAAGAGGGGTGGAGGGTATTTATAGCCTCCACACAAAATCCAACTGCTACACACATTTGACCAATCTCGGTCGACCGAAGTTGACAACTCGGTGAGACCGAAAGTTCAAATCATGTGAACGTTGGGATTTTCGTGGGACCGAAAATACAATCTCGGTGAGTCCGATTCGTCTAAAGACATGAGCTTGCCAATCTTGGTGGGACCGACTTCATCATCTCGGTGACACCGATTTGATGACGTATGTTCTGAAGCTTGGCAACTCAAGTTTCGTGAGACCGAGTTCGAATCGGAAAATCCGAGATTTCTAGGGTTTGGCTTTATGGCTGAGGTGGTTCATCTCGGTGTGACTGAGTTTAGGAAATCGGTGGGACCGAGATTACTTATGAGTGTATAATGCAGTGAGAGTTGCTGATAGTTTAGGAGATGTATCACTAAGCACTTTGAGCAACCAGATCATTATCATAACCTCATCCCTTTAATAGTATTGGCTTTCCTATAGACTCAATGTGATCTTGGATCACTAAACCAAAAATGGAGTCTTGAGCTTTTGCCAATGTTTGCCTTAGCATTTTGAGGGTCCACTTCTTCAGTCCTTGCCATACCCATATCAATGAACTTTTGAAATGATTCTCAAGAAACTATTAGTTCAATGATATATATGTTGTTATTAATTACCAAAACCACCCGGGATTAGTTGCACTTTCAATCTCCCCCTTTTTGGTAATTGATGACAACATATAGATCAAAGCTTCGACAAAGGATATAATCAATGAATAATATCGTCGCTTTGAGAAGTATGTGATAAGCAAGAGCTCCCCCTAAATTTGTGCATTATTTAAGATTTGCGTTTGAATGCAAATGCACAATCGATTAGGATCATGGGTCACTCTTCCATGTCACATACATCTTGGTGGAGCGCACAAAATGATAAGAATGAACAGCATGCACCCAATCACCAAGACATGAGTAAATGGTCATACAAGATATGAATAGCATATGATAAGCATTAAGCACACATTAAGGCATAGTACGACCAAGCATTCATCAAACGTAGTATCAAACACACAGAATGTCTCGAAAAACCAAAAGTATCTCAAAAAGACCGCAAATGAACGAAAGAGCAAAAGCGACAGCACTCTCTCTCTCGAAGTCCTATGATCTATACAATTTCTCCCCCTTTGGCAACAAGTTACCAAAAAGTTCGAAAAGGCATAGAACTAAGCGCCACCGGGGACTCTGCCGGGCGGCTCTGCTGGGTTGATGTTGGAGTTGAGATGGCAGCATCGGCGAAGACTTCACTGATGTCTCAGGCCGGAGGAGTGGTCACCGAGCTGGAGCCGAGCAACCGATGGAGCTGTGGGAGGTGCCGAGGCTGTAGTCCCGTGTCTCACATCGAATAGTAGCTGATCGGGTCTTGTGGGAACCGGAGCAGGCTGTTGATAATCATCCCGGACTAAGTCATCCTGCATCTCACGATATGCTCTTCCTTCTCCTCTTTGCTTCCTCAATATCTGCCTCAAGCTTGTTGACAGCACTTGCACTTCATCCACTTTACATCCAGAGCATGGATCTTGTCTTCAACAATCCTCTCTAGGATCTCCTGAGACTGTACAATGCTGGCCAGGCGTTGTTCAATCCTTTGGGTAGCTTCAAGGAGCTTCTCTTCAACACTCTTTGGTTTAGCTGTTGCTGCTGCTGCTTTGTCAGCTTTGGCTTTCTTGGCAGCTTCAATCTTTGCTTGACCTTCAACTGACGTTGGATGCTCCTCATCCATCACAACAACATTATCCTCATGCTCAGACTGCAGTGGCAAGTGTGGTCTATCCAACAAGTATGTGCCCGTGCCAAACTTGGCATTGATAAGCATCTGAATATGCGGGGCAAATCCACACGACCTTTTCTGGTCAGCTGATGTCCTCTTAATAGTCTCAACTATCAAGTCCATCACCTTGAAAGGTGCTTTCTCATCAAGTATATGCAGCATGTTGATAGAGTATCCTCTGATCATGCGATGATCTCCAGACTTGGGCATCAAGGTATGCCTCGTAATAGTGTTAGTGGTAGGTAGACCTGCTCGAGATAATACATCGAGCCGAGCTTCCATATTCCCAAATCCTTAGCCGAACCTCTTTGTACATATTCTTCATAGATTCATGGTTCTTCTTGGGAATACCATAGACATCAACATCATCCTCTCTTTGTAATCGGAGCATTCAAAGTTCTGCCCATTCTTCAACAGTTGAAGAGAATCTTTGGCCTTCAGTCATCCATGTGATCTTTCCATCCGGATAGAAATGAGTCAGTGGCATAGAATTGCATAATCATTTCATCATTCCAACTGGTCAACTTCGACCTACAAAATCTGCAACACCACATGCAAGTGAAGCTCTCATGCACATGTGGAAAGAAGTCTCTGTGCTCTTCATCACAATGTATTTCCAAATAACATATCTTGTGTCCGCCACTATGGGCTTCTTGTCCATTAGCACTGCCTCATAGAAGTCCTGCTGCTCTCTGGTGTGAAATCTAGGATCAACAGCAGTTCTTCTCCTCACGGCATATGGGTCAGATTGTCTCCATAGCCTGAGACCTCTATCCTTCCTTTCCTTCATGTTCTCAGCTTGAGGATGAGCATCATTGTGTAGTGGCAGTTTACAAAAGTTTCAAAGAAGATCGGTGCTTCATCATCCGACACACCGGTGGCACATCATCTTTCTTCTTCTCTGATGCTGGAATGTTTCTGACTGTCTTTTTTGGCTTGGCAGCAGGCTTTGCTGGAGCTGCCTTGACTGGAGCAGATTGCTTAGGCTTTGAAGTAGCTCCTGCCCTGATGGCATCACCCATGAACTTAGACTTCTGAGGAGGCTGGGGTGCTTCCTCATCCTCATCTTCCTCTGCTGCATCATCATGCACTAACCTCTTCCTCTTGGAAGTTTTCTTCACCTTGCTTGTAGTTTCCTCTTCCAAACTTAGCTTCTTAGCAACAGTGGACTGCTTGACTTTTCTGGTGCCTTTCTTAGTTTGTCAATTCGTGGCTCTTTGGCAACAACTTTTCTCTTGGGCTTGGAGGAGACCTCTTCCTCAACAATGAAATCTGAGTCTTCTTCATCAGAGTTTCTCTTCTTTCTGGCCCTGGTGGCTGCAGGAGGCAAACCACTTGGTGTACTCCTCTCACCATCATCTGATGAGCTCTTTGGGATCGGACTAATGCCCGCTCTCGAATATCTGCTATAGGTGACTCGACCTGTTCGCTGTCACCGCATCCGACATGGCCGACAACCCGTGAATAGATAAGGTGTAGGCAGAGTAGAAGAGTTATCACAAACTGCAGAAGATTTTGCAAAAAAAATGAGTTCAAATTTCAGTATTAGGTTTTCACAGAAGACATTTCGGTCAGACCGAGTTTAAAATTCGGTGAATCCGAAGTGTTCAAACAGAAGCATTCACACCACTTTCGGTTGGACGAAGTGGGTTTCGTCCCGCCGAAAACACTAGGGTTTCACTAAATCCTCATTTCGGTCACACCGATTTGCACAACTTCGTTGGACCGAAGGTGCAAAGGTAATGGCCATAGGCCAAATCGGTCTTACCGAAAATCTAAAATCGGTCTCACCGAGATGTGTTCGGCGGAAACCTAACCCTAAATCTTTTACTTGAATTTCGTTCAAAGGAACTAATCTTGTGTTCAGGAAGATTTCAATCGTGGCAAGATTATAGGCAAACCAAACGTGCATTGAATCGGAGATGGGAGCACGAGTGGGATCGAAACTCACCCTATCTTGGTGGAGTTTCTCTACGGCGACAACGGCGCGGAGAAGAATGTCCGTTGACGGCGTCGGAGACTCTGGCGCGAGGGCGCCAAAGCGGCAACGGAGACGATCCGGAGACCAAAGCGACGGCAAGAAGGTGTTTAGGCGAAGCGTTTGAAGTAGAAATCAATGCGCGACCCACGGAGTATATATACCCCTTTGCTGTCGGTGGGACCGAGTTGTAAAACTCGGTGGCACCGAGATGAATAACTGCAGGCAGTTATACACTTCGGTCACGCCGAAAATCACAACTCGGTTTCACCGAGGTGAAAACCTAGATCAGTCTAACTGTTTTCGGTTTGACCGAGTTTGAGGAGTTGGTCTGACCGAAATCACTTAGAAGGTTTTGGAAGTTAGCCTTTGATGGATCGGTGGCTCCGAGTGCTCCTCACTCGGAGGGTCCGAAAATGACTTGTTCAAAGTTTGTGATGTAAGCATGAATAGAATTTGAGACAAGAAAGCATAGATAGCTAGGGGAGGTACTTAGGCATTCTTGTCCATCCATTTGGTCAGAAAAATCAAAAGACCAAAGCAACAAATGGATGTCCTCGAATGGATAAAATCGTGCATCCAACATGCTCACACAATAAGATAGCAAATGAAATATGTGTCAAACATGCACAATCAAAACTCTAGCTACTATCACACAATTTGTCGATGACTAGGTCATCTATATATGAGTATATTGACTTAGGAGCCAAATGAGAACATTTGATCATAGGTCATACTCATCGCTTAAGCACAAGTGGGGTTACCACTTTTACATAAAGCATTGATGTGTTCACATCATTTGAAGATGCTTTAGCTCAATTCTTTAGAGCAAAGCTCCCCTAGATGTGAGAACCCCTTTAAAGGGTCAAACTAACCTTGGGTTGTCGAGAAGACTTCATGTAGATGTTGAAGATGTGGATGCTCAATGTTGATGAAGATCATCAAGAGTTGGGAGCAATCCTTTGGATTCGGGCACTTTCAATACCTACATGGGTTAGTCCCACAAGGAACAAACAAGGATATCCATGGACATAGATTGAAGTTCACAATAGATGATGTCCATGAAAGCAATGATTACCTTGTCCCTTGACTTACCAACAAGAGGGTTTGTGACTCCATGAACTAGTGCAAGATGTGGAAGTTGATTGCACAAGTTTTTGCCAAAATGAATGTGAGTGAAGTATGTTGGCGGAGTCACCCTCAAGAACTCTCTAGTTCTTCTTCTTCGGGATCCACATCATCTTGATGGGAATCCTTGGGGTTGTAGTTGAGCTTGACGAAGTAGAACTTGACGTTTCCTTGGGAACCCACTTGACCATGGCTTGAGGTGCTTCAATAAATGCATCAATCTCCTCTTGAAGCTTGTCCTTGCCTTTTAGCTTGTGGTCTTGTGGTGGAAGATCATCTTGAGCTTGTTCCACATTGGAAGAAGTAGGATTGTACTTCTCCTTTTGAGGAATAAACTGTGGTGGGATATTGACCTTCTTCCCATTCAACACCTTCGGCGTTGAACTTTCGCTCAAAACCAATTCCTTGATTCTTCCGGTGCCTTCCTTGCTTGCGAACAATTTCTCAAAGTTCTTGCTTCCGCAAGGCTCTTGTAGACACCTTTCTATAATCCCTTTCAATAAACTATTTTCTTGCTCAAGTGTAACTTGGCTTGAAACATTGTTAGTGGAATCAAGAGAACTACTAGAAGCAACAATATTGGATTTAGCATGGTTATTGTTACTACTAGATGAAGAATTTTTCTTATGCTTGTCATGCTTAGTTTTAATGGGAGGCAAGAAATTAGACAAGAGAAGTCGTTTGGCAAGATATGAAGAACTCTTCTTTCGAAGATCGTCATTGATTGCTTTTAGAAACTCATGTTCTTGCTCTAGAGTGAGCTTCTCGAAGCGTAGCTTCTCATGAGATCTTAGGAGCTCTCTATGATCTTCTTGAGTTGTTTCATGAGCTAACTTAAGAGTGTTTAGTTCTTTAGTTAGACGCTCAATCTCCTTCATAGCATTGTCATTCGACTCTTCTTGACTATAAAGACTACTAGCATGTTCATCATTACTAGGCTCACTAGATTTATCATGTAAGAGCTCATCTTCACCAAGCAAGTCATCCTCATCACTATCAAAGTCAATGAATTCAGGGTGTGATACCTTGGGTCCTTTTGCCATGAAGCATCTTCCAATTCCCTCATTTCGTGAATCAAATAAGTCATAGGAGTTGGAGTTGGAGGATACGAGAGCAAGACCGCAACACCTTCATCTTGATCAGTAGTCGGAGTTGGAGTGATAGCTTCTTTCGGATTGATTGTCGGAGTCGGAGCCGAGACCCATTCACCTACATGAGCTTGATGTTTTCTTCTTGTGTAGCTCCTTGATGACTTGTCTTTCCTCTCCGAATCCTTGCTTCTCCGAGAGGGTCTTCGTTCATAACGATCATCTCTACTCCTTGTCTCTTTCCGAGGTGACTCATCTCTTGAGCTTCTTCTTCTTGGAGATTCTTCTCTTCTCTTGTGGGGAGCCGAACACTCATTTGAGTAGTGTCTGGGTCTTCCACAATTGTAGCAGTTTCGATCACGACTAGAAGATCTCTTTTCATCATATGATCTAGATTTGAGCTTCTCTCTTTGCTTCTACTCTTGTAGAATTTGTTGAAGTTCTTCACCATTAGGCTTATCTCTTCATTGGAAACTAGCTTGTCACTTGAGGTTGTGGGTGAAGGAAATATGCCCTAGAGGCAATAATAAAGTTATTATTTATTTCCTTATTTCATGATAAATGTTTATCATTCATGCTAGAATTGTATTAACCGGAAACATGGTACATGTGTGAATGCATAGACAAAACAATATGTCACTAGTATGCCTCTACTAGACTAGCTTGTTAATCAAAGATGGTCATGTTTCCGCACCATGAACAAAGAGTTGTTATTTGATTAACAAGGTCACATCATTAGTAGAATGATCGATTGACATGACCCATTCCATTAGCTTAGCACACGATCGCTTAGTATGTTGCTACTGCTTTTATCCATGACATATACATGTTTCGTAACTATGAGATTATGCAACTCCGCTTACGGAGGAACACTTTGGGTGCTACCAAACATCACAACGTAATCGGGTGATTATAAAGGAGTACTACAGTGTCTCCAAAGGTAGATGTTGGGTTGGCGTATTTCGAGATTAGGTTTTGTCACTCCGATTGTCGGAGAGGTATCTCTGGCCCTCTCGGTAATGCACATCACTTAAGCCTTGCAAGCACTACAACTAATGAGTTAGTTGTGAGATGATGTATTACGGAACGAGTAAAGAGATTTGCGATAACGAGATTGAACTAGGTATTGGATACCGACGATCGAATCTCGGACAAGTAACATACCGATGACAAAGGAACAACGATGTTGTTATGCGGTCCGACCGATAAAGATCTTCAGAGAATATGTAGGAACCAATATGGGCATCCAGGTCCCGCTATTGGTTATTGACCGAGAATAGTTCTAGGTCATGTCTACATTGTTCTCGAACCGTAGGGTCCGCACGCTTAAGGTTTCGATGGCGATGCTTATTATGAGTTTATGTATTTTGATGTACCAAGAAGTTCGAGTCCCGGATGTGATCACGGACATGACGAGGAGTCTCGAAATGGTCGAGACATAAAGATTGATATATTGGAAGCCTATGTTTGGAGTTCGAATGGTTCCGGCGGCGGAATTTATCTGAAAACCGGAGGTTACCGGAACCCCGGGTAAATGGGCCTCGGTGGGCCTCGAGGGAAAAGAGGAGGGCCGGCCAGAGGTGGCAGCGCCTCTCCCCCCAGTCCGAATAGGACAAGGAGGGGGGGCGCCTCTCTCTTCCCTCCCCAAACCTAATCCAACTAGGAAAGGGGGAGTCCTACTCCCTGTAGGAGTAGGACTCCTCCCGCCGCCTCTAGCTAGGCCGGCCGGCCTCCCTCCCTCCTTTATATACGGGGCAGGGGGCACCCTAGAACACACAAGTTTGATCTTTGGATCGCTCTTAGCCGTGTCGGTGCCCCCTCCACCATATTCCACCTCGGTCATACCGTCATGAAGCTTAGGCGAAGCCCTCGCGCCGGTGAAACATCAAGATCGCCACCACGCCGTCTTGACGAAACTCTCCCTCGACACTCGGCTGGATCGAGTACGAGGGACGCCATCGAGCTGTACGTGTGTCAAGAACTCGGGGCGCCGGAGTAACGGCGCCGGATCGGTCGGATCGCGAGGAGAACGACGACTACTTCCTCTACGCTGTGATCGCTTCCGCTTGGTCTACAAGGGTATGTGGACAACACTCTCCCCTCTCGTTGCTATACATCACCATGATCTTGCGTGTGCGTAGGAAATTTTTGAAATTACTACGCTCCCCAACAAAGGCATCCGAGCCAGGTTTTTATGGTTTGATGTTTTGCACGAGTAGAACACAAGTGAGTTGTGGGCGATACAAGTCATACTACCTACCAGCATGTCATACTTTGGTTCAGCGGTATTGTGAGATGAAGCGCCCTGACCGACATTACGCAGACGCTTACGCGAGACTGGTTTCACCGCCACGAGCACTCGCTGCTTAAAGGTGACCGGTGGGTGCCTGCTCTCTCACTTTAGTTGAACCGAGTGTGGCTACGCCCGTCCTTGAGAAGGTTAAATGGAGTCTATTTGACGAAGTATCGCTGTGGTTTTGATGCATAGGTGAGACTGGTTCTTGCTTAAGCCCGTAGCAGCCACGTAAAATTTGCAACAACAAAGTAGAGGACGCCTAACTTGTTTTTGCAGGCATGTTGTGATGTGATATGGTCAAGACGTGATGCTATATTTTATTGTATGAGATGATCATGTTTTGTAACCGGTTATCGGCAATCGGCTGGAGCCATATGGTTGTCGCTTATTGTATGCAATGCATCGCTCTGTAATGCTTTACTTTATCACTAAGCGGTAGAGATAGTCGAGAAGCATAAGATTGGCGAGACGACAACGATGCTACGATGGAGATCAAGGTGTCGCGCCGGTGACGATGGTGATCATGGTGGTGCTGCAAGATGGAGATCATGAAGCACAAGATGATGATGACCATATCATATCACTTATATTGATTTGCATGTGATGTTTATCCTTTTATGCATCTTATCTTGCTTTGATTGACGGTAGCATTATAAGATGATCTCTCACTAAATTATCAAGAAGTGTTCTCCCGAGTATGCACCGCTGCCAAAGTTCGTCGTGCCCGCACACCACGTGATGATCGGGTGTGATAAGCTCTCGTCCATCTACAACGGGTGCAAGCTAGTTTTTGCACACGCAGAATACTCGGGTTATACTTGACGAGCCTAGCATATGCAGATATGGCCTCGAACACGGAGACCGAAAGGTCGAGCGTGAATCATATAGTAGATATGATCAACATAAGATGTTCACCATTGAAAACTACTCCATTTCACGTGATGATCGGTTATGGTTTAGTTGATTTGGATCACGTGATCACTTAGATAACTGGAGGGATGTTTTTCTAAGTGGGAGTTCTTAAGTAATATGATTAATTGAACTTAAATTTATCATGAACTTAGTACCTGATAGTATCTTGCTTGTTTATGTTTGATTGTAGATAGATGGCTCGTCTTTGTTGTTCCGTTGAATTTTAATGCGTTCCTTGAGAAAGCAAAGTTGAAAGATGATGGTAGCAATTACACGGATCGGGTCCGTAACTTGAGGATTATCCTCATTGCTGCACGTAAGAGTTACGTCCCGATGCACCGCTAGGTGCCAGACTCGCCGCTGATGTAACCGACGACGTTAAGAACGTCTGGCGAGCAAAGCGATGACTACTCTATAGTTCAGTGTGCCATGCTTTACGGCTTAGAACCGGGACTTCAACGACGTTTTGAACGCCATGGAGCATATGAGATGTTCCAGAGTTGAAGTTGATATTCCAACAGAATGCCCGGATTGAGAGATATGAAGTCTCCAATAAGTTCTATAGCTGTAAAATGGAGGAGAATAGTTCTCATTAGTGAGCATATACTCGTAATGTCCGGGTACTACAATCACTTGACACAATTGGGAGTTAATCTTCCGGATGATTGTGTCATTGATGTAATTCTTCAATCACCGCCACCAAGCTACAAAGGCTTCGTGATGAACTATAATATGCAAGGGTTAGTAAAGACTATACCGAGCTCTTCGCAATGCTAAAGGCTGCGGAGGTAGAAATCAAGAAAGAGCATCAAGTGTTGATGGTCAATAAGACCACTAGTTTCAAGAAGAAAGGCAAAGGGAAGAAGAAGGAACTTCAAGAAGAACAGCAAGCAAGTTGCTGCTCAGAGAAGAAACCCAAGTCTGGCCCTAAACCTGAAATCGAGTGCTTCTACCGCAAGCGACTCGTCACCGAAGCGGAATTGCCCCAAGTATTTGGCGGATAAGAAGGATGGCAAGGTGAACAAAGGTATATGTGATATACATGTTATTGATGTGTACCTTACTAGAGCTCGCAGAGCACTGGTATTTGATACTGGTTCTTGCTAATATTTGCAACTCAAACAGGACTACGGATTGCTTAACACCGCAAAGGACGAGGTGACGATGCGCGTGGGAAATGGTTCCAAAGTCGATGTGATCGCGGTCGGCACGCTACCTCTACATCTACCTTCGGATTAGTTTTAGACCTAAATAATTGTTATTTGGTGCTGCGTTGAGCATGAACATTATATCTGGATCTTGTTTGATGCGAGACGGTTATTCATTTAAATCAGAGAATAATGGTTGTTCTATTTATATGAGTAATATCTTTTATGGTCATGCACCCTTGAGGAGTGGTCTATTTTTGATGAATCTCGATAGTAGTGATACACATATTCATAATATTGAAGCCAAAAGATGCAGAGTTAATAATGAGAGTGCAACTTATTTGTGGCACTGCCGTTTAGGTCATATCGGTGTAAAGCGCATGAAGAAACTCCATACTGATGGACTTTTGGAGTCACTTGATTATGAATCACTTGGCACTTGCGAACCGTGCCTTATGGGCAAGATGACTAGAACACCGTTCTCCGGTACTATGGAGAGAGCAACAGATTTATTGGAAATCATACATACAGATGTATGTGGTCCGATGAACGTTGAGGCTCGTGGCGGATATCGTTATTTTCTCACCTTCACAGATGACTTAAGCAGATATGGGTATATCTACTTAATGAAACATAAGTCTGAAACGTTTGAAAAGTTCAAAGAATTTCAGAGTGAAGTTGAAAATCATCGTAACAAGAAAATTAAATTTCTACGATCGATCGTGGAGGTGAATATTTGAGTTACGAGTTTGGTCTACATTTGAAACAATGCGAATAGTTTCAACTCACGCCACCCGAACACCACAAATAAATGGTGTGTCCGAACGTCGTGTCGTACTTTACTAGATATGGTGCGATCTATGATGTCTCTTCTGATTTACCGCTATCGCTTTTGGGGTTATGCTCTAGAGACGGCCGCATTCACACTGAATAGAACACCGTCGAAATCCGTTGAGACGACACCTTATGAACTATGGTTTGGCAAGAAACCAAAGTTGTCGTTTCTTAAAGTTTGGGGATGCGATGCTTATGTGAAAAAGCTTCAACCTGATAAGCTCGAACCTAAATCGGAGAAATGTGTCTTCATAGGATACCCAAAGGAGACAGTTGGGTACACCTTCTATCACAGATCCGAAGGCAAGACATTCGTTGCTAAGAATGGATCCTTTCTAGAGAAGGAGTTTCTCTCGAAAGAAGTGAGTGGGAGGAAAGTAGAACTTGATGAGGTAATAGTACCTTCTCCCTTACTTGAAAGTAGTTCGTCGCAGAAACCGGTTTCTGAGACACCTACGCCAAGTAGTGAGGAAGTTGATGATGTTGATCATGAAACTTCGATCAAGTTACTACGTAACCTCGTAGATCAACCAGAGTAAGATCCGCACTGAGTGGTACGGTAATCCTGTTCGGAAATCATGCTACTAGATCATGATGAACCTACGAACTATGAAGAAGCGATGGTGAGCCCAGATTCCATAAAATGGCTTGAGGCCATGAAATCTGAGATGGGATCCATGTATGAAAACAAAGTATGGACTTTGGTTGACTTGCCCGAGGGTAGGCAAGCAATAGAAAACAAGTGGATCTTCAAGAAGAAGACCGACGCCGACGGTAATGTTATCGTTTACAAAGCTCGACTTGTCGCAAAGGGTTTTCGACAAGTTCAAGGGGTTGACTACGATGAGACCTTCTCACCCGTAGCGATGCTTAAGTCTGTCCGAATCATGTTAGCAATTGCCGCATTTTATGATTATGAAATTTGGCAAATGGATGTAAAGACTGCATTCTGAATGGATTTACGGAAGAAGAGTTGTATATGATGCAACCGAAGGTTTTGTCGATCCAAAGGAGCTAACAAAGTGTGCAAGCTCCAATGATCCATCTATGGACTGGTGCAAGCATCTCGAGTTGGAATAAACGCTTTGATAGTGTGATCAAAGCATTTGGGTTTGTCTGCACTTTTGGAGAAGCCTCAGATTTACAAGAAAGTGAGTGGGAGCTCAGAGCATTTCGATATTATATGTAGATGACATATTGCTGATCGGAAATGATATAGAATTTCTGGATAGCATAAAGGGATACTTGAATAAAAGTTTTCAATGAAAGACCTCGAGAAGCTGCTTACATATTAGGCATTAAGATCTATAGAGATAGATCAAGACGCTTAATTGACTTTCACAAAGCACATACCTTGACAAAATTTTGAAAAGTTCAAATTGGATCAGCAAAGAAAGGGTTCTTGCCTGTGTTACAAGGTGTGAAGTTGAGTCGACTCAATGCCCGACCAACGCAGAAGATAGAGAGAAAATGAAAGATGTTCCTATGCTTCAGCCATAGGCTCTATCATGTATGCAATGCTGTGTACCAGACTGATGTGTGCCTTGCTATAAGCCTAGCAGGAGGTACCAAAGTAATCCAGAGTGGATCATCGGACAGCGGTCAAGAACATCCCGAAATACCGAAAAGGACTAAGGATATGTTTCTCGATATGGAGGTGACAAAGAGCTCATCGTGGCGGTTACGTTGATGCAAGCTTTGACACCGATCCGACGATTCTAAATCGCAGACCGGATACGATTTACACTAAACGAAGGAGCTGTCGGTTGGTGCAGTTCTAAACAAAGCGTCGTGAAGGGATCTACATGTGAAGCGGAGTACATAGCAGCTTCGGAAGCAGCTAATGAAGGAGTCGGATGAAGGAGTTCATAACCGATCTAGGTGTCATACCTAGTGCATCGGGTCCAATGAAAATCTTCGTGACAATCTCGAGCAATTGCCTTAGCGAAGGAATCCAGATTTCACAAGAGGACCAAGCACATCAAGAGACGCTTCAATTCCATCCGGACTTAGTCCGTGGGAGACATAGAGATTTGCAAGATACATACGGATCTGAATGTTGCGCACCCGTTGACTAAGCCTCTTCCACGAGCAAAACATGATCAGCACCAAGACTCCATGGGTGTTAGAATCATTACTATGTAATCTAGATTATTGACTCTAGTGCAAGTGGGAGATCAAGGAAATATGCCCTAGAGGCAATAATAAAGTTATTATTTATTTCCTTATTTCATGATAAATGTTTATCATTCATGCTAGAATTGTATTAACCGGAAACATGGTACATGTGTGAATGCATAGACAAAACAATATGTCACTAGTATGCCTCTACTAGACTAGCTTGTTAATCAAAGATGGTCATGTTTCGCACCATGAACAAAGAGTTGTTATTTGATTAACAAGGTCACATCATTAGTAGAATGATCTGATTGACATGACCCATTCCATTAGCTTAGCACACGATCGCTTAGTATGTTGCTACTGCTTTTATCCATGACATATACATGTTCCTAACTATGAGATTATGCAACTCCGCTTACGGAGGAACACTTTGGTGCTACCAAACGTCACAACGAATCGGGTGATTATAAAGGAGTACTACAGTGTCTCCAAAGGTAGATGTTGGGTTGGCGATTTCGAGATTAGGTTTTGTCACTCCGATTGTCGGAGAGGTATCTCTGGCCCTCTCGGTAATGCACATCACTTAAGCCTTGCAAGCACTACAACTAATGAGTTAGTTGTGAGATGATGTATTACGGAACGAGTAAAGAGATTTGCGGTAACGAGATTGAACTAGGTATTGATACCGACGATCGAATCTCGGACAAGTAACATACCGATGACAAAGGGAACAACGATGTTGTTATGCGGTCTCGACCGATAAAGATCTTCGTAGAATATGTAGGAACCAATATGGGCATCCAGGTCCCGCTATTGGTTATTGACCGAGAATAGTTCTAGGTCATGTCTACATTGTTCTCGAACCGTAGGGTCCGCACGCTTAAGGTTTCGATGATGCTTATTATGAGTTTATGTATTTTGATGTACCAAGAAGTTCGAGTCCCGGATGTGATCACGGACATGACGAGGAGTCTCGAAATGGTCGAGACATAAAGATTGATATATTGGAAGCCTATGTTTGGAGTTCGAATGGTTCCGGTAAAACGGAATTTACCGGAAAACCGGAGGTTACCGGAACCCCGGGTAAATGGGCCTCGGTGGGCCTCGAGGAAAAGAGGAGGGCGGCCAGAGGTGGTGGCGCCTCTCCCCCAGTCCGAATAGGACAAGGAGGGGGCGCGCCTCTCCTCTTCCCTCCCCAAACCTAATCCAACTAGGAAAGGGGAGTCCTACTCCCAGAGGAGTAGGACTCCTCCTCGGCGCCTAGCTAGGCCGGCCGCCTCCCCCTCCCTCCTTTATATACGGGGCAGGGGGCACCCTAGAAGACACAAGTTTGATCTTTGGATCGCTCTTAGCCGTGTCGGTGCCCCCTCCACCATATTCCACCTCGGTCATACCGTCGCAAGCTTAGGCGAAGCCTCGCGCCGTGAAACATCAAGATCGTCACCACGCCGTCGGTTGACGAAACTCTCCTCGACACTCGGCTGGATCGAGTACGAGGGACGCCATCGAGCTGTACGTGTGTCAAGAACTCGGGCGTCGGAGTAACGGCGCCGGATCGGTCGGATCGCGAGGAGAACGTCGACTACTTCCTCTACGTTGTGATCGCTTCGCTTGGGTCTACAAGGGTATGTGGACAACACTCTCCCCTCTCGTTGCTATACATCACCATGATCTTGCGTGTGCGTAGGAAAATTTTTGAAATTACTACGTTCCCCAACAGTGAGAGCATCACTTGTAGCTTTGTAAGCACCACTTGACTTGTTGTGAAGCTCTTCCTTATCTTTAAGTGTCATCTCATGAGCAACAATTCTTCCAATGACTTCGGTTGGCTTGAGATTCTTGTAGTTTGGCATCATTTGGATCAAAGTGCACACGGTGTCATACTTTCCATCCAAAGCTCTGAGAATCTTCTTGATGATGAATCGGTCGGTCATTTCTTCGCTTCCTAAGCCGGCAATCTCATTGGTGATGAGAGCAAGCCTAGAGTACATTTCAGCGACTCCTTCACCTTCCTTCATCTTGAACTTGTCAAGTTGACCTTGAAGAACATCTAGCTTTGATTCCTTCACGACTCGGTACCTTCGTGCATTTCGACCAAAGTATCCCAAATCTCTTTTGCATTCTCAAGACGGCTGATTTTGTTGAACTCCTCGACACAAAGCATTGAAGAGAATGTCACAAGCTTGAGCATTGTTTTGCAACATCCGCAATTCATCCGTTAGAACCCAGCGATCCGGAACTTTTCCTTCCTCGAAGAATTCACCTTGCAAACCAACACAAATAATGCCCCATGCGGCTGGGTTATGGCCAAGAATATGCATTTTCATTTTATGCTTCCAACTAGCAAAGTTTGAACCATCAAAGTAAGGACCTCTACGAAAATTACCCTCACTAGACGCCATACTCTCCTAGGTTGTGAAACCAAGCTTATGGAGTCCAATGCAATGGAAACCAATACAATGGAGACCAAAGCTCTGATACCACTTGTAGGATCGAAAGTATGTCTAGAGGGGGGGGGTGATTAGACTACTTGACAATATAAAAATTCAGCCTTTTGACAAGACAAGTATTTGGCAGATTCACAAGTATGATCAAGTCAAGTATCACCCTACATATGCAATTCTAGAGTATAGGCAGCGGAAAGTAAATTGCACATGTAGTAAAGAGAGGTGGAGAAGAGCAAACGCAATTTGGAGACGTGGTGATTTTTCTCGTGGTTCCGATAGGTGGTGCTATCGTCAATCCACGTTGATGGAGACTTCAACCCACAGAGGGTAACGGCTGCGAGAGTCCACGGAGGGCTCCACCCACGAAGGGTCCACGAAGAAGCAACCTTGTCTATGCCATCATGGCATACGCCCACGGAGGGCTAGCCTTACTCGGGGTAGATCTTCACGAAGTAGGCGATCTCCTTGCCCTTACAAACTTCTTGGTCAACTCCACATCTCGACGGAGGCTCCCAAGCGACACCTAACCAATCTAGGAGGCACCACCCTCCAAAAGGTAATAGATGGTGTTGATGATGACGAACTCCTTGCTCTTGTGCTTCAAATGATAATCTCCCCAACACTCAACTCTCCTCACTGATTTGGCTGTGGTGGAAGAAAGGATTGAGTGGAAAGCAACTTGGGAAGGCTAGAGATCAAGCTTCATATGGTGGGAGTGGAGCAACTTGATCTCAACACAAGGGTAGGTAGTTCTCTTCTCGTAAATGTAAGGTAGGAGTGGTAGTTCTTTACGATGGCTCTCTCCACGAATGAAGAGGGGTGGAGGGTATTTATAGCCTCCACACAAAATCCAACTGCTACACACATTTGACCAATCTCGGTCGACCGAAGTTGACAACTCGGTGAGACCGAAAGTTCAAATCATGTGAACGTTGGGATTTTCGGTGGGACCGAAAATACAATCTCGGTGAGTCCGATTCGTCCAAAGACATGAGCTTGCCAATCTCGGTGGGACCGACTTCATCATCTCGGTGACACCGATTTGATGACAGAAGGTTACAGAAGCTTGGCAACTCAAGTTTCGGTGAGACCGAGTTCAGAATCGGAAAATCCGAGATTTCTAGGGTTTGGCTTTATGGCTGAGGTGGTTCATCTCGGTGTGACTGAGTTTAGGAAATCGGTGGGACCGAGATTACTTATGAGTGTATAATGCAGTGAGAGTTGCTGATAGTTTAGGAGATGTATCACTAAGCACTTTGAGCAACCAGATCATTATCATAACCTCATCCCCTTTTAATAGTATTGGCTTTCCTATAGACTCAATGTGATCTTGGATCACTAAACCAAAAATGGAGTCTTGAGCTTTTGCCAATGTTTGCCTTAGCATTTTGAGGGGTCCACTTCTTCAGTCCTTGCCATACCCATATCACTGAACTTTCTGAAATGATTCTCAAGAAACTATTAGTTCAATGATATATATGTTGTTATTAATTACGAAAACCACCCAGGGATTAGTTGCACTTTCAAATACCTTAAGACACAAATCAACCAAAACCCTAATGTCACCTAGATACTCCAATGTCACCACAAGTATCCGCGGGTATGACTATATGATATGCATCACACAATCTCATATTCATCTATTCAACCAACACAAAGAACTTCAAAGTGTTGGAAATATGCCCTAGAGGCAATAATAAAAGTATTATTATATTTCAATGTTCATGATAATTGGTTTTTGTTCATGCTATAACTGTATTATCCGGAAATCGTAATACACGTGTGAACACTTAGACCACAATATGTCCCTAGTGAACCTCTAGTTGACTAGCTCGTTGTGATCAACAGATAGTCATGGTTTCCTGACTATGGACATTGGATGTCGCTGATAACAGGATCACATCATTAGGAGAATGATGTGATGGACAAGACCCAATCCTAAGCATAGCATAAAAGATCGTGTAGTTCGTTTGCTAGAGCTTTGCCAATGTCAAGTATCTCTTCCTTCGACCATGAGATCGTAACTCCGGATACCGTAGAAGTGCCTTGGGTGTATCAAACGTCACAACGAATCGGGCGACTATAAAGGTGCATTACAGGTATCTTCGAAAGTGTCTGCTGGGTTGACATGGATCGAGATCGGATTTGTCACTCCGCATGACGGAGAGGTATCTCTGGGCCCACTCGGTAATGCATCATCATTATGAGCTCAAGGTGACCAAGGTGTTGGCCACGGATCATGCATTACGGTACAAGTAAAGTGACTTGCCGTAACGAGACCGAACAAGGTATTGGGATACCGACGATCGAGTCTCGGGCAAGTAACGCATCGATTGACAAAGGAACTGCATACGGGGTTTGTTCAATCCTCGACATCGTGGTTCAACCGATGAAATCATCGAGGAGCATGTGGAGCCAACATGGTTATCCGACCCGCTGTTGGTTATTGCCCGAGAGTCGCCTCGGTCATGTTCTGCGTCTCTCGAACCCGTAGGGTCTACACACTTAAGGTTCGGTGGCGCTTAGGGTTAGTAGGAAGACTAGTATGTGACTACCGAATGTTGTTCGAGTCCGGATGAGATCCCGAACGCCACGAGGAGTTTCGGAATGGTCCGGAGGTAAAGAATAATATATAGGAAGTGGTATTTCGCCATCGGGAAAGTTTCGGTCTCCGTGAATGTACTGACCACCGGAAGGGTCCCGGGGTCCACCGGTGGGGCCACCTATCCGGAGGGCCCCATGGGCTGAAGTGGGAGGAACCAGCCCATAGTGGGCTGGTGCGCCTCAGGCCCACCCCTGCGCCTAGGGTTGAAACCCTAGGGGTGGGGCGCCCACTGGCTTGGGGCACTCCACCCCTTGTCCGCCGCCCCTTGGAGATTGGATCTCAGGGCCGCCTGGGGCCTATATAAGGGGGAGGAGGGGGCTGCTATACCCATCTCCAAGGCGCAGCCCTCCCTCCCAACACCTCTCCTCCTCCGCAAGCGCTTGGCGAAGCCTGCCGAGTATCTTTGCACCAACACCACCACGCGCCGTCGTCTTGCCTTGAGCGAGCTTCCTCAACCTCTCCTTCCCCCTTGCTGGATCAAGAAGGAGGAGACGTCTCCCGTCCCGTACGTGTGTTAAACGCGGAGGTGCTGTCCGTTCAGCACTTGGACATCGGTGATCTGAATCACGTCGAGTACGACTCCATCATCACCTTGCAAGCTTCCGCACGCAATCTACAAGTGGTATGTAGATGCAAACTCTCTCCCATGACTCGTTGCTTAGATGAACTCATAGATGGATCTTGGTGAAACCGTAGGAATTTTTTTAATTTTCTGCAACGTTCCCCAACAGTGGTATCGGAGCTAGGTCTATGCGTAGTTCTCTAATGCACGAGTAGAACACAATTTGTTGTGGGCGTGGATCTTGTCAACTTACTTGCCTCTACTAGTCTTTTCTTGCTTCAACGGTATTGTGGGATGAAGCGGCCCGGACCAACCTTACACGTACGCTTACGTGAGACCGGTTCCACCGATTGACATGCACTAGTTGCATAAGGTGGCTGGCGGGTGTCTGTCTCTCCCACTTTAGTTGGAGCGGATTCGATGAACAGGCCCTTATGAAGGGTAAATAGAAGTTCACAAAATCACGTTGTGGTGATTCGTAGGTAAGAAAACGTTTTGCTAGAACCCAATCGCAGCCATCGTAAAAGATGCAACAACAATTAGAGGACGTCTAACTTGTTTTTGCAGCGATTGATCATGTGATGTGATATGGCCAGAAGTTGTGATGAATGATGAATTGTGATGTATGAGATCATGTTCTTGTAATAGGATTCACGACTTGCATGTCAATGAGTATGACAACCGGCAGGAGCCATAGGAGTTGTCTTTATTTTTTTGTATGACCTGCGTGTCATTGAAGAACGCCATGTAAACTACTTTACTTTATTGCTAAATGCGTTAGTCATAGAAGTAGAAGTAGTCGTTGGCGTGACAATTTCATGAAGACACGATGATGGAGATAATGATGATGGAGATCATGGTGTCAATCCGGTGACAAGATGATCATGGAGCCCCGAAGATGGAGATCAATGGAGCTTTATGATATTGGCCATATCATGTCACAACTATATAATTGCATGTAATGTTTATTATGTTTATGCATCTTGTTCACTTAGGACGACGGTAGTAAATAAGATGATCCCTTACAAAATTTCAAGAAGTGTTCTCCCCTAACAGTGCACCGTTGCTACAGTTCGTCGCTTCTAAGCACCACGTGATGATCGGATGTGATGGATTCTTACGTTCACATACAACGGGTGTAAGACAGTTTTACACAGCGAAAACACTTAGGGTTAACTTGACGAGCCTAGCATGTGCGCACATGGCCTCGAACACGGAGACCGAAAGGTCGAACACGAGTCGTCGGAAGATACGATCAACATGAAGATGTTCACTAACGATGACTAGTCCGTCTCACATGATGATCGGACACGGGCTAGTCGACTCGGATCGTAACACTTAGATGACTAGAGGATGTCTAATCTAAGTGGGAGTTCATAATTTGATTAGAACTTTATTATCATGAACTTAGTCTAAAACCTTCGCAAATATGTCTTGTAGATCAATGGCCAACGCTAATGTCAACATGAAATTCAACGCGTTCCTAGAGAAAACCAAGCTGAAAGATGATGGCAGCAACTATACGGACTGGGTCCGGAACCTGAGGATCATCCTCATAGCTGCCAGAAGCAATATGTCCTAGAAGGACCGCTAGGTGACGCCTCCGTCGAGAGAACCAAGACGTTATGAACGCTGGCAAGCTCGTCCGATGATTACTCCTCGCTCAAGGCGGCATGCTTTACACTTAGAACCGGGCTCCAAAAGCGTTTTGAGCATCACGGAGCATATGAGATGTTCAAGAGCTGAAACTAGTTTTCCAAGCTCATGCCCGGTCGAGAGATATGATGTCTTCGACAAGTTCTATAGTTGTAAGATGGAGGAAAACAGTTCATCGGTGAGCACATCCTCAAGATGTCAGGTTGCACAACCGTATGACCCAAATGAACATTAACCTCCCGTGATGAGGCGGTCATTGACAGAATCCTCCGATCGCTCCCACCAAGCTACAAGAGCTTTGTGATGAACTACAACATGCATGGGATGGTAAAGACCATTCTGAAGTGTTCTCCATGTCAAGTCGTGAGGCTGAAATCAAGAAAGAACATCAAGTGTTGATGATCAATAAGACCACTAAGTTCAAGAAGGGCAAGGGTAAGAACTTCAAAAAGGACGGCAAAGATGTTGCCGCTACCGTAAGCCTGCTGCCGGAAGAAGTCAAAGAATGGACCCAAGCCCGAGATCCGAGTGCTTTTATTGCAAGGGAAGGGTCATTTGAGCGGAACTGCCCCAAATACTTAGCGGATAAGAAGGCCGGCAACACCAAAGGTATATTTGATATACATGTAATTGATGTGTACCTTACCAAGACTCGTAGTAACTCCCGGTATTTGATACCGTGCCGTTGCTCATATTTGTAACTCACAGCAGGAGCTGTGGAATAAACGGAGATCGGCGAAGGGCGAGGTGACGATGCGCGATCGGGAATGGTTCCGAGTCGATGTGATCGCCGTCGCACGCTGCCTCTACATTTACCCACGGATTAGTTTTGAACCTTAATAATTGTTATTTAGTGCCATGTTTGAGCATGAACATTGTATCCGGATCTCGCTTAATACGAGATGGCTACTCATTTAAGTCTGAGAATAATGGTTGTTCGATTTATATGAGAGATATGTTTTATGGTCATGCTCCGATGGTCAATGGTTTATTCTTAATGAATCTCGAGCGTAATATTACACATGTTCATAGTGTGGATGCCAAAATATGTAAAGTTGATAACGATAGTCCCACATACTTGTGGCATCGCCGCCTTGGTCACATTGGTGTCAAGCGCATGAAGAAGCTCCATGCTGATGGACTTTAGAGTCTCTTGATTATGAATCGCTTGACACATGCTAACCTTGCCTCTTAGGCAAAATGACCAAGACTCCGTTCTCCTAACAATGGAGCGAGCAACCAACTTGTTGGAAATCATACATACCGATGTGTGCGGTCCAATGAGCGTTGAGGCTCGCAGAGGATATCGTTATGTTCTCACTCTCCGATGACTTGAGTAGATATGGGTATGTCTACTTAATGAAACACAAGTCCGAGACCTTTGAAAAGTTCAAGGAATTTCAGAGTGAGGTGGAGAATCAACGTGACCGAAAGATAAAGTTCCTACGATCAGATCGTGGAGGAGAATACTTAAGTCACGAATTTGGTACACACTTAAGGAAATGTGGAATCGTTTCACAACTCACGCCGCCTGGAACACCTCAGCGAAACGGTGTATCCGAACGTCGTAATCGCACTCTATTGGATATGGTGCGGTCTATGATGTCTCTTACCGATTTACCGCTATCATTTTGGGGATACGCTCTAGAGACAGCTACATTCACTTTAAATAGGGCACCGTCTAAATCCGTTGATACGACACCGTATGAATTATGGTTTGGGAAGAAACCTAAGCTGTCGTTTCTAAAAGTATGGGGATGCGATGCTTATGTCAAGAAACTTCAACCTGAAAAGCTCGAACCCAAGTCGGAAAAATGCGTATTCATAGGATACCCTAAGGAAACTGTCGGGTATACCTTCTACTTAAGATCCGAAGGCAAGATCTTTGTTGCCAAGAACGGATGCTTTCTCGAAAAGAGTTTCTCTCGAAAAGAAGTAAGTGGGAGGAAAGTAGAACTCGATGAAGTACTACCCTCGAACGGAAAGTGGTCCAGCGCAGAAACCGCTCTGTAATGCCCACACCAACTCAAGAGGAAAACAATGATTATGATCAGGTACTTTGGATCAAGTTGCTACTTGAACTCAGAGGGTCCACAAGGACACGTTCCGCACCAGAGTGGTACGGCAACCCTATCCTGGAAATCATGTTGTTAGACAACGGTGAACCTTTGAACTATGAAGAAGCGATGGCGGGCCCGGATTCCAACAAATGGCTTGAAGCCATGAAATCCGAGATAGAATTCATGTATGAAAACAAAGTATGGACTTTGACAGACTTGCCCGATGATCGGCGAGCGATAGAAAACAAATGGATTTTTAAGAAGAAGACGGACGCGGATGGTAATGTTACCATCTATAAAGCTCGACTTGTCGCTAAGGGTTATCGACAAGTTCAAGGGATTGACTATGACGAGACTTTCTCTCCCGTAGCGAAGCTGAAGTCCGTCCGAATCATGTTAGCAATTGCCGCATACTATGATTATGAGATATGGCAGATGGACGTCAAAACAGCATTCCTTAACGGACATCTTAAGGAAGAGCTGTATATGATGCAGCCGGAAGGTTTTGTCGATCCTCAGAACGCTAACAAAGTATGCAAGCTCCAGCGATCCATTTATGGACTGGTGCAAGCATCTCGGAGTTGGAACATTCGCTTTGATGAGATGATCAAAGTGTTTGGGTTTATGCAGACTTATGGAGAAGCCTGCGTTTACAAGAAAGTGAGTGGGAGCTCTATAGCATTTCTCCTATTATATGTAGATGACATACTCTTGATGGGAAATGATACGAAACTTCTGGACAGTATTAAGGCCTACTTGAATAAGTGTTTTTCAATGAATGACCTTGGAGAAGCTGCTTATATATTAGGCATCAAGATCTATAGAGATAGATCGAGACGCCTCATAGGTCTTTCACAAAGCACATACCTTGATAAGATTTTGAAGAGGTTCAAAATGGATCAGTCCAAGAAGGGGTTCTTGCCTATGTTACAAGGTGTGAGATTGAGCTCGGCTCGACCACCCACCACGGCAAAAGATAAAGAAGAGATGAGTGTCATCCCTATGCTTCAGCCATAGGATCTATTATGTATGCCATGCTGTGTACTGCACCGATGTAAACCTTGCCGTAAGTTTGGTAGCAAGATACCAAAGTAATCCCGCAAGGAACACCGGACAGCGGTCAAGAATATCCTGAAGTACCTAAAAGGACAAAGGACATGTTTCGCTTTATGGAGGAGACGAAGAGCTCGTCAGAAGGGTTACGCCGACGCTTAGCTTCGACTCAGATCCGATGACTCAAGTCACAAACCGGATACGTGTATATGTTGAATGGTGGAGCAAGAAGGCTGGTGCAGCCGCAAGCGAGCGTCGTGGCGGGATCTACGTGTGAAGCGGAGTACATGGCAGCCTCGGAGGCAGCGCATGAAGCGATTTGGGTGAAGGAGTTCATCACCGACCTAGGAGTCATACCCAATGCGTCGGGGCCGATCAAACTCTTCTCGT
The DNA here is from genome assembly GCA_021437245.1 of Aegilops speltoides. Lineage (NCBI taxonomy): Eukaryota > Viridiplantae > Streptophyta > Magnoliopsida > Poales > Poaceae > Aegilops > Aegilops speltoides. The sequence goes on from CM038146.1 coordinate 486,140,290, forward strand.
GACAACACCGGAGCTATTGCCCTTGCCAAGGAGCCCAGTTTCACAAGAAGACCAGCACATCAAGCGTCGCTTCAACTCCATCCGTGAAAATGTTCAAGATGGAGACATAGAGATTTGCAAAGTGCACACGGATCTGAATGTCGCAGATCCGCTGACTAAACCTCTCTCGCGTCGCGTAACATGATCAACACCGAACTCTATGGGTGTTCGATTCATCACAATGTAACTAGATTGGTGACTCTAGTGCAAGTGGGAGACTGTTGGAAATATGCCCTAGAGGCAATAATAAAAGTATTATTATATTTCAATGTTCATGATAATTGGTTTTGTTCATGCTATAATCAGTATTATCCGGAAATCGTAATACACGTGTGAACACTTAGACCACAATATGTCCGTAGTGAGCCTCTAGTTGACTAGCTCGTTGATCAACAGATAGTCATGGTTTCTGACTATGGACATTGGATGTCGTTGATAACGGATCACATCATTAGGAGAATGATGTGATGGACAAGACCCAATCCTAAGCATAGCATAAAAGATCGTAGTTTGTTTGCTAGAGCTTTGCCAATGTCAAGTATCTCTTCCTTCGACCATGAGATCGTGTAACTCCCGGATACCGTAGAAGTGCCTTGGGTGTATCAAACGTCACAACGAATCGGGTGACTATAAAGGTGCATTACGGTATCTTCGAAAGTGTCTGTGGGTTGACACGGATCGAGATCGGGATTTGTCACTCCGTATGACGGAGAGGTATCTCTGGGCCCACTCGGTAATGCATCATCATAATGAGCTCAAGGTGACCAAGGTGTTGGCCACGGATCATGCATTACGATGCGAGTAAAGTGACTTGCCGTAACGAGACCGAACAAGGTATTGGGATACCGACGATCGAGTCTCGGGCAAGTAACGCATCGATTGACAAAGGAATTGCATACTGGGTTTGATCGAATCCTCGACATCGTGGTTCAACCGATGAAATCATCGAGGAGCATGTGGGAGCCAACATGGGTATCAAGACCCCGCTGTTGGTTATTCCCCGAGAGTCGTCTCGGTCATGTCTGCGTGTCTCCCGAACCCGTAGGGTCTACACACTTAAGGTTCGGTGACGCTAGGGTTAGTAGGAAGACTAGTATGTGACTACCGAATGTTGTTCGGAGTCCCGGATGAGATCCCGGACGTCACGAGGAGTTTCAGAATGGTCCGGAGGTAAAGAATAATATATAGGAAGTGGTATTTCGGCCATCGGGAAAGTTTCGAGGTCTCCCGGTAATGTAGCGGGACCACCAGAAGGGTCCCGGGGGTCCACCGGGTGGGGCACCTATTCCGGAGGGCCCCATGGGCTGAAGTGGGAGGGGAACCAGCCCATAGTGGGCTGGTGCGCCCCCCTAGGCCCACCCCCTGCGCCTAGGGTTGAAACCCTAGGGGGGGGCGCCCACTTGGCTTGGGGGCATTCCACCCCTTGCCGCCGCCCCTTGGAGATTGGATCTCCAATGTCGGCCCCCTGGGGCCTATATAAAGGGGGAAGGGAGGGGCTGCTGTACCCATCTCCAAGGCGCAGCCCTCCCTCCCAACACCTCTCCTCCTCCGCAAGCGCTTGGCAAAGCCCTCGCCGAGATCGCTGCACCAACACCACCACGCCGTCAGTCTTGCCGCTGGAGCGAGCTTCCTCAACCTCTCCTTCCCCTTGCTGGATCAAGAAGGACGAGACGCCTCCGTCCCATACGTGTGTTGAACGCGGAGGTGCTGTCCGTTCAGCACTTGGACATCGGTGATCTGAATCACGTCGAGTACGACTCCATCATCACCTTGCAAGCTTCCGCACGCAATCTACAAGTGGTATGTAGATGCAAACTCTCTCCCATGACTCGTTGCTTAGATGAACTCATAGATGGATCTTGGTGAAACCGTAGGAAAAAATTTAATTTTCTGCAACGTTCCCCAACACAAAGAGTGCCCCAAAGTTTCTACCGGAGAGTCAAGACGAAAACGTGTGCCAACCCCTATGCATAGATTCCCAAGGTCACGTAACCCGCAACTTGATCACCAAAACATACATCAAGTGAATCAATAGAATACCCCATTGTCACCACGGGTATCCCACGCAAGACTTACATCAAGTGTTCTCAAATCCTTAAAGACTCAATCCGACAAGATAACTTCAAAGGGAAAACTCAATTCATTACAAGAGAGTAGAGGGGGAGAAACATCATAAGATCCAACTATAGTAGCAAAGCTCGTGACACATCAAGATCGTGCCACATGAAGAACACGAGAGAGAGAGAGAGAGAGAGAGAGAGAGAGAGAGAGAGAGAGAGAGAGAGAGAGAGAGAGAGATCAAACACATAGCTACTGGTACATACCCTCAACCCCGAGGGTGAACTACTCCCTCCTCGTCATGGAGAGCGCCGGGATGATGAAGATGGCCACCGGTGATGGATCCCCCCTCTGGCAGGGTGCCGGAATAGGGCCCGATTGGTTTTTTGTGGCTACAGAGGCTTGCGGCGGCGGAACTCCCGATCTAGGTTTATTTCTGGGGGTTTCTGTATTTATAGGTATTTTTGGCGTCGGTCTCACGTCAGGGGGGTCTCCGAGTCATCCACGAGATAGGGGGCACGCCCGGGGGTAGGGTGCGCCGTCCACCCTCGTGGATGGCTCGAGACTCTTCTGGCCCAACTCTTTTACTTTGGAGGCTTCTTTTGGTCCATAAAAAATCCACAAAAATTGGCTGGTCAATTGGACTCCGTTTGGTATTCCTTTTCTGTAAAACTCAAAAACAACGAAAAAACAGAAACTGACACTGGGCTCTAGGTTAATAGGTTAGTCCCAAAAATCATATAAAATAGCATATAAAACATCTAAGATTGATAATATAATAGAATGGAACAATAAAAAAATTATAGATACGTTGGAGACGTATCACCAACCAATCTGAAGATTATGTCACCTCCTTCACCTTGCAAAGATCGCCACACCAACACCGCATGACTGGCACCCCCGGAGGCAAACTTGCATTCTTCATTTTCCTCGACCTAATGCTTTGATCCGAGCAAGGCAAACTCATACCGACTGAAAAAATGTGTTACACACTTTGCGCAATGGCGATTTCGAGGATGGATGGATGAGGATGACGAGAGCCTCGGTGTCTCCTTTTATAGGCTCAGATGACAAATGATGGCGAGAAAATAAGCGCGAATAGACGAAATTTTAGGCGAGAAATTTTAGGATCACTGTAGTGTGGGCACAACAGGTTCCCGCAGCCTCGGATTCCCGCAGCGAGTGAGTGATTCCCGCAGTGCCATCACATCCGCTGAAGCAATAGCCCGAGTGATTCTCGCAGTGCCGTCGCATCCACTGAGGCAAAAGAAGCAAAAGCAGAAAAGAAGGAGTGATTCCCGGACATTAGCGTCCACATTCCCACGTGTGGGAATCAGCGCCGTCAACGTCGCTGCCAGGCGTGGGAATCGGCGCCGTCAGCCGTGCTGTCGCGCGTGCAGCAGGGTTGCCGCCGGCTGCGGTGGTGGCGTGACCCACCGACTGGGCCCACGACCAGCACGGCCTGTCGGCCTGGGAGCGGCTGCCGTAGCGTTGGCTGCCTCGACGGTGATGGCAGGGCCCACCTGCCCGCCCGCCTCCGTCCCAAGATGAGGCATCAGAGAAAACACGCCCCGCCCGGCTGCCGCTGCGGCGTGGCGGCAGGCCCGCCGCCTCCAGCCGTGGCGGCATGTGCCATGTGTCGCCTGTCGCGCCCACCGCCACGGCCAAGGGGGTCCTTTTTTGTCAAATTCATCTGCAGGTGGTCCATTTTGGCAATTCATTCGCGCAGGTGGTCTCTTTCGACAAAAAATCCTCTTTACCAAGGGGGGGAGACGCCGGTGGCAAGCGTGTAGAATTTGCACCGACCGAGACTCGTAATGTACTGCACACCATTATCGGGTCCTGGCGGACTCCCGTATATTGTTTGATTGAGATTCAGATAAAAGTTGTGTGTACAGCTTAGAGGGAGATCTTTCCTATCTTTCAAGATCCAACCTATAATATGGGGTCAAAAGCCAAAAAAAAAGTGATTTTAGTCCTTATAAAAAGAAAACAGGCACTTGAGCCTCTTTTAACCCTCATGTCGCATTGAGGTATTGTAGAAAAAAAACTGAAAATCCGATTCAGTTTTTCAATCGATTAGTTAACACGCACGGACGGGATGAGATGGCTGCGGCGTGGTCACCGTAGGGAATACGAGCAACGCAAGCGAGATGCAAGCAAGTGTGCAAGTGGCGGCGGCCTCAGTGGCCATGGCAGCGTGAAATAATGAAGAGGTCATCATGACGGTACCGGAGAGTTTCTCCTCCGAGAAACAAAGATTTACGATCAGATTGAGAATTGTTATTTTTTCACTGAGAGATCCGGGATTAGGGCTAGGTTTGAGTGGTACTCCTACCTCTGCTTAGGGAGTACCAGGGTTAACAACGAATTTGTTGTTTGGCTCCATGCCTCCGACGCCGGTCGCATCAGTGTTGGCTGCATGCAAGAGCCATGGGTGTCTTGACATTGTCGTTGTCGGAGGACTAAAGGCATCTTCAATGGCAACCTGTAATTTTTCTCCCGCATATGTTCAGAGATAGGGGGCCAGTCCGCGGAAACGGATGCGGAAGGACGCCATCACTACTAGGGAAAACCTTATACACAACATCTTAGCAGTAGCACTTGACAAAACTGGGCGCTACTGCTACTTAGTAGTAGTGTATTTAAATAAAATGCGTTACTGCTACTACTTTAGCAGTAGCTCGTGCTAAGAAAACGCACTCCTGCTATGTTTGTAGTACTAGGCGCAGATCGCTAGCCCCACTTAGCAGTAGCGCGAATCTGCAACCGGCGATACTACTACGTTCCGTAGCAGTAGCGCGTATCTCGGAAACGCGCACTTACCTTATTCTCAACACGCGTCCGACCCTCTCACTCACTCTCGCCTGCGCCGAACCCATCGTCCGCCGCCGACGTGCTCCTCCTCCATCGAGGTACTCCGCCCGTCCCTCCTCCTCCCTCCTCCCTCCTCCCCTCCCTCCTCCTCCGGCCGCCCTCCTCCCACCGCCCCTCCCTCCTCCTCCTCCTCCGCTACCCTCCTCCTCCTCCTCCGCCTCCTCCTCCTCCCGCCTCCTCCTCCGATCCCACCTGCCTCCTCCCCCTCCTCCTCTCTCCTTCCTCCTCCCTTCCCCTCCTCCCTCCATCTCTTTTTTTCTGTTTTTACTGTAGTTTTTTACTATTGTATAATGTAATTTTTTTACTGTTTTTAGTAAGTGTTTAAAATAATTAGTAAGTAAATTAATAAAAGTAGTTGTACTAGTTTATTTTTAGTAAGAACTAGTTGAATTAATAGAACTAATGTATTTTTAGTAAGAAAATTAATATAACTAGTTGAACTAGTTTATTTTTAGAAGAACTAGTTGAACTTATAGGGTTTTTGGGTTTGCATAAATCTAGGAGCCCCTCCATCATCCCCACTGTCGTTCCCGTCACCGACCCCCTCCGACCTCGAGGTGAGACCAGCCAAATCTCCATGTCAATATGAGTCCCATAAGATATGATGTAGATAAAAACATGTATATCTTGTGTTGCTCAAATAGGATATGTGGTTACCCAAGCGGCCGGTCATGTTTGTAGGTTACACCTCCGAGTGGCCTATATTTTGCCGGAGTGTTGATTAATTTTCGTTCTGGCAAATTTCAGGCGCTCGATGTGTCCTTTTTTAGCAAAGGTCATACCGGAATTTTTCATGAATTTTGGCATGACTTGTGCTAGAATATGTAGGAAATATCGAGTGGCCTGGATTTTCTAGAAAGATAACTAAACGATATTTTGGGTTGACTTTAAGTCTGTCGCGGCCGAAGAATCCCGACTGTTGTCGTGGGGGTTGTTTCTCCTTCTTCTCCTTGTGCTAGACCTTTGTTATGCTCTATGGGAAGGAGGAGTAACGACACCGACGGTCGCAAATGTCAGAGAGGAATCAGTGAGGGAGAGTCTCCACCATATATGATAGGACGAAGAATCCCGACTGTTGTCATGGGGGTAGCATCTCCTTTGCTCCCGTGTGCTAGACAATTGGTGTAATGCACTCGGGAACGAAAGGAGGAGCTACCATCACCGACGGTCGAATATATACACCACGTGAGCTGAGAGTTTTCAAGAAAAGACTCGACAGACTGATAGTCAACCTGTGATGAATAATAATGATCTAATTTAGTTTCTATAGTACAAATATTTAATTGTACAAGTTTAATCTTTGAATTATGAACATAGGAAATGTCGTCGGACGAGTGCTCCTGGTGCGGCGACAATCGGGGTTTCTGCGATAGGCCTCACTTGGTAGAAGGTCGGCGCTTCAGCATTAAGCTCGAGGAGGCCTTCGATTGTGCTATGGTAAGCTACGATGCAAAGTGTTTTTTTCGTAATTAAGCTCGACTTCTACTACTTCAACATGTAATTTTCGTCTTTTACAATTTGACTAGCTTATCCCATGCCATGCAAGACGCTATGTCTTGGAGAGGATGGGTTTTGAAGATCATGAGAGGAATGAAACAAAGAAAATTAACCAAGGACCCATCATGGTATGAATTTTGAGGTAAATCTATACAATTCTGAGAGCGTATCCCGTTTTGGTTGCCCGGGTTGGGAAGCACTTTGCAAGATGTATGATTTTCAAGAGGGTATGTTTGTCACCATGGATCTTGGTGATCCTCACATCAACCAAGACAATTTGGACCTTTGGGTCCTTGTTGATACGCTTCCAATTCTACCGCTATGTGAGTTTCTCAAACATAGTTATTAACTAATTTATATTGTTTATTTCAAAATAGTTGACAACTTATTTCCGTTGATAGCTTATTTTCATTCTTCAAAGAATGTGCGGAACATGGTAGACAAAACCTACTACACTGATGACTCAGAGTTAACTTATCATGAGAAAAATTATCTGGTCGCATATTGTACTGACCTTGAGAATTACTATGCCTATTATTGAACTCCTCCACATTATGGTCAATATGTGCCACTAGTGCACGTGTTGAACCACCATAACTTCCATGGAAATGCCCTGGTAAGATTTTTTACTATTACGACGTCCGTGCATCTTTTACATACTTCTAAAACTGGACTACCTTGCTAACTACGAAGTTATTACTATGTTTTTCAACAGAAAATCCTGATGGATTGTGTGCCTCATTTGGTGTATCAGAATGGTCGCCTTGATGTTTTGAACATACAGTCAGGTCTTCCTACGAATCTCACCTGTCCATATCGAACTTCTAAAACCGGTGAACACATGATAATCAAAGAATGAAACAAAATGTATGGACAGTCGTAAGGAGGTTCTTGAAAGCAACATTGTGCGAAAGGCAAGAATTGGAGGCAGGATAATCTTCATTCTCCATAATCTTGTTTTATGATATTTTACCTAAGAGAATATAGTAGGTCCTAAGAGAATGTAGTAGGTCCTATGAGGTACAATATGTTTACGAGAGTTGATGACGATGAGTAGTTGTGATTATGACTAGTGACCAACTTGCTATGTGATGTCTCATTGATGAAAACGATGATCATGAGAGGTGTTATATGACAAAGATGTATTATGATGATAAGTTATTAATGATATAATGATGATGATATTTATTATATCATTGGGTGAAAGAACCGCGGATTAGTTTCAAGTGGATGTCCATCCACTTGAAACTAGTCCACAGTTGTTTCTCACAGTGATGTAATAACTCATTATGATGTAAAAAAAATCTCTAAATTGCTACAGTATGAAAACTTGTATAAAGGTGTATGAATACAACATGAAATAAAAAAGAAGTAAAATATATAATAATAGTAGTAGTGTGTGTTGGGAGAAGCGCTACTACTAATTACCAGTAGCGCTCATTGTAGAAAGCGCTACTGCTAAGTCGATATAGCAGTAGCAAGGTCCGACCCACGCTACAGCTAACCTTTAGCTGTAGCGCGCGTTTCCCCGCGCTACTGATAGGCTTTAAACGCGCGCTATTGCTAGGGTTTTCCCTAGTAGTGCATCTAACGCTAGCCGCAAACATTTCGGCATTTAAACTAACCAGACAAAATTCATGCAAGCCGGCCGATATTCATCAAAGTTTGGATAGAAAATAGCACAAATCATTCATACATAGCATCCAAATTAAGTCTGGCACAAGAATGCCTTAAATTCGACTACATTCCGGATGTCGAACAAGTTTTTTGTCAAAGGATCATGTCGTTCAACACAAACTTCCCCTTTAGCTTCATCCAACAGTGTGTGCACGTAAAGGGTTGTTCCTCTGCCCTGTGATACACCAAGGCAGCGCGCGTGGGCTACATATAACGTGTAGACCAACATTGAGTGAACGAATCAATCAACAAGTTGAGCAAGGGGAAGAAAACTCACGATCTCGTCTTCTGCCGCGTGCAATAGCCACCTTCACTCGAGCTGATGAACCACATCACAAAAACTTGGTGACGCTGGTCTGTATATCAACATATAACTTTCTTGTTACAGAAATTTTGGTGGGAAGTAAAAAAGAAGAGCGAAAAGCTGCTTGGGTATCTTGGGATACAATGGTGATGCCGAAGTACAAAGGGGGATTGGGTTTCAGGGATATGGAGATTTTCAATTTGGCTTTGCTTACACGGCAGGTGTGGAGGATTTTACAAGACTCAACTTCTCTCCGCGAATGGCCTATCTTTTATTATTTTTGTTAATTTTATTTTTTATGTTGAGTCAACTTCTTATTCCAACCTCACTATTCTTTACTTGGTTGTATGTTGGGGAAAGATCCAGACACATATAGCCAGTTGAATATATATGATCATGAGTTATTATTGTTGACAATTATCCCTGAGATAAGTTGAGCAGAGAAACACTAAACCCCCATCTTCCTTTGTCTCCCATGAAGACTATATGATAGTTATGCAAAGCTTGCTAAACAAAAACGAAAATCTGTTTCTGAGCTCGGGCTCAGATGATCCCGCAATCTCCACCGATGGTTTGCATCATGATTTGTGCCGCGTTCTGTATTTCCCGGCCGTATATCCTGTTTTATGACGCGGTGGGTTGGAGCATTTATTGTCACGGAGGTTTGCGGCGTCGTCGCGGGACAAACAGAGGGTTGATGGCTCGCTATCTTATCTGAGCGAACGGCGTCCGGGTACAGATGTTAGGTAGACGGCTCCGCAATTTTTCATGAGCTACCCTGAGCCGTATCACATAAGCCTCCACACTGACGGCGTCCACTCTCCTAGCAAAATAAATGCATTCCCCTCAGCAAGGGAAAAAAGAAACGTCAATTATGAACTGTATAACCGTAAATACACTAGATTGGCGCTTTTCTGTTTTTATCTGAATCTAGTTGTCCACTCACCGAACACCCATAAACTATCTCCTGCATGCTTTTTGTCTTCTCGGCGTTTAGCCTGCTCTTTTCATATCTTATGCCAAATCCTATTTCCCAAGAGTACAAGTTGTAGAAATCATACGCCTCCCCAGCGAGTAAAAACTAAGTCCAAGCTCTTGTCGCACCACACTCTTGTCCAGTTGCTCAGCATATTTTCGTATCGACAACTCGAGGGCGCTCATCCTTGATGGGCAGGGCACGCGGTCCGGTGGTGCACTCCCCAAACGAAGCCTGCAGCGAGTTGCAAAATTCACACTTTTTAAATGATGTGCAACATAGCAAAGTAACAAAAAGATGTCCCCTGTGAATTCTTGACCTTATCATTTCAGAGTTTTGTTTTCATGGACATAATTAAGTAAAGAACAATTCGCCTAACTGCATTTCTCACCGCATGGCCTGGCAAATGGAAAGTTAACATTTATTTTTCGTTATTCCAGCTGCACATAATCAATTTGTGTACATACAGCATTTCATACTTCGAATGAGAAATTTTCGTAGCTGTAAGGTTTCCAGTCAACATTTAATCCAGATTTCATATGCAGGCTCCATTTTTAACAGCACTCGAACGCAAAAATTAGAGATGGTTGTTTTCTGAACTTTACCTCTTAGTCCAGCCTGGGACCTGGGGATTAACTCTGCCAGTTGATTGGGCAGACCTCGTTGGAGACTCATCACGTCTACGCTGGCCAGCCACTTGAGCGTCAGTTAGCACACCTTCGCACACTATCTCTGCTACCCCAGAATCAAAATCTGCCTGAGCAACATCCGGATTAGCACTTCCCCTTTCCAGATGGTACATGAGCGGGATTGGATCCGGCTGGTCGACATTATCAGCGTACTCTTCCCGTACTGGGAACCTGCATCGACGACGGCGAATCAGCGGCATACAGACTTCAAGAACTCGGACCAAACCTTATCCAATGCCCTTTTAACAGTTGAAATTCGGTAAAGATCTGAAAGGGGGCAAACCTGTCAACCGCATCCAATAGGAATTCCATTCCCTCGTTGTCCATCCGCAGATTGGCCGGCGTTGACGCAAGAGCGGCAGAAACCCGCGCACCGCTCTGAATCTGCCTCGGCGTAATCTCCTTCGTATTCGTCTTCGACGGCGGCGAGCGGCCTCTAGAATGAGCGGGGCAGATTTTTTTCCAGTCTGTCTTGACTTTCTAGCACGCACCGGGGTGTGTCTCGACGGCCGACAAGCGGCTCAGATAGCTGCCCCTGTCGCGGACTCCTTATCTGTTCCCGGCCCAGGCAACAAAAGCTAACGTCTTGTCCCACGGCCCACTCTGTAGTGCACGTTCCTGGTCCACGGCCCATTACGTTCAACCACAACGGTCGTCTGCCGGCGAGGGGCCAGGCCCACTCCCGGGCAACTGTTTCATACCGTATTCCTTGTTTTCGTCCATTTACTAAGGCTCGGACTGCACACGCCAGCTGGATTTATTCGGATCCCAAGTCTGGAACGGACGATGCAGATTACGGGTGCAGCTGAGCCCGAGCTCCAAATCGACGCACCCTACATAAACTGTTGTAAAAAATATCATGAATTATAATTATTTGATGATTGAGAATATAATTTGTTGGATTTCAAGAGAGTTTATTGTCTACACTTAACATGTACTCGATTATGAGAAGTTTTATGAGAAACAGTTGTTGGTTATGATATATAATGATGTTAGGAAAAGTTATTAGAATTATCATTGATCAAATGTATGTCTATTTTAGCATTCACACTTCATAACTTATTTCTTTTATCATTTACATATTCGAGAACGAGTAGGAATTAAGCTTGGGATAGTGATGCGTCTGCAACGTATTTATAATTTATAGAGTATTCATGCTATATTTACATCAATTATATATGATTTTGGTGCACTTTTATATTATTTATATGTACCAATTTATTAATTTAGTGCCTAGTGTCAATTCCTCTTTTTTATGCCGCGTAAAATCCGTATATAGAAAGGTCCAATTATAATAAAAATTTATGATGAATTTTTATGAAAAATAAGAAATTTTAGAATCTTTGGGGGAGAACCAGAAAATAGACTTGGGGCCCACAAGCCCCGATGGCACGACCTATACGCCAGTGGTGACGCACTCCAGGACGCCTTTTACCTAAAAATGTAGGACGTTAGCTAGAATGTTGCATACATACGTGTCGGTGGTCAGTGTAGGATCCATCCAGGTGTGCACACACGTGTTGGTCACCTCTTCCAACCGTCTCGCTCATGGATGGATCATGCTCCACTGTTCTTTTATTTGTTATTTATTTCATCAGTTTTTTGATCGGTTTTGCTCTAAAAGCCAGTGCTGGAACCTTTTTAGGATTTTAAAAATATAAGAACATATTCAAAATAATATATATTTCGCGAAAGATTTATCATTTAATAAAAGATGTTTAGTGTGTGTTTAGAAAAAGTTCAGTATGTTTTTAAAAGAACCTCACTGTGTATTATAAAAATGTTCAACATACAATACAAAACGTTCACCGTGCATTATGTAAAATTTTCATCATATACTCCTTCCGTTCGGAAATACTTGTCATCAAAATGAATAAAAGGGGATGTATCTAGATGTATTTTAATTCTAGATACATCCCTTTTTGTCCATTTTGATGACAAGTATTTTTGGACAGAGGAAGTACTAAAGAAAAATGTTCAACATATATTACAATAGTGTTCAATTCATATTTGAAATATGTACAGCGTATATTTAAAAAAGTTCATTATATTAAAAAAAAGTTCACTGTATATAAAGAAAAATGTCCGTACATATTTCAAAACATGTTCACCATATAATGAAGCATATATTAAAAAATCTTCATTAAGCATGTTAAAATGCCGGAAGAAAAACCAGGAGAAAATCAACCCAGGGAAAATAATAAGAAGGAAAACGGAAAGAAACGAAGAAAAACTATAAATAAAGCAAAACCATAAACAAACGAGAAAGCATAATAGAAATGAAACGAAAAGAAACCTGGGCAACGAAACGTACCCCAACACGCGCGAGTAAAATGCAAAACGAAACAAAACTGGGCAACGAACGAATCAAGCACGCGCAGGTGAAAGGTAGACCTGGGCCGGCCCTAGTAGCTCGCACTGCGTGACCATTTGACGCCTGCGGACGGTAATAGAATCCACCACGAAATCACTAATTGAGGATACTCTTTTCAAAGATCATTTCCGCCTCCGCAGGTTGTGACAAATGGCGCGTTGCATGTGCACCAGCGTAACCTAAAAGTTTTTTTGTATTTTATACATCTGTTTCATTAAAATGTTTTATCTCTTAAATCATGCGTCCAAATCTTAAAACCGTTTTCACCTTTCAATTCCTCGCGTCGAGATTTTTAAAACTAGATCCCATGTTGATAGGTTTTTACGAACTTTTTTCATGAAAAAACCGGATGCAACAACCTTGACTCTCGCGATAGGAAAAACACGTTTTTGCTTTCAAAAGGCACGGCTGTGCCTCTCGCGGAAGCAATTCGGTGCCTCTCGCAAAAGCAAAATCGCGCCTTTTACGAAAGCGAATAAAAGGAGAATGCAATTTTGCAAAAAAAATTTATTTTTAATTATTTTTGGCCAAAAACTAAGAAAGACCGGCGGAAAATAAAAAAGTCAAAAAAGAAAAAACTATCTAAAAAGCAAAAAGACATGCGAAAAAAAACAGAGGCAGCGCCCAGAGCACGCCACGCGGTGGTGGTTGAGAAAACACCAAGTTGCGCGCTCTTAGCCGACTCCAGGTGACCCTTTTTCCTGTAAAGGCAGCATATGCCCTAAGAGCCTATTTTTCCACATCAAGAGGAAAGTCCCACACACAACCCCAAAAGAATCTTGGTAGGCTTCCGAACGAGCGCTCCTCAATTAGTTTGCTCTTGATTCTGCCCGCTCACTGTCGCGCCATTTTACAAAAATCCCTTTATTTTCTGTAAATTAACCTGCAGTACGTGTTTTAAGTCACAAGCAAACTGATTTTTTTGTATTTTCTCAGAAAACCCCCTCAGGTTTTTGGTAATCAACTCGTCATGGATCAGCCGAATCATTTTTTCATGTTAATAAAACCCCTGACTTTAGGTTAATCAATTCATAGTTTGTCTAAAACAAAACTATCCATATCTTTTAAACTGTTACTCCGTTATATATGAAATTTGATAAGAAAAATGTGTAGAATCTAAGTATAATGTCATTTTTTGCTGTTAAATATTTCAAAAATATTTTTTTGGTGCAAACTTAATCTATAGTGCATGGTGTTTTTTTCTTTCGTACCGGCGGTGATCTGAATCGCAAAAAAACACTCATTAAAACCAGATTGAGAGGAAAGAAAACATTGATAACCACGCATGCATACCTAAAAAACCTCACGGGGAAAACAACATATTTCTCATCTTATTCTGAGCGAGTGCGCGCGCGCGCGCGCGCGCGTGTGTGTGTGTGTGTGTGTGTGTGTGTGTGTGTGTGTGAGAGAGAGAGAGAGAGAGAGAGAGAGAGAGAGAGAGAGAGAGACGCCCCATATGACTGATCACATTCAAACACATTTTTGTTGTGTGAGCACAGAGGCCATCGTCGACAACACAAATGTGATGCCATGTGAAAATGAAGGAAGTGGACCTATTAGGGTCTTGAGTTATGGTTATTGGGTTAAGAATGTGTGTTATTTTTCTCCCATTTTGCAACACACGGGCTCTTTTGCTTTTTTTTTAGGTGTACGGGCTCTTTTGCTAGTAATATAAAATTAAACAAGCTGGCAAAACCAACAATTCGGTGGGCTTAGCCCAGAGTTTCTTGCGGGCCATTATCTGAGCCCAGCTGACTGACTGTTTCGAAGGCTGCTTTGAGCACGAATACTATATCTCGCTTATAAGTAGTATAGCATTCGTGTTGCCTGAAGCGCGGGCATATGGGTTGGCCCATTACTGGTTTGGTCCTGGCAATTTATAGATATTTTATTTATTTATTTGTGGGTTTATCAGTTTTTTTCCGGGTCTCTTTGTTTCTTACACGTTTTTACTCTTTTTTCTTTTATTTTTCTTTGTTTGTTTCTCATCTTTCACTAGTTTTTTAATTTTATTTGTTTCTTCCTTCTTCGTTTTCTTTGTTTCTTTTCTCTCTTTTTTCTTTTTTTGTTTCTTTCTTGGGTTTCACTATTTTGCATTTTTTTCCTTGCTTTGCCTTTTTTCTTTGGTATTATTTTATGTTGTTCATTTTCTTTTCTTTTTTCCTTTATCGATTTTCATCAGTTTCCATTTTGTTCATCACGCATCTATTTTTCAGTACACATTATACATTTTAGAGTACACGTAAAACATTATTTTGATACACATCGAACATTTTTCAAATACACAATGTGCATTTTCTTTTAATACATGTTTTGAACACACTTCTGAATACAGGCTCCTCATTTTATCAAATTTTTCTGATGCACGTTGAGCATTTTTCAAATACACGATATATATATATATATATATATATATATATATATATATATATATATATATATATATATATATATATATATATATATATATATATTTTAATACATGTATTGAACACACTTTTGAATACATGGTCGGTATTTTTCAAATACATGTTGACCAACTTTTTATGATAACAAACATTTTTATACGTACTTGAACATTTCTTTACATTGTATAAATTTTTTTGTAAATGTCTCCATTATTTCGTTTAAATGCGAGAATTTTTTTAAAACATTACATATATTTGGTTTAATGGTATCAAACATTTTTTATATTACACAGACATTATTTTAAAATTGTATGCACATTTTACAAAAAATTCCCATACAGTTTTTTCGAACACAGGAACATGTTTCATTGTCACGACACTTTGCTTTAAAGGTATCAACATTTTTATTTGCGCCAACAATTTTTATACTATGTTAATATTTTTCAAATTCATGGTTTTATTTTTTAAATATCGATTTAAGTTTTCATGATGTCAACATGAAATTTTTTTTGGTGCACACTGAACGCTTTTCAAATACACAATGTGCGTTTTTCTTTTAGTACATGTTTTTGAACACTTTTTTGAATACCTGGTCAACATCTTCTCAAATAAACATTGAATATTTTCTATTTTAATATATTTTAAACATGATAATATTTCTTTAAAACGTTACATAATTGTTATTAATGGTACAAAACTTTTCTTATATTATGCAAACATTTTTATACATTATATGCACATTTTTGAAAAAATACTACATGCAACTTTTTTAAACGCACAAACATTATTCATTGTCAAGGACATCTTTTTAAAGCTATACACGTTTTTTTAAATTGCCTAACTTTTTTTAATACGATGTTAACATTTTCAAATTTATTGTTTTACTTTTTAGAAATGAATTTAAGTTTTTGTAAAAATATATTCATTTGAAATCTGAATAAAATGAAAAAGAAACTATATTAGCAACGTTGGCTGACACCAACGTGGCGAACTCACATTCTGACTGGCCATCCCAGCATTGGCTCACTGTAAGCGATGTTACCTTTCACCTTGCTATAAGTGAGGCATAGGCGCGCACCTCTTTGAGAGGAAGAAACGGAACAATAGTCGTGTTTGTGCTGCTTAGTAATGGCTTCGGCTGCACGTCGACCGAGCACTCCACCACTCACCGTCGTTTTTTTTTTAATCGGGAAAGGCGCCCTCAGCGCCAGTTTCATTCAACTCAAAAGCAGTGTACAACATGGAGTACAAAACCCTGTAAATTTAAGGTAGAAAGAGTAGAAATGACAAGGCATATTCTGTTCCTGTGAGCTGACCCGAAACAACTATAGACAGGTTCTAAAGAGCGACTAAGAACCTGATGAGCTACATTGTGCGCAATCCCATTTATTTCTCTAGATATATGGAACACCTGAGACTGTAGATATTGGGTAATCCTGTAGAAATCAGCAAGAGATTCTCTAATCATCCAAGGAGTGGAATCTGCTATTACATTCCTGTTCGCTGCCGCCTTGGCAAGAGAAAGATTGTCGGTGAGAAACGTCGGTTGCTCGACTTGTAAGATTTGCGCTGCTTTGGCGACAAGAAGAAGAGCTTGTGCTTCTGCTTGTAGAGGTGACGAAGTTAGTGATGAGGATGCTTGAATTTGAACTTGGATACTTCTATTGTCCTGCAAAAATTGAGAAAAACTCCAATGCTCATAGCTGCATCTCCATTTGATAAACCTGGAATTTTTGAACATTTGAAAGAAGCGTCAGAGAATATTTTGGCTCCTGAGATTAGAAGATCAGACCTAATGGTGCAGCCCTGTTGTAGCACCAAACTGTTGTCCCTGTTAATATGAGCATGGAGAGCAGAATTAGGATTGTCAGGAAGAGCCTCTTGGACAGTGTTGCATTCAGGCATGGCCAGCGCAGCAAGATGTACCTGATGAGGGAAAGTACATTTCCTAGCAAAAAGACAATCATTTCTTGATTTCCAAATGCACCATGAGAAGTTGAAAATGTTTGGGATCGATGCATAAGGGTGATTCACATTGAGCAAAGCATAAATAATATTTTGCATAGAATGATGATTCTCTGTAAGAAGATCTGTCCTAAGATACCAAGGATGAGCAAACCAAGCTGCTCTCACAAACGGACATATGAAAAAAGATGCATTTCATCCTCATCTTGCGAACAACGACAACATGCTTTAGTAATATGCCTAGAAAAACAGCTAGCTCTACAACCTGTAGGAAGGGCTTTCCTAAGAAGTCTCCATGCAAATGTTTGGACCCTTGGCACCATATGCTTTTGCTTCCAGACTTGATTAAGCAAATCTTTGACAAGGTGAGAAATCTGTGTAGGCTGATTCCTTGGTTGGCTTTGAATGTCCTGCAAGCACAGCTTGTAAGTACTTTTGGTGTTACACTTACCATTAGGCGTGAGATCCCAGCAAAGAATATCATCACAGTCATCTTGAATGATCTTGGTTTGAGTAATAACAGAGGCTGTGGGTTCTTGAAAAAAGAATATATGAGAGCATTGTTCCAGGCTTTCTGTCCTTGGAGGTAAAGATCTTTGACTTGAGCAGGATAAGTAAAGTTTGTAGGTTGGATAATGAGATGATTGTAGATATCAGTCCAAGCTGGGCACCAGGGAGTACTCCAAATGAAAAATTTTCCTTGAGTGATCTGATAAAAGGAATGAGCTTTGAGTTTGGGGAGCATCTTGAGAATGGAGGACCAGAAGGCCGATTTTGGAGCACTAGAGGTGGCAGTCCAAAAAGAAGAGTCCCAAAAATATTTGGACTTAAGAACACAATGCAGATGGGAGCTGGGAGAGTTGGCAATTCTCCAAGCAGAGGTTAGGATAAGACCTTGATTCATGGCTTGAAGGTTTCTTATACCCAAGCCACCCCTTTCTTTGATGTGCAGATGTCCTTCCAGGCCCTAAGACAAAGGCTTCTTGTAGGATTATCTTCTCCGATTCCTGTCCACCAAAAGGTTCTAATGATAGCAGAAAGTTTGGCAATACATTTCTTGGTGAACAAAATATTAGACATATAATAAATCGGAATGGCCGAAAAAACAGATCTAATGATCCGCCGCATGAGAAAGCATATTAGCCTTATAACAAGGAAGCTTAGCCATAAATTTATCCGAATTGTAAGCAGCAGTCCTATTCTTGGCAGGGAGAATCAAAGGGTGTCCCAGGTGGGTGAAGTTCTCATCCATGGCAGGAACAGGAAAGATGCTTTTAATATCCGAGACAACACACTGATTAACCTGAGCACTAAAAAGTATAGAAGACTTGGACCAGTTTGGAGTCTGACCTGAAGAAGCGAAAAAATGGTGAATGATATGAGCCATGGTACGAGCTTCCTGCAAGCTAGCTTTTCCACACACCAGTAGATCATCTGCAAAAAGTAAGGAGTGGACTGGAGGGCAATTTGGTCCAAGCACAATGCCTTCAAGGTTGTTAGCAGCCATAGCATCATTAAGAACAAGAGAAAGTTCATTGATGGCAAGCACAAAAAGATAGGGAGAAAGAGGACAACCCTGTCTTATACCCCTATCACTTTTGAATCTCTGAGTGGCTTGGACATTAATGATGACAAAAAATTGGAGTAGAAATGCACGCATAGATAAGATTAATGAAGTGAGCATGCAACCCTTTACGTGAGAGAGCGAAACTATGAAATTCCATTCAATACGATCAAAAGCTTTAGCAAGATCAATTTTAAGCATGAAGGCCTGGTGTTTCCAAGAATTAAGGGCAAATGAATGAGTGATTTCTTGCGCAATTATAATGTTATCACTAATTCTACGCCCTTCGATAAAAGCTTGCTGAGAGGGATTAATATAATCGGGCAAGTGAGGTTTGAGCCTATTAGCCAAAGATTTAGCAATAATATTATAGATGACATTACAAAGGCTAATGGGTCTATAGTCAGTAGGAACTTGAGGAACCAGCTTTTTAGGAATGAGAGCAATATTCGCGTCACTAATATGTGGGGGTAAGATACCTGTACGATAGAACATGGTAACCAAGGCAGCAACGTCATCCCCAATCCAATCCCAGGTTGCAAGGTAAAACTCCACATTGAAACCATCAGGGCCAGGTGATGCATTTAGCTTCATATCCTTCAGAATTTGCAAGATTTCCTGCTTATCTGGTATGGAATAAGTGAAATCATCTGATTGTATTAGAGGCTGAGTTGCAAGAAAAGGCCTGCCCATGTTGATGTTAGGAGAAGAAAAGATGTATCTGAAATAGTTCACAAAAGCGTTAGCAATTTGACTTGGCTTAAAATGTATAACATCATTTTCATCCTTAATGGAAACAATAGTGTTCCTTTTTCTTCTCTTAAGAACAAATTGATGGAAAAATCTGGTATTTCTATCTCCATCCTTAGCCCAAGGTTTCTTTGCTCTTTGTTTATAAAACTGATTTATCTTAGAGAGATTCTGCTCATACCTGATTGTGAGTGCGTTCTCTAGAGCATGATCTTGTTGGTGAAGAGGCTTTAGTTGAATCAGATTGATTTGTCCCTCAATATCTTTTAACTCCTGGTGAATAGGCTTTTTCTTCCTGCACCATTTCTTTAATGACCCTGCAAGAGAGGAAGTCCTGGCAAAAAACAGGCTGACCTGGTACTATTCCAGGCTGCCTTAGCATGAGCATGGAAATCTTTCTCAAGCAACCACCAATTCTCAAATTTAAAGGATTGCTTAGGTTTATAAAACCGCCCTCAGTGGAAATCAAGATAGGAGCATGATCACTTAAGATGATTGGTAAATTAAGCACTTTCGTAGTTGGATAAATGGCACACCAATCTGGATTAACTAAACAACGATCCAAATGTTGATAGATAGGATTAGTCGTATGATGCCTATTGCGCCAAGTGTAGGCCGGACCACTATAACCAATGTCAAAGAACCCACATTTTTTTACCAGAGCACGAAAGGCAGACATACGATAGTAATTTACAGTTGCATTACACTTGTCAATATCATACAGGATATCATTCAAGTCACCCATGCAGATCATAGGTTTGCCTAAATTATGATACACAAAATTAGCAACCTGATCCCAAATGGCCTTAGTTTGGCGGTGGTAAGGGTCACCATAGATGCAAACTAAACCAAACTCAATACCTGAGGCCCTATGAACAACATTAGCTAAGATAACATGAAAAGAAGCACTATAAATAGAAACTTGCAGCTCATCGGTCCACATCAGCCATAAACCTCCCGACGATCCTCTCGAAGGAACAACAATACTATCCGCGATGTCAAAACTATTCAACAGATCACAAGAAGTAACTTTGGACGATTTAATTTCTAAAATAAAAACTACCTGAGCTTTAGTGGATCTGATGAGGTTTGCCAGGAACATCATACGATCATTGCCAAGGCCCCGGCCCATGCCTCGACAATTCCAGGCAATTGCTTTCATGGCACCCGAGGCGCGTTAGGGCCATGCGCCACTGCCCGATCGAAAACCATAGCCTCTGCCAATTGATACAAATTATTATCACCACTAGGAGTGGAGCTAGACTCTCCCCGATGTTGACCGCGACGGTCATCCAAACCCATGAAGATGGTGCTTTCAATTCTATGGGAGAAAATCCCTTGACAAGAGCTAAACATACCAACGGAACCCAGACCACAATCTGGAGCTAATTCACTGTGGGAAATAGAAACAGAGGCCTGAGAGAGGATCCGCATTTGACCGGCCGTGGAGGTCCTATGGGTGGCTCCATCGTCTTGGTGCTTTTTGGGGGGCGGCGGGTCACCTACCTCCAGGTCTAGAAACATAGAAGGACAACGAGAGCTCCTGCTCAGGCTAAGAGTCTTGAATAGCGAGAGAGTGAGCAGATCCACTCTTCTACAGGCTGAATCCATGGCATCTTCTTGCAAAAACAAAAGGGCGATCTCCTCTTCCAGATCGATGAAGGGAACCAACAGTTTTTGAATTAGTGGTGGACGGAGATCGGCTGAGGGTGGGGATGGAGAATGGAGATCAATAAACAGAGGACAAGGACGACGGATTGGAAGCATGGAAGGAGGGATTAGGAGAAGGGAGGATCAGGAAGATAGAGGAAAAGGAAGATGAGTCAAGAACGGCATCATGCCAGTCCAGAAAGTCCCAAAGTCGTCTGTTTCCGCTGCACTACCACTCACCGTCGTCCATGCATCGTAAGCACTAGTCAGCGCATGCACCAGCTCAAAATAATCACCCTCTCAAAATCTGACGGCACGTACGTATGCGTATGCACATACTTCCTCCGTCTTTGAAAGAGTGTAATTCCAACATTGTTGAAAAGTCAAACTTTTTATGTTTAACCGTATTTATAAAATAATATACCAATAGTTATGACATAAAATTAATAGCATTAGATTTATGATAAAATATATTTTTTATCATATACCTATTTGGTATCACAAACATTGATATATTTTTGGACAAACTCGGTCAAACTTTAAGATAGTTTGAGCCTCCAACAAAGTTGAAAGGACACTATTTGAAGGATGGAGGGAGTAGGTAGGCAGAGCCAGCCACTTGACCAACACATTTTTCTTTTTGAATTGGGCATAAATTGCTTTTCCAATATAACACATAATGAAAATACAACTTGTTTGTAACCAACAAGAAGATTCAGGGAGCGGGAAAGGGGAAAAGTGAGCTCAAAGCACTATCAGGAAACCCATTAAGGCCTTATTCGGTTAAGCCACTGCCCAAGTGGATTGGAGTGGAATGGAGGGGATTTGGGGGGAATTTGAACTAGATGGAATTTAATCCCTACCAATCCCTCTCATTTGTCATGGAACCGAACAAGGCCTAAGTGTGCTCGCAATAGACACACACATCATGGGACAAAAACATGATATCACGACAAGACTATGCTACCAGAGCCAGAACCAACATGTTCAAGTTACAACAAAACATAACTAGAACACACGTCTAGTTTAAGCGAAGCCTTCAGGAAGAACCATGTGCAAAAGTAGCAGCATGGGCAGGGTCCGAGACCCAGCTATCCATGGTTAGCACTTCCTTCCTAGATCGCCGCACAAATCTTCGTCATATTTGTAGCATTGCTCCAGAGAAGAGTAGTTTCATACCTCAATAGTCCAAGTCACTAGCCTTCTATAAACTTTCCCAGGACATAGAGAAGCACACAAAGCAAATGCACTTACAAATGGAAACTGAGGCAACTTGAATTCGAAGGTTGCTCTGGTGTAGCAGTTCCAAATGCTCCAGCAAAAAGCCGGTAAACTAACATTGTAAAAAAATATCTCCATTAGGAAAGAAAGTATATCACAAGGCAAAAATTGCCATATATTATTTGGTCATAGATCAATCCGAAAGATCAAGCCCACGGTATGCCAGACCACCCTAGCAACTGGGAAAGAAAGAATAGGTGTTGAGAGGTTTCTCTCTCACCACAGAATGAATACTTAGGGTTATCGGGCCAATTCCTTCTCTTCACCTCATCCCTAATTAGAATTGTAATATTTTCCCAAGAAAGATTTGTACTTTTAAACGTAACCTAGGTTTCCAGCTCCGCCTATACTCACAACCAGCAAAAGGATTTTCTAGAAGTTCATACATGGATTTGGTGGTAAATCTTTTGTTAGGCCCAAATTTCCAGGAGATAACATCGTGTCTGTGGGAAAACAAGAAACAAACACACTTCAACTTTATAAAATTCGACTATTCTACAAAGTTAGGGGTAAGTCTTCTCCTAAAGAAATCCAACTCCGGGGTTGACAACCATATTACTATTTTCCATAACATACAACAACATTATAGTGAGTTATCTACAACACTACAACAACATGCACGGGATATTTTTTAGGCAATTCACAGGAGTTATAAACTTTGAAAAGTTTGCGAGGTCAATAATAGGCTAGGCCTGAGCCCATAGTTGCTCATGGTCAGTTATCTCTCCAGCCCATACCCCCCTTTAGCTGCTACCGAGCAGCTCAGCCCACCTCTCAGAGTCCACTTTGAAAGCAAGGAAATGGAATGGAACCCTAGTTGATGTTCGTGGGCGCCAACTGTGGGAGCTATTATTCGTCCATTCCAATCCTCTTAGGTCTCGCCTACATCGCGACAGTTTTGGCCGGCTGAAAGGATTGGTATTGTCGACTAGAGGGGGGGGGGGGCTAAGCGACTAGCAATTATTTTGCTAAACCTTAATGAGGAGTTAAAAATTGTGGAGCTAACACTTCCCCAGAAGTTAACTCCCTAAAACTAAAATGTGCACTAAAATCAAAAATAGATTGCCACATACTACTTAATTATACATAACAATCCATATGTATAGTGGAAGTGTTAGCTGGGTTAGAGCTCCATAAAAGGGAATCTTTTGAAGAGTTAAAGTTTTTTAGGCAAGGGTTAGAGATGCGCTTCGGGTTAGGCAAAGTGTTTTCACGATGACTTTAATGCACGTGGTGCGGACATTTGGAATAAGTGTTCTCCAATTCCGGCTCATATAGACTGCGCCCCGATGGAGTAGTCTAGGGGTCCGTGGGAGTCCTCTTATATTGATTGTTTGGCATAGCGGATCCCACATTTATTGGTGGTGTGGAAGTTCTCTTCTTGAGCGGTCGTCACACCTGGGGGTAGACATGTATCCAGGGATACAGAGGGCGGTTCGAGGGTGGTGGATTCAATGATTTGCCTTGATAATGTCGACGGTGTGTGGCTCCGCAGCCATGGATATCGATACAAGCCTTGCAATCATTCCTTATGAAAATTAAAATGTAGAAAACAATAGGCTCGAACTTGGTAAAACTTGGCAGAAACTTAATATTGTAAATTTTTCACTATCCTTCTTTATTCTCAAGTTTTAATATTTCAAACTTGGTGAAATTTTACAACATGTCAAAATGTATTCAAGAGTATTCTTTCTAAAAGTTTCCATAGCAAGGAACATAAATATGCAAATAAAAAATAAATTAGACTTTCAGTTCAATTGAAAGTCAAATTAAAAAGCATGAGAGAGTGTAACTATCATGGTGAAGTGGATGGACCATGCAATCTCTCAAACAATCATGCATGCTACAAACGCCACAAATGTGTGACTTAGTGTGTATACTGGCCGCTGTGTGCTACAAACCCTCTCTCAAAGTTGTGCACCGCAGCATGCCTCACCTGCTTGGTGGATATTAGCAAGCATTCACGTCGAGGGTGCGTCTTTGCAGATAGTGCTTTAACATGAAGTGAAGCAACTACATGTTTGTATGCGGTGTGAAAGTGTGTCAGAGATTGCAAATTGATTCTTACAATGTGACTAGCAGGGTAGCAAATAATCCTCTGCCACTCTAGGAACTCGCGAGAATGGCTAGTCCTATTGCTTCCGAGGCCCTATGGAAGGAAATAAAGTGTGTGCAAAACTCAGAAAAACATGACTAAATTGGTTATTAAATTAGAGTTACGTTAGCATACACAAGTACTGAGAAAATAGTATGAAGTTATGTGTGCGTAGAAGGGGGGGGCTAGAGCCCCCGCCCCTATCATTGCCATTTAATGGTTTTATTAGTGTTGGTGTTACATGCCACAAAATAATTTTATTAGTCAATGCAAGGGGCAATTTTCTCCTATTCCAATCTGCATCAAAAAGGAGGTTTTGGCAAGGCCTACAATGCTATACTTGAAAATGGAGATGAAATGATTATCAAAATGTTTAATGATGATTCTGGAACAAGGTATTGAGGAGCTTAGCAATGAAGTAAATTTAATTGCCAAATTGCAGCATGGGAGTCTAGTTAGAATTCTTGGCCATTGCATTCATGAAGAGGAGAAGCTTATCGTATATTAACACTTGCCGACGATAGCATGCTCTGTTGAAATGATTAAAATAGCGGTTACATGTCACCTGAATATGTGGTGGGAGGTGATTTCTTTTGTTGGAAAATTGGACATCTATAGCTTCAATACCTTTCTGTGAGATCATAAAATTTCATCAATCCAATAAAATATCGTAACTTGAGTTGGTGATTCTATCGGCCCGTACTTGGAACTTTGGAAAGATGGAAAACCAACGAAATTTGTGGACCGTTTGTTATATTATATTATATATAATATGGGATCAAGTTATCTTTGAGATCTCTGTGAATTATCTTCAACATTTAATATGGATCTTGGTGGGGTCGATGAGAATAATACATAAGCCCCCTCCCCTCAAAAGCATACACTAACATATTCGTTCAAGAGTATCAATCCAGTGTAACCCATATGTCTTTTGCTCTCTAGCATTAAAATAAGGTAAACGATTCTTGTCTATCAGTTGGTTGCAATGCTTTGTTCAGTCACACGCCTTGCCATTGTGCATTTGCCGCATTGTAATTACGTACATGAGATATGGATAGAGAAATTCTGCCAACTCTTAGAGAGGCACACATCTATCACTAGCAATGGATTCTAGAGGGCTTGCACACGACGGTGTTGATGTCGTTCTTGTCTCATAGTAGCAAGTCTCATAAATGCTCTGGTCTAGAGTTAGCACGTGCCTAACTGAAACATCACGACTATACAACTCTAGACAAAGACTACTGAATCCATTCAGCCTTCGTACTCTTTTGGAAACAAAACTATTTCACCAAAATTAAGCCTTGATAGGTCAAGTTGGTTGGCATGAAGAAGTTCAACAAATCAGTAAGGTCAAACTTGATGACATCCTAGAAGTTCTGATTGAACTCTGCGGGGAAGCCATTGGGGCCCAAAGCTTTGTTGTGTTCCATTTGGAACACCGCAGCTCTCACTTCCTCTTCCTTGAAAGGTGTTGTGACGATATAATTTTGTTCTCCCGTGAGTTATGGGATATTATCCATTTGGGCCTCGTCAAGGGTTAAGCTACCTATAACCTATCTTAATAGGAATGATAGGCTCCTCATACCAACAAGGAATTCCTTCTTTACCACGAGCCCATTCACAAAGAACCTCAAAGTGTTGATTTATGAGGACAGTCTAGATCCCGCCAGGCATAACGGTCCCGGTGGCTGCGGCCGGGGCGGTACACTACCCTCATCCAGAGCCCCGAAAATAGACTTGTAGTATCTGGTTTTATAATATTTCAGCTCTTACTGTCCTTCGATCTGCCCCTCATCTCATTGGAGACTGAAAATACACTTTTATCTATGTCGCTCATTGGCGGCCATGTGGAAAATATTGTGGGTTGTTTAATTTATCCCTCCAAGATAAACCGGGCTTTGGATCTTTGGTACCACTTGATTTTGTCTTCTCGCAAGAGGTGTGCTATCCGCTCATCGAATTGAATTTTCATATCAATCTCATGTTCAGGCAGTGTGCGAGTCTCTGCCATTTGTTGAGGTCGTCATCAATAATAGTGGCCAAACTTTGCTTTTCTTTTTTGTATATGTCGGTGATGTGTTTCATCCATCCAGTAAAGAATCTCCTTGTGACATGGATAATAAAATTCCATCTCTGTATTGGCGTTCGACCAATGGTGGGCCTTTCCAAACATTCTTGATGATGTCTGCAAAGCCTTCCCGCTGCAACCATCCCAATTTGAATTTGAATGGGTGGCGTGCGGTGGAGGATACTGGAGAGTAAGAATCAAGAATGATCGATGCATGGTCCAATAGTATCTCGATGTTCTCAAGGGCACACAAGGTTGCCATAAGAAATTTTAGCTCACATTCGGTGTCCATGAGTACTCGATCGAGTTTTTCATATGTTAGCATCCGACGATTATTAACCCATGTGAAATGCCGCCCCGACATACTAGCTTCTATAAGTTCATACTGTTGATCACAACGTTGAATAATAAAGGCCAATGTGTGTAAAAATGATCATCGGTCTTCCCTTCCTAGCACCTCACGGTATTAAAGCTCCCCCTCCCCCCCCTCCCCCCCCAAAAAAAGCATTGAATAATAAAGGCCAAAAATGTGTGTTTTTCTCTTCCTAGTATGTTAGGACATTAACACCCCCCCCCCCCCCCCACACACACACACAGCGTTGAATAATAAAGGCCGATGTGTGTTAAAACAGTCATCATTCTTCTCTTCCTAGTACCTCAGGATATTAAGGGCCCGGATTGACCAATTCATGTAGGAAAGCATATTTATTCTCATCTTGGGTAGCCTTGTGTAAACTGCAACTAGGTTCCATATGAAATTGCCCGCTCTATTTCGTAACTGAAACTTTTATATGAAAGTTATCAACCGAAAAAGCTCACAAGTCCATGGTCATGGTCTGGAACCCAAGTAAGATTCTTCCCGGTCAACTAGTTGCAAATTATTTTGGCCAATTCTCGGTGAATAAAAGTGCATTTTGTTTGTCCAATTCACGACCATCGTGGTGGAGTTGCAGAAACTAGCTTACTTAGTATAATCTCTCGTTGGAGGATGACATTGTTAATTAATTTAATACTCCCTCCGTTCCAAAATAGATGACCCAACTTTGTACTAACTTTAGTACAAAGTTGGGTAAAGTTAGTATAAAATTGAATCATCTATTTTGGAACGGAGGGAGTAATTTAAAAGGACTGAAGTTAGCTTAGTTACTTAGTATCATGTCTCTCTTGGCGCGCGCGCACACACACACAAAAGCATATCATTTCTCTCAATATTTGGACCGGAGGATGATAATGCCATTACTTTAGAAGATTGATATTGTTTTAGACGGCACATCCAACTAGACAAAACTGGAGCGGGACTGATAAAGTAATAAACATGACCTCAATGCTTGTGGTAACAACCAACATGAATGAGAGGGTGCTTGGATTCAAGGGACTATTTTTAGTCTCACTAAAAATAGTCTCTTTTAGAGGCTAAAGTTCCAATCACCCTTGACTAAAGAGAGGCTAGGACTAGTCTTGAGGCTAAAAATTTATAGTCATAGGAAAAACCTACTAAAATTTGTATTAGCCCTCTCTCTCCTCATTTAATTCCTCTCCTTCAACACATGCGAGTTCTGGATTGGAGGTTTGGAGAATAATAAATGCTCAATAACTTGATTTTAGTCTCTTTAGTATTTGGATCCAAGCATGGGTGAGGCTAGCAAGTTTTAGTCCCACTACTTTTAGTCATGGGACTAAAACGTATCCAAGCACCCTCTGAATGGTGTTTTTTGGACCATGAGCAGAGCACAGTGCTGAGCCTCTCATGGTCCAAAAAGTTTAAGGCTACAAGTACTGGAGTATTTAAGATCGCCGTGATTCTTCATTGTCTGAACTAAGGCAACATTGAAGCCACAGTAGCAACATAGCCCAATCAGTTCGCACCCACGAGTTTAATTTTGCTTTCAGATATAGTCCACATCCCACTCATATAAGTTGTCAACAAGTCAAAAAGATGCCACTAGTTGAATTTCTCGCACCAATTAACTCAATTTTGTTTCTAGATATAATCCACTATCAACATTTTACTGAAGTCACGAACAAGTCAAATAGGTGCCACTACTGATGCATGATGCATGCATAATACCGAGGACCACACATGATATTAGCCATGATATCGAGGGCCAAAGCACGCTACATACCACAGTTGCCACTAACTAGTGAATAAGTATAAAGTAGGCATCGGCCTCGTAATTCAGTGGCAAGTCATAATCACAAAGACCTTAAAGATAAAATTGCTCTTCTCAACTGGCAAGGTCAATGCTAATGTCAAGGTCGTGCATGGCAGCAGGTGGTAAAGCAGTTCCTTCCACCTTCACCTCCCGTATGGAGGTGGTCATGGCTGTTGGAGCTCGTCGTCTATGGATGGCTGCCCGGTGAGGGGACACGACGTTTAGACGTGTACCACACGGCGAGGCCTTCCGGTTGGGGGGTTGTCGGTGACACGATGTCTCGATATTCAAATCAACTCATATGATGGTGCCGGAGTTGCTTGCCCAAGTGGTTCAGGCGGTCGAGTTCACAGCAAAAAAGTTGCTATGGCAGATTTGCACTCGGAAAAACAGAGTATGTGTACCGCTGGCACTGAAGGAATGTACTGTCCAGCGCTGCCAACTGAACTTCTGGCTGGATATTTTTATCGAAATAGATGTTGATCTTGAGCGGTACGATCATGATGTCTGTTGTGTTTTTCCTTAATATGCCCCGTGGTGGCTCTAGCGAACTTTCTTGTGAGTTTTATGGTGAAGACTGTGGCTTCAAATTCGGGTGGACACTAATGTAGTTTGAGCAGAGTGGAGTTCTGATTTTTATATAGCGAACCGCATATGTTTGAAGAGTATAAACTTTTGTTTTCTACCTATAGTGAATCGGCGTAGATCTAGCTTAGTGAACCTCCGTTTTTGTATAGAGAACTGTTGGAGCTCTAAAATTGATTTTGTTTTGAAAAAGTAAATTGTACAGTGATCTGCTTGAGTTTTTAGCAGTACGCCAATGTAGTGCATCCCCTTGCTGCACTGTGCTGACGTAGCCAAAGTGTGCTTCCCTAGCTGAGTATTGTTTCTCGTTTTTGTTACAGTGAACTGCTGTAGGTTTAGCAGAGTGGACTTTTGATATTTGTTTTATACAGAGAACTACAAAAGTTTGAAGATTGAACTTCTATTTTGGAGTATTTTTTATGCAATGACTGATGTAGTTTTCGCATGATGAACTATTTCTGTAATGCCACGCTATCAATATGAGTTTTGTGTATTTCTCGGAATAAACAGTGCGGTTTTGTGTGTCTATATATAATAAACACCTCTTTTCTCTCTATTTCACCACCTTTTACAAGTAGGCAACGACCTCGTAATTAAGTGGCTCTTCTTGACTGGCAAGGGCAATGTTTTTTTTTCGAAACGGAGGCAAAAGTTTTGCCTCATCGATTAATTAAGCAGAAGAGAGTTGCTCGGTTACTTAGGGAAAACCGAGCGAAAACCAGATTGCCTGGAGAACCGGGATAAAACCCTCACAACCGCTGAGCGGCTCACATAGAAAGCCCCCCACACACCACTCCAAAGAGGGCCTCGACGCAGACCGCCCGCAGGCGTCATCGTCATCACTCCTCCCTTAGAGGCGCCATCGTCATCCCTACACTTTGAGCAAACGACTACGACTTCGCCGTAGGCGATCGTCGACTCAACCCACACTATAGTGGCAAGGTCAATGTTATTGTCAAGGTCGTGCACGGCAGCAGCTGGTAAAGCAGTTCGTTCCACCTATACCTCCCGTACGGAGGTGGTCATGGCTGTTGAAGCTCGCCTTCTATAGATGGCTGCTTGACGTGTACCACACGGTGTCTTGAGGTTCAGATCAACTAATATGATGGTGCCTGTAGATTTGCACTCCAAAAAAACCAGAGTATGTGTACCGCTGGCACTGAAGGACTCTACCGTCCGGCGCTACCAAGTGAACTTCTGGCCGGACAATTTCTATCAAAAAGAGAAATGGTGAGCTTGAGCGGTACACGGCCATGACATTTGTTGTATTTTCTCTCACTATGTCCGGCTACAGTCCAGAATACCGATAAAATTAGATCGGATCATTTTGCCGACCTTTCCTTTGGATTTATTACCATCGGCATTGTTCGAGAGTGCCGATGTGCGGTGAACGCTCGAATGTAGCTAACATCAGTTCTGTCCTCACATGGTTGAAGTAGATGCTGCTGCTGGATGGAATGCTTCCGAGGCGTCATGACCCTTCTATCCGGAATAGCATAATCGAGAGCATTGATTGACTGCATCAATCAGCCTGCCGCAAACTTTATTGCGAGTTTTATGGCGAAGGCGGTGGCTTCGACACCAAAGCAGTTTGAGCCGAGTGGAAATCTGACTTTTATATAAGTTTGAAGAGTATACTTTTGTTTTCTATCTACAGCGAATCATTGTAGCTTTAGCATGTGAACTTGTTTTTATATGGAGAACTGCTGGAGCTCCAAGATTGTTTTTCGTTCTGAAAAGAAAAGTTATACAGTGATCTGTCCTACTCCCTCCGCTTCAAAATGTAAGATC
Source organism: Aegilops speltoides (assembly GCA_021437245.1). Classification (NCBI taxonomy): domain Eukaryota; kingdom Viridiplantae; phylum Streptophyta; class Magnoliopsida; order Poales; family Poaceae; genus Aegilops; species Aegilops speltoides. The sequence goes on from CM038146.1 coordinate 486,171,091, forward strand.
ATTTTTGACAGTGTAGTTTTTAGCAGTAAACTAATGTTTTTAGCTAAAGTGTGTTTCTCTAATGCGTTTTGTTTTTGTTATAGTGAACTGTTGCAGGTTTAACAGAAACTGAGTTAAAGTGTGTTTCTCTAATGCGTTGGGTACATTTCTTGTTTTTCTTTCTTTTAGTTTTTTTCTCTGTTTCTTTTTCATGTTATAATTGCAACAACTGAGTTTTTCGTCGCATCTATTATTATCTCCATTGGCAGCTACCTCTCTTGCGCACTCTCTCGGTATATGCAACAATACGGGATCTGACAAAAGTATTGAGCCCGCTTCAGGTGTTAGCATGTTGTTGTGTCAGGTGTAGTCTTGCTATTGCTTATTCCACATCTTATATGGAAAAAAGATGGCATTAATCAAGATGCAAGATTCAACAGTGAATGTTACACCGTTACACACTTGTGCCATTGGATTTTCCTTCTTTCCGAAGAAACTTCCCTAAATTAAGGGAAAGGAGTGAGGAAACAGTTCTGTTTTTTTGAGGAATGGAGCATCGTCCCCAGATTTCTAAAACCAATAGGATAGAGTACAAGTACAACAATAACATAACCTAGCAAAATTCACACCAAGGGTCGACCACAGCACAGTACGAACCAATAGTCACCCAAAACAGTTTTTGGAACTGCACACTAAAAAATGCCTATGACACATAAAAATTTGTTTGTGTAATTCAAAAAAAAGTTCAGACCATTCAAAAAAATGTGCATAACAATTTAAAAGTGTTCACATGCTTAAGAGGTTTAACACTTTTTTCAAATATCATGAAATGCAAAAAAATTATTCACACATTTTAAAAAAAAAGTGTACCATTCAAAAAATAGATAAAACTTTAAAAATGTTCACACGTTTAAAAAGAATATGTCCATGACGTATTTAAAAAATATTTGACAGGTGTTTAAAAATATTCACTGTGTATTTAAAAATGTTCGATATGCATTTGACAAATGTTCAACATGGATTTGAAAATGTTCAATGTGTTTCTGAAACTTTAATAGTGAGTGAGGAAACAGTTTTTTTTCGAGGAAAGGTGCATCGTCCCCCGATTTCTAAGACCGATAGGACAGAGTACAAGTACAACAATAATATAACCTAGCAAAATTCACACCAAGGGTCGACCGCAGCAGTGCGGCATAACATTTCAAAAAATGTTCATATGATGCACGGGTTTATCACTTTTTCAAGAAAAACCTGAAATGCAAAAAATAATATTGACACAATTTTTCAAAAATGTGTACCATTCAAAAGAAAAAGTAGATAAAATTTTAGAAGTGTTCACATGTGTAAAAAAATTATGTCCATGACGTATTTAAAAATGTTTAACACGTGTTTAAAAGATATATCTTGCCACAATACAATATAAAAAAAGATGGGCAATGCCTTTAGAGCTCTTCTAACTCACGAGCTAAACGAGTAGCACGTGACTCAGCTCAACCCGACTCAAACTCGTTGACTAACGAGCCGAGCCGAGCCGAGCCTAATCTGATTCCCTTCCATGAATCATTTTGAAATCGGTGAACGGAAGTGCGCGATGGGGTTGATCTTTGAAGCTGGATGCATGTCAAGCTTGTGCTAACTTTTCTATCTCTTCTGACAGGTGATGACTTTGATTTTGGTATCGAGCATCTCCGCAACCTGAAATTCATCTATTGTCATTACTCATTACTGGAAGAAGGAACTGAAGGCTGCCTTGGAGATGTCAATTGCGACCCATCCCAACCATCCCTCGTTTCAGTTTGTGCCTCTGGTTGTTTCTTCCATCTCTTGACAACACCTCTATTCTTCTGTAAATTCTCCTCAAGTTTTGTTTCTAAGTAGCACAACATCTAATAAACAGCTGTTCATGAATGATTGAATTGTGACCTATGTTAACAAAAACACAATGGGATACTTTATGCATTGGCAGGGTTATCCTAGATGGCAATTTATATGGAAAAGTACAACCATAATAAGATTCATATTTTTCTCTGGACACGAGAGAACATGATTATGAAAAAATTGGCAGGGTTATCCAAATGGCAATTCTGTGATTCCTTGCAAACTGCAAATCATTTGTTCTTTACTTGTACGGTTGCTACGAGTACTTGCGGTATGCTCGCTCGATGGTAGGGGGCTGATCTGATCCCAGCAAATCATTTGAAATATTATGCTTGGGCATATACATTTTTGCATGGGGGTGTGCGCCTTAGTGTGGGCGCTTTGGAATTGCAGAAATGATCTTGTCTTTAACAGAACAACAAACATTCATTTTTTGCAGGTTATCTTCAGAGCTACGACACTTGTCCGTTCCTGGTCGCTACTCACTCCGACGGAGGCCAGGGAGCTTTTGGTTACTGGTGCTATCCGATGGGAGACGGTAGCTCGGGATATCTTCAGCCGGTTTGGATAGCGGTCATGTAATAGGATAGGCAATTAGTTTACCTGTCTATTTTTGAGCCAACCGGTTGTGGTTTATCCTTTGTTTGGCTAGCTTGTGTATCTAGCCTTAGGGCTCTGTGTGAGCCTTTTCTTCTTTATTTTGCTACTATTGAGACTTCGAGACTTTGTGGATGATTTATTGTTAATAAGATGGCCGTATGCATCATGCTGATGCAGAGGCCGGGGATCCCCCCTTTTCGAAAAAAATATACATTTTTGCATATATAGGGGGTCATTCTTCTACACGGCGGGATTGGGCACTGTTCTCCAGGCTATCTGGAATCGTAGAAACAAGTCTTGCTTTCATCACCATAAGTTGAGGATTCATTTGGAGATTGTTTTCTGTAACACAGGCCACAATTTGCAATCCGCAGCTCTGTAGGAGATGACAAGAGCCGGAGTGGCGCAGCTGACGGAACTGGCAACGGAACTCAGCGTTCAGTTATGTCTTTGCGATGGGGATGATGAACTAGAGCAGTTACTAGTCTTGTAATCTTGTTATTGCCATTTTCATTCATTTGTTTGCCTACTGCGTAAGTGTAGACCTTGAAGCCTGGGCACCTTTGCTACTCTGTCAGAGACTCGCCAGATTTTTTCGCCCCATAGGATGCTTGTTAGACAGCGTTTCAGTGGGGTTTTCCAGGTATTAGTGGGGGCTTCTGATTCTATTTTTCTGTGTTTCGGGCATGTATCGGTGTATGATATTGTTTCCGTTAACAGCAGTAAATGGAAGCTTGGTGAGCCCCAGTTTAAAAGAAAAAGACATTTGTCTTGTTCAGGTACTCCATAATGCAGAATGGAGCAACAGATTAACAATCTGGACACACATTTTGAAGATCAAGACAACGGCAGTGACCAAAAAAAGAAGTTCTTGTCAGAACCAATTGTCAAGGATACACTCCCTCCGTTCCTAAATATAAGCCTTTTTAGAGATTCAAATATGGACTACATACAGAGCAAAATGAGTGAATCTACACTCTAAAGTACGTCTATATACATCCGTATGTAGTCCATACTGAAATCTCTAAAAAGATTTATACTTAGAAACGGAGGCAGTAAATATGTAGAGCATCACAGTTGATGTTCTCTTGAACTGAATGTGTAACGAACTATAAAATCATCATATTCAGCATAGGCCATTTGTTCCACCTAAATCACCCATGCAAAACTGGAAATATTCCCTGATGAAATGACAAAACTGAAAATATTCCCTGACGAAATGTGAGGTAGTACCAGGTTCTCTCTTGCTTTAGCTTTGGGGGCTAGCACTCTTTTCTCATTTGGCAAAGAGTTCTCAAACTGGAAAAATTATAACAAGCAATTTTCCCACTGGGCTACCACTTCTTTGCAGAATCCGCTTGTGTAATTTTCACGAGAAATATCTAGTCCATATAGACCGGAATGAGATGGAAAAGAGAGAGCGAGTTTGATGCACTAATAGGAGGCTCGCTGCTGCGTGCTGGCACTTGAAACACCTGCTACGGGGCAAAAACCCATTAGCACCGACGACTGCAAGTTCAGATAGATACAAGCAACAACCAGATTACGGGAAAACCATCAACTACTAGCCATTGACCAGAATGCCACAACAACATCAGCTACTAGCCAGATGGAGATCAACAGTTCAAGTCGCCGGTCCAGCCCCCACCGAGGTGCACCAGCTCGCAGGCATTCTGCAACAGGAGCAAATACATAAAAACTAGACGATCCAATTCAACGAAACCAAAATCGAGAGATTAATCTGTTCGTCAATTCAGACACCCATAATTCTTCAGTGTGAAGAGAAGCTGCATTTCAGAAGGAGTAAATGGCACTCGCGGTCAGAGAACTTGCACTGCGGGTGCACTTTAGTCACGGTACTTGCAAACCAGAAAAACCCGTTATAAAACTTGCATTGCGGGTGCAGTTAGGTCACATAGGCCATAAGAACAGGCCAGCCCCCAAATTTTCTCTGTTTTGCGGTCACACGCAACACATGTGATGTCGGTTGGCGCGAAAAATTGTCACGCACCGTGCACGTAAGGCCCCTGGCCGGCCTCATTTTTTGCACATAGGCCCCAGGTTTCATAGGTAATACTGTATTGACCTCCCTCCTCTTATGTCTGTCTTTTCGTGTTCGTATCCCGTGGGAGAGGAGACTGGTGGTGGTGCTGCCCCGCCAAGCTCTGGAATTATGTCACTGAACTATGTCAGAAGTTGAGTCAGTTCTGGAATGGTAATCGGTGACTGTTGTTGGTGATGCTTCTGTAATGAAATTGACAATGGCCATTGCCCCGATGTCATTGCCCATGAATGCCTGATTCAGTTGTTCCATGGGTATGATCTGAAGTGCCACTTGTTCAGGTGCACAAATGCCCTTTAGAGTTACTGGAACACCGTCTCGAATTGACTACTACCGGAGTCGATTAGTGTGAGCATGATCTGATCCCCCACGAATTTTTTGCAGTTTGATTGTTTCACCAGATTCAGCACCAGACACTGCATGTAAGGACAACTGAAAACACTCTGCTGCTGCCGGTTCAGTTAATAATTTAAGAGCCTGCACGGAATCTTCAGTTAACACTTCACCATATTCGCACACCTGGATTGTGAGTAATTGCATCAGCTTCTTACATTGATGCTCCTTGCTATACTTATCTCCGCAATGAAAACACAGCCCATTGCTACGATAAAATCTCGTAACTATCGATCAAGACCAAAATCATCCGCTAACTTACACTGAATTGCAGCCTGTTGTATTGCTGGGTTTGCTCCTGAACTTGTTCCTGCTCAGATTCCTGGTCACGGTCCCCTGGCTCCACCGGTGAGTTGGGTTCCATGACGTACGCGTGCGCCACTGGGTGATCCTCCGATGTGTTCATCATGGGAGGAAACTTGTTGGCAAGCCACGGATCTTGACGAGTTGGTGATGTTGTTCCTGTCTCTGCCGCCACCGGTGACTGTGGAACCAGCCTGTGCCTGTGGCTGATGTCATTGTCATCCTCCTGCGTCGACTCAATCTGCTTGCTCAAATTGGAGATGTGATGATCCATGACGTCAAACTTCAAGAGAAACGCCGCCATCGAGGCCTGTAGCAGCTCAGAGCTCTCCCCAGGGCGGTGATGACCAACTTGATCTAAGCAGACGAAAAGATTGGCTTGGATGGCGCCGTTGTGGCCCGCTTTGAATCTAGCTACCCCTTCTGTGCAATTTTACAGCTGGACCAGGTGGATTTGAGCGCAGATGGAGGCCAATCTAGGCTTTGATTGGTCAATTTGCAATAGGAAAAACAGTAAGGTTTTTCTACAAAATTACCAACCCCCACAAACGTCCTGTGCGCCACGCGGCACCGCAAAACAGAGAAAACCGGGCGGCTGACCGGGATGGCCTGTGTGACAAATCTGCACCCGTAACACATGTTCTATGACGGATTTTCTTCGTGCAAGCACCGTGACTATTGTGCACCAGCATAGCAAGTTCTCTGACCGCTAGTAGAACCAGTAAAATGATAAACTCGTTTCAGAGCCAGCGTGACAACACAGTCCAATCAGCTGGCACTCTTAAGCTTATATTTTTCTTTTTTCCCTAGAAATATTCCGAACTTCATTTCATCTTTTACTCAGTCAAGGTGGGTGTCCATACTTGCTGTCAAATTTTTTTCCTTAAACATGCAGGAAAACTACATGCCATATATTAAGATAGATGGAAACAGGTACAGAGAAGGAGAGAAAATGCGTTCACATTAGCCACGGAGCCTCCCTCCCTCCTGGCCGCTCCCGGCGCCACGGGGAAACCCTAACCAGGGCGCGGCTCCCTCGTTCTCCTCCCTCGCCGCCGCCCAGTCTTTGGCGGGCAAAGCCCGCCAGATCGGGCGGCGGCGGGGCTCTTCCTTCCTCACATGGCTGGATGGCGCGAGCCATCCTTGTTAGGAGGCGCGCGCTGGCCCAGGCGCGCGACGGCGGCGGCCAGCGGGCGCGCGCTTGCCGCGGCGGCGCTGGTGGCTGGACGGGCTGGGGCGTGCCTCGATCCCGGCGGCGGCGGCGTGGCGCGCCCAGATCCATCGCGGCTGCGCTCAGTGTGCTCTGGGCCCTTGTGGTGGTGGGGCCCGGCTCGCCGCAGGTGGTGGCTGCCCGGTGGCTGCCCTGCCGCGGCGCCCACGTGGTGGTGGACTGCCGCCCCGGCCGTTCCGGCGATGGCAGGTGCCGCGGGCTGCGCTCGGCGGGGATGTGGGATACCACGGCGTGGTGGTGGCTCATGGCGGTGGTCAGGATCGTCTCACGGCGGCGGCCGGACTTCTTCGGCGTCGGCCCGTTGGTGAGCGGCCTGTGAAGAGCTTCGACCCCTCTTCTCGATGCCCGGGCGCAATCTTTGTCGGTGGGATGGCCCTCTCCCTGTTGCGACCCATCGCTAGTCCCGTGCTCGGGCAGCAGGACTGTGCTTGTCTCGCGCCCGGCAGCAGGACCTCCTCGTCTCGCGCCCGGCAGCAGGACCGAGCCCGCCTCGCGCCGCGGCAGGACCGAGCTTCGTCTCGCGCCCGGCAGCAGGACCAAGCTAGTCTCGCGCCGGAGCTGTAGGGACGAATCGATGGACTTGTGTGCCCGGGATCCGATCGTCTCTTCCGCTGGGGTAGCGGCGGTGTCGGTTGTGGTGGTTCCTAGGTCTTGGATTCGGGCGGCGGCCCGGTGGTGGTTGCGCGGTGCTTCGGCAGGGCCCGTCGCTTGGTGCTGCCCGGTGGCCATGGCCGTGTGGGCGGCGTGGTTGTCGGGTGCGGCGTTCGATGGCGTGAGTATTGGCCGGGTGAAAACTCGCTCTTTCTTCGGACAGACCGGCGGCGGCGTAGCTTGCTCCCTTCTTGAAGGCGTCGTCGCGGCTCTCATTGTCTGTCATGTGGCTCCGGGGGAAACCTTGATACTCGGATCAGGCGGTGGCGACGCTCCCGGGTCGTACCCTTCCTGAAGGCACCGTCTTGGAGCCCACGGTTCGTCGTATGCGGTTGCATCTCTTCGTGGTGGCATGTTCACTGGTGGAGTCCCGGGTGCTCGAGTAGTGCTGGGGGTCGTGTTGCTGCGCTCAGCGCCTATGTATCCCGCCTTGGGTGTGTGCGTGTGTTGTGGTGGTGTGCGTCTGTACCTGGATGTTGTTGGTCATCGCTTTATTTATAAAGCGGGCGAAAGCCTTTTTCGGTACAGAGAAGGAGAAAATACAATGGCGGCAACCGGCCAAAATGTCCAAACAACTACCCTGGGATCCACATTCAGATTTGATAAGGTCAACAAGCTTTGTCATTCTGGATAGATTAAGGAGACTAAGAGGGCATCAGGACTAATTGGTCAGTAGTATAATAGCAAAGTTGCCGGACAAAGAGAAAACCAAAACGCTACTTGCACTTCCTGACTTTGACAGCAAGGATATTATTATCCAGTACATATCATGGATCACAAAATGCTGACTTGTCTCGTTTCTAGCACACATACTGAAGGTAGGAACTGCATACCAGTGCCAGGCAACAGAGCAGGCAGGAGAACAGGCTTCTCATCAGAAACTAGTAGTAGCAAATCAAAAGGTGCGTGATTCATACCTCGCTTCACACGTCTCTAGGCAAAATTCAATGTTTCTGCTTTTTGGAAGAGTTGTCCGACTCCGACCTTGTGTTTGCAGATGCCAATTTTTTTCTAGATGTTATAGAGCACGCAATCCCCAAAACTGAGTTGAGGTTCTAAAAAGATGAATTCAGAGAAAACAGTGAAAGAAGTTAAAGAAAAATAGTAGTAATAGAATTAAACTGTATTAAATCATACCAGAAGAGGATAGCCATAAACAAAAATTGATCAGAATATGTTCATTGATTTGAGTGTAGCATATGGAATTACTTAAAGCTTACATTTCTTCTCTAATTCCCAGTGTCTTCGATGTTACCTGTTCTTATGTTGCTTCTCTTGCCATATGTATTTCATTCGGCTTCAGTGAGAGCATTCAACAATAAGACTGATGTGGATTCCTTGTTGGCGTTCAAGGCAAGCATAAGCAACCAGCACAGTGTCCTAGCTGCATGGAACACCAGTACTAGCTTCTGCCAGTGGACAGGCATCAGTTGCAGCCTTAAGCACACGCAAAGGGTCACCGTGCTTAACCTCTCTTCGGAGGGCCTTGGTGGCACAATTGCACCTTCCATTGGGAACCTCTCCTTCTTGAGAATTCTAGACCTCAGGTGGAACAATTTGGAAGGTGAAATACCTTCAACAATTGGTCATCTGTCCCGCCTACGACATCTTGATTTGTCCAACAACTCGCTTCATGGTGATGTAAACATTGAATTGAAGAATTGCACCAACCTTGAAAGAATCAACATTGGCGTAAACCGTTTGACTGGAGAAATTCCTGCTTGGCTCGGAGACTTGTCAAGCCTCAAGGTCATAGATATGAGCAAAAACAACTGCACTGGAATAATCCCGTCATCACTTACCAATCTCTCAGCATTGCAACTTATCTATCTGTCTAGAAACCAACTGGAGGGTCCCATCCCTGAGGGCCTAGGCAGGCTCAGTAGCCTAGTTGGGATAGACCTGGGACAAAATCGCCTCTCAGGCACCATCCCTCTAGCTCTTTTGAACATTTCCTCTCTAAAAGGCTTGGGCGTGGCACAAAATGATTTGGGCGGTAAACTACCCTCAGACTTTGGGGATCACCTCCCAAATCTTGAGAAACTACTCCTCGGTCGTAACCACTTTACAGGGAACCTTCCAGCTTCTCTTGTCAACTCAACTGAGATATTTCAACTAGATGTCTCCTTCAATAACTTCACTGGAAGATTGCCTCCAGATATTGGAATGCTCTGCCCAGACTTCCTCAATCTTGCAGAAAATCAGTTCATAGCGACCACAATGCAGGGATGGGAGTTTATGACATTGTTGACAAACTGCACACACCTCCGAGTATTTAACCTCCAATTCAACAGGCTAGGTGGTGTGCTGCCTAGCTCAGTTGCCAACCTATCAGCGCAACTACAAGCGCTATATGTTGGAGGCAATGAGATTTCTGGAAAGATACCATTCGGTATAGGCAATCTTGTTGGGCTAAATCAATTGCAGCTAGCCGGTAACCAATTTACTGGTGCCTTGCCTGACACCATGGGAAGGCTAAATAAACTACAATTCCTGCAGTTGCAGAAGAACCTACTGACGGGGTTCATGCCATCCTCCCTTGGGAACTTGACGCGACTACTAAGGTTGAACACAGCAGACAACGCCTTTGAGGGGCATCTTCCAGCAAGCCTCGGGAGCCTAAGAGAGATAATCATAGCAACATTTTCGAATAATAAGTTCACAGGTCCATTGCCTAAAGAGATCTTTAACCTATCATCCCTGTCAGTCGTCCTAGATTTGTCGAGCAATTACTTTGTTGGTCCCCTTCCACCTGAAGTAGGCGGCTTGACAAATCTTGCACGCCTATACTTATCACAGAACAACTTGTCAGGGCCCCTACCTGACGCACTCAGCAACTGCCAAAGCTTGACAGAACTCGGGTTGGACGACAACTCCTTTGATAGTAGCATTCCCTCATCTATCAGCAAAATGCGAGGTCTGATGATGCTAAATCTTACAAAGAACAAACTTTCAGGTGTGATTCCTCAAGATTTAGGGCTAATGGGTGGCCTTCAAGAGTTATACCTAGCACGCAACAACTTGTCTGGTCATATCCCAGAAAGTTTGGAAAACATGGCATCATTGCACCGGTTAGATCTGTCCTTCAACCATCTGGATGGCAAAGTTCCATCACGGGGAGTTTTCAGTAATGCATCTGAGTTTTCGTTTGATGGGAATTTGGGGCTTTGTGGTGGTATATCAGAGTTACATTTGCCCCCGTGCCAACTAGAATCCTTGGGACATGGCTTGAGCAAACGCCATTTGACTATCAGTCTAGTTACCTCATTTGCTGGCATAATTCTGGCTTTCAGTTTGATTCTTGTTTACTTCACAATGAGAAAGAAATCAAAAGCACGATCTACAACCACAGGAGGATTTCAGTTGATGGGTGACAATTATCCCAGAGTAACTTATGCTGAATTGGTTCAAGGAACAAGTGGCTTTGCAGTAGACAATTTGCTCGGTAGAGGAAGGTATGGATCGGTGTATAAGTGTTGTTTGCTGCTAAAAAATATGATGACCACGGTAGCTGTGAAGGTTTTTGATCTTCAACAGTCCGGCTCTTCCAAAAGCTTTCTAGCTGAGTGTGAGGCACTTAGCAAGATCCGCCATCGCAATTTGATTAGTCTCGTGACCTGTTGTTCAAGCTCTAACTCGAACCAAAACGACTTCAAAGCCATTGTGTTCGAGTTCATGCCTAATGGGAGCCTAGATAGGTGGTTACACACAGATGTACATGTATCGCATCACCTCCAAGGCTTGACATTGATGCAGAGACTAACTATTGCAGTTGATATTGTTGATGCACTAGATTATTTGCACAACAACTGTGAACCACCAATAATTCACTGTGACTTGAAGCCAAGCAACATTCTTCTCAATGAGGATTTAGTTGCTCAAGTTGGGGACTTTGGCCTTGCAAAGATTCTTTCTGAACCAGAATTTGATTAACCGATCAATTCAAAGAGCACAGTTGGAATAAGGGGAACAATTGGGTATGTCGCTCCAGGTAGCTCAACTTTTCTCTAACATTACATATTGCACAACATCAACTTATCATGCAAAATTACTAATTCTTGTCTATGCAATGTAGAATATGGTGAAGGCGGTCAAGTTTCTTCATGTGGAGATTGTTGGAAATATGCCCTAGAGGCAATAATAAAAGGATTATTATATTTCAATGTTCATGATAATTGTCATTTGTTCATGCTATAACTGTATTATCCGGAAATCGTAATACACGTGTGAACACTTAGACCCAATGAGTCCCTAGTGAGCCTCTAGTTGACTAGCTCGTTGATCAATAGATAGTCATGGTTTCGACTATGGACATTAGATGTCGTTAGAACGGGATCACATCATTAGGAGAATGATGTGATGGACAAGACCCAATCATAAGCATAGCATAAAAGATCGGATAGTTCGTTTGCTAGAAGCTTTGCCAATGTCAAGTATCTATTCCTTCGACCATGAGATCGTGTAACTCCGGTTACCGTAGGAGTGCCTTGGTGTATCAAACGTCACAACGAATCGGGTGACTATAAAGGTGCATTACGGTATCTCCGAAAGTATCTGTTGGGTTGACACGGATCGAGATCGGATTTGTCACTCCGTATGACGGAGAGGTATCTCTGGGCCCACTCGGTAATGCATCATCATAATGAGCTCAATGTGACCAAGGTGTTGGTCACGGATCATGCATTACGGACGAGTAAAGTGACTTACTGTAACGAGACCGAACAAGGTATTGGGATACCGACGATCGAGTCTCGGGCAAGTAATGTACCGATTGACAAAGGGAATTGTATACTGTGGTTTGATCGAATCCTCGACATCGTGGTTCAACCGATGAAATCATCGAGGAGCATGTGGGAGCCAACATGGATATCCGACCCGCTGTTGGTTATTGCCCGAGAGTCGTCTCGGTCATGTCTGCGTGTCTCCGAACCCGTAGGGTCTACACACTTAAGGTTCGGTGGCCGCTTAGGGTTAGTAGGAAGTCAAGTATGTGACCACCGAATGTTGTTGAGTCCCGATGAGATCCCGGATGTCACGAGGAGTTCCGAAGGGTCCGGAGGTAAAGAATAATATATAGGAAGTGGTGTTTCGCCATCGGGAAAGTTTGGGGTTTCGGTAAATCGGGACCACCGGAAGGGTCCCGGTCCACCGGTGGGGCCACCTATCCTGAGGGCCCCATGGGCTGAGAGGGAAGGAACCAGCCCACAAGGGGCTGGTGCGCCCCTAGGGTCCACCCCGCGCCTAGGGTTGAAACCCTAGGGGGGGGCGCCCACCGGCTTGGGGGTACTCCACCCCTTGGTTGCCGCCCCGGAGATTGGATCTCAGGGGCGCCACCCCCCAGGTGCCTATATAAAGGGGGAGGGAGGGGGCTGCTGTACACAACTCCCAAGGCGCAGCCCTCCCTCCCAACACATCTCCTCCTCCGTAGAGCTCAATGAAGCCACAGCTTGAGATCTTGCTTCTCCACCATCATCACGCCGTCGTCTTTGCGGTGGAGCTGTCTTCGTCAACCTCTCCTTCCCCTTGCTGGATCAAGAAGGAGGAGACGCCGATCGTCCCGCACGTGTGTTGAACGCGGAGGTGCTGTCCGCTCAAAGACTTGGCATCGGTGATCTGAATCACGCTCGAGTACGACTCCATCATCACCTTGCAAGCTTCCGCACGCGATCTACAAGTGGTATGTAGATGCAAACTCTCTCCGTTACTCATTGCTTAGATGAACTCATAGATGGATCTTGGTGAAGCCGTAGAAAAATTTTAATTTTCTCGCAACGCTCCCCAACAAAGGCATCATGAGCTAGGTCTATGCGTAGTTCTCTAATGCACGAGTAGAACACAATTTGTTGTGGGCGCTGATCTTGTCATCTTACTTGCCTCTACTAGTCTTTTCTTGCTCAACGGTATTGTGGGATGAAGCGGCCGGACCAACCTTACACGCGCGCTTACGTGAGACCGGTTCCACCGATCGACATGCACTAGTTGCATAAGGTGGCTGGCGGGTGTCTGCTCTCCCACTTTAGTTGGAGCGGAATCGATGAACAGGGCCCTTATGAAGGGTAAATAGAAGTTGACAAAATCACGTTGTGGTGATTCGTAGGTAAGAAAACGTTTTGCTAGAACCCAATCGCAGCCACGTAAAAGATGCAAACAACAATTAGAGGACGCCTAACTTGTTTTTGCAGCGATTGATCATGTGATGTGATATGGCCGAAGTTGTGATGAATGATGAATTGTGATGTATGAGATCATGTTCTTGTAATAGGATTCACGACTTGCATGTCGATGAGTATGACAACCGGCAGAGCCATAGGAGTTGTCTTTATTTTTGTATGACTGCGTGTCATTGAAGAACGCCATGTAAACCACTTTACTTCATTACTAAACGCGTTAGTCATAGAAGTAGAAGTAGTCGTTGGCGTGACAACTTCATGAAGACACGATGATGGAGATCATGATGATGGAGATCATGGTGTCAAGCCGGTGACAAGGTGATCATGGAGCCCCGAAGATGGAGATCAATGCACTACAAGAAATATGTCAACTTATGACCTTTTGTCAGTGACCCTCGAAGAATTGGTCATAAATCTATGACCATTTTAGACCAATTGGTCAAAAGCTGTTCAGGGGGCTCCAAACCCTGAACCATTGCACCATTTTGGTCGAAGGTCGTAATTTCCTTACACTAAATGGTCACAAAGCAAATAGTGCTAGTCCGCTGCCTTATTTCTAGTTGTTAACGACCAATATAGATGGTCATAGCCTTGTAAATTGTGGTGGGTTGCTATGACTAGGCGCCACCTCATCGGTTTTGCCTATGTGTCATGTCCATGTGGCGTTTTTGCCCTAGGTTGTGAAGCAACCTATATTTCTCATTCCCAAAATTCCCAAAAAATCTCATAAATTCTTTGGGTCATATCTTCGTCAAATATGTAAAACCTTCCTTGCCTAGTTCAAAAATAATTCAAAAATATTCATTTTCCTATTTTGTTCAGAGTAACAGTTTGTGAAGGAAGTACCACTTTGGCATGTCCAAATAGTATCCATTTTCTACAGTGCTTTCCTATGCCCAAATAACCATCCTCCACCAAATGCCAGCTCAATCCATTCATTATTTTGAGCCGAGCTTCAACATTCAGATTTATGTCCAAAGTGTGGTGGTTTGCAAAGCAAGTACCACCTAGGCTCCTCCTTTGAGCTGAAAATTTGTGAAAACGGTCTTCTTAGTAACTGATCATCCTCACCAAAACTCACGCCCATTATCCATGTACATTTCCGCACCACTAATCAAACACTTGGCTGCTAATTCATGTTTGAGCATCGATTGGTCTCCTCATGAGAATCTTATGTTGTAATTTTCTTCCTAGCACCAACCTGGGAGTGCCCAACCCACTAGACATGCCTAGGCCGCCTGAACACATGGCAACGCCACGGTCACGCTGGTGACCACGTGGCGGGCATGCGAAGCTGGCGCTCTAGAGTTGGGGCCCTCGGCCACCGCCCAAACCTCGACGTATCGCCACCAAACCATGTATTTATGATTAAATAGGTCCTTATTTAACTAGAAATGATTTTTGGAAAAAATACATAGCAAACTATGAGGCAGCTGCAGTTCAAATTTGACCCGCTTCCAACTGAATCGGCAGAAATTTGTCTTTTTCACGAGAGGTGGATCAAAACTTTTTACACCAGACCATTGTGTCAATTGTGTATTAAACATGGCCTAGTATTTTATAAAAATGATTTGGTCCAATTTTGCAACAATTATTTGGTAGTTCCTTCACAAAAAAACCTCCTTTCGGGCACTCGAAAAATGGAAAATGGTTTTTTCGTCCAACGAAAATGAAAACTTCCTTAGGCAATATTGTTTGCTATTCCAATATGCACCCTTGTGCACATTATGAGATCATTTGGACAAACTATGCCATGAATGTGGCCATAAGATTGATCATTTGGCTTGAAAGCCATGAATCTTCACACTTGATAGCTCATTTTTGAGAACACTTTTTTAAAATAATTACCGTATTAGTAGTTTATTATTTTTCCTGGAAACTTGGTCACATACAATGACACAATGCGAAGGTTTTCCAATTTTTGATTTTTTGAATTTTTATGCCTGTTTCAAAATGCGGTCAAAACGGCGGGCTTGACCGCTCCTAGCTAGTGGTTGAATCTTGGAATTTTTTGGTGTTTCTATGATTAAATAGATACCTATGTACCTAGAAATGATTTTTGAAAAATAAGGAGCAAACTATGAGGCAGCTACAGTTCAAATTTGACCCGCTTCCAATCGAATCGACGACAATTTGTCTTTTTCATCGAGGTGGATCAAAACTTTTTCACCCAACCGATTTGTCAATTGTGCATTATATATGGCCTAGTATTTTATAAAATTGATTTGGTCCATTTCGCAACAATTATTTGGTAGTTCCTTCACAAAAAACCTCCTTTCGCACTCGAAAAATGGAAAATGGTTTTTCGTCCAACGAAAATGAAAACTTCCTTAGGCAACATTGTTTGCTATTCCAATATGCACCCTTGTGCACATTATGAGATCATTTGGACAAACTATGCCATGAATGTGGCCATAAGATTGATCATTTGGCTTGAAAGCCATGAATCTTCACACTTGATAGCTCATTTCTGAGAACACTTTTTTAAAATAATTACCGTATTAGTAGTTTATTATTTTTCCTGGAAACTTGGTCACATACAATGACACAATGCGAAGGTTTCCCAATTTTTTGATTTTTTTTGAATTTTTATGCCCGTTTCAAAATGCGGTCAAAACGGCGGAATGACCGCTCATAGCTATTGTTTGAATCTTGGAATTTTTTGATGTTTCTCTGATTAAATAAATACTTTTGTACCTAGAAATGATTTTTGGAAAAATAAATAGCAAACTATGAGGCACCTGCAGTTCAAATTTGACCCGCTTCCTATTGAATCGACGGAAATTTGTCTTTTTCACCGAGGTGTATCAAAACTTTTACACCCAACCATTTTGTCAATTGCATTAAATATGTCCTAGTATTTTAGAAAAATGATTTGGTCCAATTTTGCAACAATTATTTTGAAGGTCCTTCACAAAAAACCATTTTTCCACTCGGAAAATGATTAAAATAGCTAGAAAGATCGAAATGCGTAAAAATTGGTCCTTATCCATAAAATATGGTCTAACTCTAGTGAAAATTTGTGCGGTACCTTTTGCAAAATTTTTGATAGCCACTTCACAAAATCCTCTAGTTTTAGTACTTGAAAACTCTTTTGAATTCTTGGTTTTCCAACCAATCATAACCATTCCACGGATCGATGACATGGCGCCCATCCATCCATCCATCTCTCCATCCCACATCCATCCATCCATCTATCTACGTAAAAAGAAAAAATTGAAAAGAGATACCCCACCAAGAGCCCAAACCCTAGCTCAGATCCCCGTCTCCTCCTCGCCGCCCCTCCCGATCCAGATCCTCCTGTCTCACCCCCCTCTCCCCTCAACCAAGGACGAAGGAGATCCAGTCCTCTCCCAGCTGTAACCCTTCCTCCCACCAACCGCCGACCTCGCCGTGCTCCTCACCCAACGCCCACCTCGTCCCTCCCTCCTCACCATCTCTCCCTACCCTCCGCCTCGATCCCCAGATCCAATCGACACAACCCGCCGCCCCACACCCGTACTATCCACCATGGCCGCCTCCTCCTGCTCGATCCCGCACCAACCCACCACCACGCCGTGGCGCGCGTCATGGCGGCTGCCCTTCCACGCCGCTCCGTCCGCCCCGCCGCCGCAGCTCCTCCCTCTCCGCCTCCTCCGGTCTCCGTCTCGCTTTGAATGAATTGATTGATCGTGCATGTGGTGTGGTGTGGCGATTACATGACGAGCCCGAGCCGGACGACGGCCCGGTCGAGAGGGAGCCGGCGGCGCGCGCGCGATAGCGCGATACGAATCCTCATCTTTTCCTTGGTCCTCTCGCTTCCTCCTCGTTCCATCTGATTTGATTCGCTGAATCGGTTGCTCGCCATCGACAAAAGGCCGAGTGGGATCGGCGTGGAGACAGCTGCTGGGCGCCCACATCGTCATGGCTGCTCGCAACCTCGCCGCCGCAGAGGCCGCTTCGCGAGCCATCTCGCCGAGACCCCGGCGCGAAGCGTGGAGGTGATGGAGCTGGACCTCTCCTCGTTGGCATCTGTCTGCAAGTTCGCCGCCGACTTCGCCGCCAATGGCCTCCCGCCAACATCCTCATGTAAGGCAGCCCTACTTCTCGCTTCTACTAGTCCCAATCATGCGAAAAGCACTTGATAACTTGATAGTTGAGGTTCACCGGGGTTGTCAAGACGAGGTTCAGGTTTAGGCCCATAGCGATTTCTTGGGACCATTCATTCAGCTTCGTGTTCAGGTTCAGTTCGCTTAGGAGCTGTCTGTCGGCCATTAAATTCTCGAAAACTCCGCATCATGAGTAGTAGGTAGCGTAACAATGACATGGCCGTATCACTTTGGCTGCAACTTGATACTTTCACTCAACATTGAGCAGATTTAATTCATTCGTGGGTTTCTTTTCTACTTCAACTTGGACTATAACATGCTGCTAGTTGGAATATAAATGCTGCAACACTTAGTAGATCATGGACAACATGGAAGTTCAGAGGGTGGGAAAAAAATGGCATGGGTGGTTGCATCTGCACTGGTCCTGTCGGGAGACCAGACATGCATCATAAAATATTTGCATGCATGACAAAGCTCCAACACGTACACACGTTAGTAAGCCATTTTTATTTAGTTTGCTCTCTGCCAGTACTTTCTTCTCATAACAAGCGTTTGATTGACTGATTCATTTTATCTAGTAAATCCATTTTTATCTAGTTCTCCTCATAAAATATTTGAATGTGCCGACGGCGTTTGATTGACTGATTCGTTGTTGGTGAACTTGCTGGTATGCATGTAGATCATGGTGTACCAGCTTTGCAAGGGCGTTGCTTTTTGCCACGGACGCGGTGTCCGGCACCATGACCTTGAGCCACACAACCTGCAAATTGGTGGACGGGTTGGTATCCTCTGGTTTGATCCCAGCAAGAGGAAGTGTTCTCTTCTCTTTGTCAACCACAAAGGCACTTTCTTCTCTCATGGATGGATGGGACTCCATCAATTTAGTATCAGTTTAGGTGTTAGTATGCTGTTGATGCTTGTGTTGATGTCATTCTTTTTGTCTTGTCATGTGCTGATATTAACTGGCAGCATTATCTCCCATGATTGCTTGCTTGCTTGCTTACTCTATAACCTGTACTGCTAAAACATGTTATCCTACTCCATGATGCTATATCATTTGCAAATATTCCTGGACATCAGCTCCCATGATGTTGCATTAGCTATAATCTGTACTGCTAAAAGAGGAGTGTAAACTGGAGTAATTTTTTCAGCCATTATCTTTGTTTTCTTTTGGGCGGATGCTCTCCACTTGAGTACAACTGGTATCTGATCTCTTTTGCATTCCTTTTTCAACAAGATGCTTGAACATTTTTTAAAGATGAATTGGAATACTACGACAGCAAGACATGGATTATAGCTGTAACTTCTTGCAAGATAGCTGTAGCAGTCCATTAGGAGTAGTTTTGCATCAAGAGCATTAGGAGAAACTTCTTGCGTAAACTCTTTGACACATATTTTCATGCATCAAGAGTATGTTTGCTTGTTTTGGAGCAGCGATTAAACTACTCCATGTCAAATAAACCTTGCTAGGCTTAATCTTTTCCATTAATTAAATTTGTACTTGCTTGGAGTAGCCTCGCTTGGAGTACTTTTCATGGAGCTGCTTGCGATAATTTCTGATTTGCAATGATTAGCTTGGAGCAAGAGCATTGCTTGCTCGCTATTCTATTCTCTTCTCTTCTTTTAATTAAAATTAACTAAACCTTTTCCTTTAATAAAATTAGCTAAAACGCTCCCGCTTAATTAAAAATAACTGAAACTATTCCTTTAATGCTTGCATAAACTGTTTTAAAGATGAATTGGAGTACTCCTTTAATGAAGGTTTTGTGTAGTCTATTGCTTGCATCAAGATTTTTAAAAATAAATGAATTATTTCATTTAAGTGTACTCTGGACAGCAGTAGTATAGCACTTGTGCTGCTGTTAAGCTTGCATCGATCTCGGTTGCGATAGTTTAGTGTAGGACAACAAGAGTATAGGACTTGGTTACTGTTGTTAAGTTTTTCTTTCTTCTCTCTTCTCTTCTCTTTGTCTCGCTGGAGTAAACTTTTCCAAATACTCCTAGGAGTAAACTTTCTGTGCTGGAGTAGGAATTGCTCTCAGGAGTAGTAGTAGTGATTTGTTTAACAATAGCAACAACAACAACGCATATCAATTTATCATGCTGACAACAGTAGTGCACACCAATTTGAAACTGATGCATATCAATACAAGAGTGCACAAAGTTCATCAAACATCATGCAAGTTCGATGCATATCTATTTATCATGTTGACAATAGAAGCATGTGGACCTATCATCGTGATTTCGTGGGCAAGATGAAGTTTGTGGTAATCTAATGATGTTTGATGTCTATTGGTTGTCAGATATGGGCAAGATGAATTGAATCCTGTTGTTTTCTTTTTGATGTACACACATGCAGATGGTTGACACTCATGAACAGCAAGCAACCATACCTAGGTGTTCTAGAGATTGTTGTATTATTTATGTTCTTTTTACTCCCAGAATTATTGCGCGCTCATACTGTCATCACATTGCCTGTTTTTCTTGCTGCATACATGTATCTCAAGCATTGTGTTGTTTTATTTATGTTCTTTTTACTCCCAGAATTATTGTGCGCTCATACTGTCATCACATTGCCTATTTTTCTTGCTGCATACATGTATCTGAAGCATTGTACTTCTGTGTATGCTTAGGCGGATGACTACTAAGTGATTACAATTAATGTGTACTTGTGAATTCTAAGCTCATATTGGTGTCCCACGATCACTTGAGTCTAAGCTTATCATGTTCTAGTTATTATTTGCTTCTGCTGCTTCTATATACACATGTATGTATGTTTAATTATTCACATGTATGTATGTTTAGTTATTCGACATGCTTCCGAAATTGGCTGTGGTTTTAGACCGGAACACTATGTTTGTTCAAAGAGTGTCCATGTTGTGTGATATATGATGCTGCTCTGTTGTGCACCTCTCTTTTTGTGTGTGCTGCATCATTGTAGATATGCTTGATAGAGTAAATGATTTCAGTTCTAGTTCGATGTGGCCAATGCAAACATTACTGTTAACTGTCAAGTTGATTCTAAAATGTCTCATTAAGTTCATTTCAGATGGTTATTTGTGGATTTGGTACCAATTTATTGTTGACCTAGCCTCGTGCTCTGTACCAATTTATTGCATTATTCTGTTATTTATCGTTAAATATGCTGTTAGATTTACTTATATTTTGTTCCTAATCATTTTGTTCTATAACGTGCGATGCGGCCTTTCATGTTTCTTCATGAGCTTCAAGACAAAGAAGTTGGAAGAAGCTAGTTGGAGCTAGTTCGGGAGTAATGAAACCCTTTAGGCTGATCCTATTTGTATGTGTGATGTAGCAGAACTTGTAGGGCTCATGTGATAGAGCTGTTATCTAATTTGTATGTGGTAGACTGTACACTTGTAGAGCTGTTATCTAATTGTAAACTTGATGCTAATCACATTTGTATGTATGTTATCTGATATAGCAGATTGCTTCTTGCTGTTATTTGAAGTATTGCGCGGTTTTCAGATTGGTATATTGAAATATGAAGAACATGACCTTGATGTAACAAAGAAAAACAAAGGCTACAACCCCAAAACAAAGGTGCATAAAAAGAAAAAATGGCTACAACCCCAAAAAAAAAAGGCTATAATGTTGGGCCTGGCCCATGTAGCTGACCAAAATTATAGGGAAAAAATATATAAAAGGCTGAATTGTTGGGCTCGGCCCATCTAAAACACCTAATTGGACCGGGCTGAATCTTGTCACGACCTTTTAAATTGGTCGTAATTTTGCCACGCCGATTGCCACGTTGGATCCGACGTGGCTCGGTAGATAGTTGATGACCAAAACAAAAGGTCATGGGTTCAACGACCTTTTGTTTTCGTCGTAAACGTCTACGACCTTCTCACAGAGAAGGTCGCTATAGTCAGTTAATGACCCTCAGCTTTTGACCTTATGTTTTTGGTCACAAAAAGGTCACAAATTGAAAATAGTGACCTTTCAGTGACCAATAGTGGTGGTCACAAGTTGACATATTTCTTGTAGTGATGGAGCTTGATGATATTGGCCATATCATGTCACAACTATATAATTGCATGTGATGTTTATTATGTTTATGCATCTTGTTTACTTAGGACGACGGTAGTAAATAAGATGATCCCTTACAAAATTTCAAGAAGTGTTCTCCCTAACTGCACACCGTTGCTACAGTTCGTCGCTTCTAAGCACCACGTGATGATCGGGTGTGATGGATCCTTACGCTCACATACAACGGGTGTAAGACAGTTTTACACAAATGAAAACACTTAGGGTTAACTTGACGAGCCTAGCATGTGCGGACATGGCCTCGAACACGGAGACCGAAAGGTCGAACACGAGTCGTATGGAAGATACGATCAACATGAAGATGTTCACCGACGATGACTAGTCCGTCTCACGTGATGATCGGACACGGGCTAGTCGACTCGGATCGTGTAACACTTAGATGACTAGAGGATGTCTAATCTAAGTGGGAGTTCATAATTTTGATTAAGAACTTTATTATCATGAACTTAGTCTAAAACCTTTGCAAATATGTCTTGTAGATCAATGGCCAACGCTAATGTCAACATGAACTTCAACGCGCTCCTAGAGAAACCAAGTCGAAAGATGATGGCAAGAACTATACTGATCGGGTCCTAACACGAGGATCATCCTCATAGCTGCCAGAAGCAATATGTCCTAGAAGGACCGCTAGGTGCCGCTCCGTCCCGCAGAACCAAGACGTTATGAACGCTTGGCAAACTCGTCTTGATGATTACTCCCTCGTTCGGGCGGCATGCTCTACAGCTTAGAACCGGGCTCCAAAAGCGTTTTGAGCATCACGGAGCATATGAGATGTTCAAGAGCTGAAACTAGTTTTCCAAGCTCATGCCCGGTCGAGAGATATGATGTCTCCGACAAGTTCTACAGCTTGTAAGATGGAGGAGAACAGTTACAAGGAACACATCCTCAAGATGTCCGGGTTGCACGCACGTATGACCCAGCTTGAACATTAACCTCCCGGATGAGGCGGTCATTGACAGAATCCTCCGCCGCTCCCACCAAGCTACAAGAGCTTTGTGCTGAACTACAACATGCGGGATGGTAAAGACCATTCTGAAGTGTTCTCACGTCAAGTCGCAGAGGCTGAAATCAAGAAAGAACATCAAGTGTTGATGGTCAATAAGACCACTAAGTTCAAGAAGGGCAAGGGTAAGAAGAACTTCAAGAAGGACGGCAAGGATGTTGCCGCGCCCGTAAGCCTTGCTGCGGGAAGAAGTCAAAGAATGGACCCAAGCCCGAGACCGAGTGCTTTTATTGCAAGGGAAAGGGCACCGGAAGCTAAACCGCCCCAAATACTTAGCGGATAAGAAGGCCGCAACACCCAAGGTATATTTGATATACATGTAATTGATGTGTACCTTACCAAGACTCGTAGTAACTCCCGGTATTTGATACCGTGCCGTTGCTCACATATGTAACTCACAGCAGAGCTGCGGAATAAATGGAGATCGGCGAAGGACGAGGTGACGATCTGCGTCGGGAATGGTTCCGTGGTCGATGTGATCGCCGTCGCACGCTGCCTCTACATTTACCTACGGGATTAGTTTTAAACCTCAATAATTGTTATTTAGTGCCAAGTTTGAGCATGAACATTGTATCCGGATCTCGCTTTGATACGAGATGGCTACTCATTTAAGTCCGAGAATAATGGTTGTTCGATTTATATGAGAGATATGTTTTATGGTCATGCTCCGATGGTCAATGGTTTATTCTTGATGAATCTCGAGCGTAATATTACACATGTTCATAGTGTGGATGCCAAAAGATGTAAAGTTGATAACGATAGTCCCACATACTTGTGGCATCGCCGCCTTGGTCACATTGGTGTCAAGCGCATGAAGAAGCTCCATGCCGATGGACTTTTAGAGTCTCTTGATTATGAATCGCTTGACACATGCTAACCATGCCTCTTAGGCAAAATGACCAAGACTCCGTTCTCGAAACAATGGAGCGAGCAACCAACTTGTTGGAAATCATACATACCGATGTGTGCGGTCCAATGAGCGTTGAGGCTCATGGAGGATATCGTTATGTTCTCACTCTCACAGATGACTTAAGTAGATGTGGGTATGTCTACTTAATGAAACACAAGTCCGAGACCTTTGAAAAGTTCAAGGAATTTCAGAGTGAGGTGGAGAATCAACGTGATGAAAGATAAAGTTCCTACGATCGATCGTGGAGGAGAATATTTAAGTCACGAATTTGGCACACACTTAAGAAAATGTGGAATCGTTTCACAACTCACGCCGCTGGAACACCTCAAATAAACGGTGTGTCCGAACGTCGAATCGCACTCTATTGGATATGGTGCGGTCTATGATGTCTCTTACCGATTTACCGCTATCATTTTGGGGATACGCCTAGAGACAGCTACATTCACTTTAAATAGGGCACCGCCTAAATCCGCTGAGATGACACCGTATGAATTATGGTTTGGGAAGAAACCTAAGCTGCGTTTCTAAAAGTTTGGGGATGCGATGCTTATGTCAAGAAACTTCAACCTGAAAAGCTCGAACCCAAGTCGGAAAAATGCGTATTCATAGGATACCCTAAGGAAACTGTCGGGTATACCTTCTACTTAAGATCCGAAGGCAAGATCTTTGTTGTCAAGAACGGATGCTTTCTAGAGAAAGAGTTTCTCTCGAAAGAAGTAAGTGGGAGGAAAGTAGAACTCGATGAGGTACTACCTCTCGAACGGGAAAGTGGTGCAGCGCAGGAAACCGTTCCTGTGATGCCCACACCAACCAAGAGGAAAACGTTGATGATGATCAAGGTACTTGGATCAAGTTACTCTCAACTTCAAGGTCCACAAGGACACGCCCGCACTGAATGGTACGGCAACCCTGTCATGGAAATCATGTTGCTAGACAACAATGAACCTTCGAACTATGAAGAAGCAATGGCGGGCCGGATTCCAACAAATGGCTTGAGGCCATGAAATCCGAGATAGAATCCATGTATGAAAACAAAGTATGGACTTTGACAGACTTTGCCGATGATCGGCGAGCGATAGAAAATAAATGGATTTTTAAGAAGAAGACGGACGCGGATGGTAATGTTACCATCTATAAAGCTCGACTTGTCGCTAAGGGTTATCGACAAGTTCAAGGGATTGACTACGACGAGACATTCTCTCCGTGGCGAAGCTTAAGTCCGTCCGAATCATGTTAGCAATTGCCGCATACTATGATTATGAGATATGGCGATGGACGCCAAAACGGCATTCCTTAACGGCATCTTAAGGAAGAGCTGTATATGATGCAGCCGGAAGGTTTTGTCGATCCTCGTAACGCTAACAAAGTATGCAAGCTCCAATGATCCATTTATGGACTGGTGCAAGCATCTCGAGTTGGAACATTCGCTTTGATGAGATGATCAAAGCGTTTGGTTTATGCGACTTATGGAGAAGCTGCGTTTATAAGAAAGTGAGTGGGAGCTCCGTAGCATTTCTCTGTTATATGTAGATGACATACTCTTGATGGGAAATGATACGACACTCTGGACAGCATTAAGGCCTATTTGAACAAGTGTTTTTCAATGAAGGACCTTGGAGAAGCTGCTTATATATTAGGCATTAAGATCTATAGAGATAGATCGAGACGCCTCATAGGTCTTTCACAAAGCACATACCTTGATAAGATTTTGAAGAGGTTCAAAATGGATCAGTCCAAGAAGGGTTCTTGCCTATGTTACAAGGTGTGAAACCGAGCTCAGCTCGACCACCGACCACGCAAAAGATAAAGAAGAGATGAGTGTCATCCCTATGCTTCAGCCATAGGATCTATTATGTATGCCATGTCTGTGTACTGCACCGATGTAAACCTTGCCGTAAGTTTGGTTGCAAGATAACAAAGTAACCCGACAAGGAACATCGACAGCGATCAAAAATATCCCGAAGTACCGAAAGGACAAAGGACATGTTTCGTTTATGGAGGAGACGAAGAGCTCGTCAGAAGGGTTACGCCGACGCTTAGCTTCGACTCAGATCTGGATGACTCTAAGTCACAAACCGGATACGTGTATATGTTGAATGGTGGAGCAAGAGCTGGTGCAGCCGCAAGCGAGCGCCGTGGCGGGATCTACGTGTGAAGCGGAGTACATGGCGGCCTCGGAGGCAGCGCATGAAGCGATTTGGATGAAGGAGTTCATCACCGACCTAGAGTCATACCCAATGCGTCGGGCCGATCAAACTCTTCTGTGACAACACCGGAGCTATTGCCTAGCCAAGGAGCCCGGTTTCACAAGAAGACCGTGCACATCAAGCGTCGTTTCAACTCCATCCGCGAAAATGTTCAAGATGGAGATATAGAGATTTGCAAAGTGCACACGGATCTGAATGTCGCAGATCCGCTGACTAAACCTCTCTCGCGTGCAAAACATGATCAACACCGTAACTCTATGGGTGTTCGATTCATCACAATGTAACTAGATTGGTGACTCTAGTGCAAGTGGGAGATGTTGGAAATATGCCCTAGAGGCAATAATAAAAGGATTATTATATTTCAATGTTCATGATAATTGTCATTTGTTCATGCTATAACCGTATTATCCGAAATCGTAATACACGTGTGAACACTTAGACCCAATGAGTCCCTAGTGAGCCTCTAGTTGACTAGCTCGTTGATCAATAGATAGTCATGGTTTCGACTATGGACATCGTTGATAACGGATCACATCATTAGGAGAATGATGTGATGGACAAGACCCAATCATAAGCATAGCATAAAAGATCGGATAGTTCGCTTGCTAGAAGCTTTGCCAATGTCAAGTATCTATTCCTTCGACCATGAGATCGTGTAACTCCGGTTACCGTGAGGAGTGCCTTGGGTGTATCAAACGTCACAACGAATCGGGTGACTATAAAGGTGCATTACGGTATCTCCGAAAGTATCTGTTGGGTTGACACGGATCGAGATCGGATTTGTCACTCCATATGACGGAGAGGTATCTCGGGCCCACTCGGTAATGCATCATCATAATGAGCTCAATGTGACCAAGGTGTTGGTCACGGATCATGCATTACGGATGCGAGTAAAGTGACTTACCGTAACGAGACCGAACAAGGTATTGGGATACCGACGATCGAGTCTCGCAAGTAATGTACCGATTGACAAAGGGAATTGTATATGTGGTTTGATCGAATCCTCGACATCGTGGTTCAACCGATGAAATCATCGAGGAGCATGTGGGAGCCAACATGGATATCCGCACCCGCTGTTGGTTATTGCCCGAGAGTCGCCTCGGTCATGTCTGCGTGTCTCCCAACCCGTAGGGTCTACACACTTAAGGTTCGGTGGCGCTAGGGTTAGTAGGAAGTCAAGTATGTGACCACCGAATGTTGTTCGGAGTCCCGGATGAGATCCCGGATGTCACGAGGAGTTCCGTAAGGGTCCGGAGGTAAAGAATAATATATAGGAAGTGGTGTTTCGGCCATCGGGAAAGTTTCGGGGTTTCGGTAAAAGCACGGACCACCGGAAGGGTCCCGGGGGTCCACCGGGTGGGGCCACCTATCCCGGAGGGCCCCATGGGCTGAGAGGGAAAGGGAACCAGCCCACAAGGGGCTGGTGCGCCCCCCTAGGGTCCACCCCCTGCGCCTAGGGTTGAAACCCTAGGGGGGGGCGCCCACCGGCTTGGGGGGTACTCCACCCCCCTTGGCCGCCGCCCCCCCTGGAGATTGGATCTCCAGGGGCCACCCCAGTGGTGCCTATATAAAGGGGGAGGGAGGGGGCTGCTGTACACAACTCCCAAGGCGCAGCCCTCCTCCCCAACACATCTCCTCCTCCGTAGAGCTCAGTGAAGCCACGCCGAGATCGCTTCTCCACCATCATCACGCCGTCGTCTGCCGGTGGAGCTGTCTTCCTCAACCTCTCCTTCCCCTTGCTGGATCAAGAAGGAGGAGACGCCGATCGTCCCGTCACGTGTGTTGAACGCGGAGGTGCTGTCCGCTCAAGACTTGGCATCGGTGATCTGAATCACGCTCGAGTACGACTCCATCATCACCTTGCAAGCTTCGCACGCGATCTACAAGTGGTATGTAGATGCAAACTCTCTCCCGTTACTCGTTGCTTAGATGAACTCATAGATGGATCTTGGTGAAGCCGTAGAAAAAAATTTAATTTTCTGCAACGTTCCCCAACAGAGATGTATACAGCTTTGGAACTGTCATCCTTGAGTTGTTTACAGGCATGGCACCTACTCATAACATGTTTAGAGATGGGTTGACCCTGCAGAAACATGCCGAGAATGCATTTCCAGGGATGCTAATGCAGATTGCTGATCCAGTCCTACTGTCCACTGAAGAAGCCAATGCTAATAGTTTGCAGGATGGCAGCAACACAATGGAACACGCCATATTCTCTGTCATGAAGGTTGCGCTATCATGCAGCAAGCAAGCATCGACAGAGAGAATGTGCATCAAAGATGCTGCTGCAGCAATTCACAGGATAAGGGATGTCTATGTTAAAGCAAGACAAAATGAGGGGGTTGTTACAGCTGCATATACCGCAAGGCCTTTTGCTGAAACATCCAGGGAGGCCCCTTGAACTGGCATCATGCACTCACTCTTAATTAATGGCTTTGTAGTAGTTATATATTGCACTCCTGTGGTTTTGATATGTTAGTTTCTAGCTGGCCATGTTCTCTTTGCTTCTTGATCTGCCTTTTGCAGCCTGTCTGTCACTTTGCTTGCAACAGTTCATATGGTTTGTATATGGGGATGCCTACATTGTGAACTGGTAATATCATTTGTACCGGCTACTATTTGTGCTAAATACAAATATTAGTGAATCCCTTCCATCTAAAAGACTGCATGATATATGCACTAATAACACGACCGGACAAATCTGTACTTTGTTCCCAGGAGTTTAGGTGGTCATTATATGATGGTAGATTTGTATAAATGAAGGGCAGATACAAGATAAATATGGCCATCTTGATTCTGTACTATTAGAAGAAGAAAAGGAAACTCTTTTAGATGGAGAAAGGATATCCGGTACTTACGGAGCCATGTCACAGGCAATACTTGTCTTCAGTGTCTTCTATCTGCTGCCCTTTAAAAATGCAACTATTTTCCCTGCTTTTGGGAAGGGAACACGGTGTTAAGTAGGGAGCGAGGAAATAACAACGCTATTGAGAAAAAGGAAGTGATATAATAATAATAATAGTGACTGCTACTGAGACATCAAGTATATGCTATGTATGCATCCTATAAGATGTAAGTAGTTCGGTTTTTGCCACTCCAAAGTTTTGACCCTCTTCTTGTTCCTGCTCCGGCTCTGTAAAATATGGCAATCAAAATCAAATGCCAAGACCAAAATATGGAAAAATCCAATTTCATTCATTCTTAGTATCATTCCCCTCTCCCACGACCAAATACTACTGTTATTTGTGTGTGTTTCAACTCCAACAGGATGATTCGGTAGGCACTCACATTCAACTAGAGGCTGCTCGATTCAGGCAGCCAAATTTTACGTATACCCTAAATTAATCTCAGAAACCATGGATTAGTTCCTATGGATTTGCACAGTCAAAGTATTCAGAGGTACTGCCGCTAGATTTGGAGGAATCAACCGGAGGATTTTAGCGGATAAAAGAGGGATGAACAAAAATTCCGCGCTTACTTACGGAACAAATTAAGCGCGCAGACGAGCTGACGAGCGCAGGCTGAAACCCCTGGCCGGCGGGTCCGGCGTTGCCGGAGGGGACAGGGGAGGCGAGGCGAGGGGTGTGCCGCTGTGGTGTGGTGTGGACTGTGGGCGGGGTCGCTGGAGCGAGCGACTGCCGTGGAGGGTGGTTTGTGAAAAAGTATAGGATGGAAATATTGTGTGTTGTTGTATTGATCTGACCCAGGTGTGGGTATATATAGAGTACAATATGTGAGAGAGAGTTGGAGTAGGGGACAAGTCGTACATGATTTAAACCAATCCTATCTGTAACTCCTAATCTCTAACTTAAACATAATTATACTTCTAATATTCCCCCTCAGTCGTAGCGTGAGTGAAGCGAACGATTGCGACTGAATTTGAAGTCTTGCGCTTCCGCCGTCCTCTCCGCTGCACCATCATCAACTGCGTCTCTGATGGCTGATGGGTCGGCACCTAGGGCGGTGACTGCGTCCCCTTCTGGTGCCTTCCCTGTCTTCTCCTCTAGCCGATCATGGTGATGTAGACGTGGTCGAGGTAGTCGTGGTCGATGGTGTGGTCGTCGTGGATGACGGCCGCGACAAAACCGAGGCGCAAAAAAGCGCTATTACGGAGCTGCGAGACGTGGACGATGCACCGCGGATGTCGGAGGGTGTCGTCGGCGATGAGTCCACCGGTTTTGCCAAGACCGGAGGAAGCCCATCGAGCACACATCGGTTTTGCCGTAACCGTGTGGCGTGTAGGGTCGCCACCGTAGTGACGCCGTGTCGATGCAGTCCTGTAGTTGTGGATGACGCGGTCGATGCCGCTGCGTGGACGCGGTCATTGCCGTCGTCGAGGTCGCGTCTTGCAGAAAAGTCTGTCAGAGGACGCTAGGTGTCCATCTTGTGGACGAGACGGTGGCGGTGTGTTGACGAAGATGTTGGTGAAGACCACGTTGATGAAGACCTTGGCGATGAAGTGTCGGCTATAGCGTCGCAGCGGCGTGTCAGACGATGTGTCGCTTGAAGGCGTCCCTGGTGACGACGAATTGTTGACGCCGTGTCATACTGAAGAAGTATGTTGGCTCGTAACCTGGTGTAGTCGTACAACTCAGTGCAGGGATTCAGCTCGATGAAGAATATCAGGTGCAGATCATGATGATGTCGTCGTGCTCGGTGTAGGTACAGATCGGCGGTGTAGGTTGATGCAGGAGGTGATGTAGCTCTGGTTGGGATGCAGCGCTCGGTGGAGGAGTCATCGCCCAATGCTTGTGCAGGTGCGGCCGGCAATATCTCGGGAGTCTGCTCAGTGTAGTAGGAGTCGATCATTCGTCGACGTTGCAGGAACTCGCCCTCCCGTGATCCAAGCTGTGCAGTCGTGCCGGTCCGGGAAAGACGCGCATCTTGTGAAGCAGATGAAGCAGATGAAGGCCTAGAAGACTCACAGGCTGTTGTACCTCACGTAATGAGGCATCACGCATGCATCTGGTAACCATCTGATCCGCCCGCGGTGTTGTTCGTACGTGGGCAGTTTGGCGATGTAGAGCCCGATCGTGCATGGCGTTGGTTCCCGTCGCGGCAGGTTGGATGGGCTCGGTGCAGTCGCACGCAACGTGGAGTCGAGCCATGCGGAAAATGCGGATCCCTCCCGCGATCGATCGGAGTTGGAGACGGCGCGATTGGTGTCGAGGGCTTGGCCGCGTGAGAGCGTGGAGTCGCTCCACCGGACTGCCTGGGCCATGCGTGCCGAGCGGTTGCATCGGCCGGCTGCTCCAGCGCCCGGCCATGCTTGTGTCTTTGGAACGCCAGCGCCCCATGCTTGCTCCAGCGCGTACGTACGTGTCCGCCGCGTGCCCAGCGATCTGTCATTGCCTTTTTTTTGCTGTAGATGGAGTTCTCGATGTCGCTCGCTGGTGGAGTTTGGATCTTGAAGCCGGCCACATGCGGCGGAGCGCGATGGAGATGACCGTGGCACCGTGATCGCCGCCGAATCTTGCACTGATTTTCACCGGGATTTTCACCAAAATTTGAGGGTCGTCGGGATTTATTTGTGGCTACTGGAAACTAATCAAGCAGAGAATTGATCTATGGATCTAATGATAGGGAACTCGAAATTGAATCTAAACTACAAGACCGATCTAATCTTTGATTGATCGGGTGTCGCGCCCCCGGGAAGAGGAGATTAATCTCCCCGGGGGCGGCGCGCTGCGGAAGTGGTGGAAGAACCTAGGATCGGCGTCGTTGGACAAACCGCTCCGATACCATGTGAAAAAGTATAGGATGGAAATATTGTGTGTTGTTGTATTGATCTGACTCAGGTGCGGGTATATATAGAGTACAATATGTGAGAGAGAGAGTTGGAGTAGGGGAAAGTCGTACATGATTTAAACCAATCCTATCTGTAACTCCTAATCTCTAACTTAAACATAATTATACTTTTAATATGGTTGACTGGCAGGGGCAAGGGCGTGAAGAGTGGTGCACATGGCAGCGTGGACTTCTAGTCGAGTTCACCGCCGGCGGCTAGGAACGGCGGCGGGCTACTGTGATGTGTGTGCATGGAGTAATAATAACGGATTTGCAATTAGTTCTCAGTGATCTCCGCGGCCGTCGGATTTATTGCGTCAGGATTCGTGCGTTCAGACATGGGCTGGTTGTTCCGGGAGTTGCCTTGTCTCATGTGGTTTGTAGGCTATTTAGCGATAATTCATCCTGGAGCCCGGGCTCATCTGCTCCCTCTCAGCAAAAAATTCGAAAAAAATACAATAAAAATTCAAAAAAATTCAAATTTTTTTTGGTGGTAGATAATTTGACGCGTGAGGTGCGCCCCAAAATTCAATTTATTTGGACATCTGAGTAGCTCTCGGCAAAAAAGACAAACCGGGTCAAAACAGTGCGTGAACAGTAAACATTTTTACAGACCCTGATTTTGTCTTTTTTGCCAAGAGCTGCTCAGATGCTCAAATGAGTTGAATTTTGGGGCGCACCTCACGCGTAAAATTATGTACCACCACAAAAAAAATTGGAATTTTTTAATTTTTCTAGTATTTTTTTTAAAAAAAATTCTAAGCGTGGGTGCAGCTGAGCCCGGGTGCAGTTAGCCGCACTCGCTATTTAGGGCCTTTATTAGGGCATGTACAATGGTTCTATCTTAAGAATGCCACGTAGGATAAATGATGAGGTGAAGGAGAAAGAAATCATAAGAGAAGGCTTGTCTTCTCTTATTTAAGAGAAGACAAGAGATGATCTCTTAGCACAATTTGTCTCACCATGTTTTTAGGAACAGCTAATTATTAAAGATAAGGCTAAGAAATGACCCATTGTAGACATGAATTTTGTCACCTCTAATTTACATGCAAAACTTAAGATAAGACTATCTTATCAACCATTGTACATGCCCTTACTCTCTTTAGGCATTTTTCCTTTCCTGTTGGTTAAACTTGCTTGTTTGGCCCACAATGTTTCACGGGCTGGGGTGCTAGGCAGCCATGCATGTGTGTTTGCGCTACATTTTTCTTGTTTTTTCTCTATTTTCTCTTTTATGGTCTTTTGAGAAAAAAACTTTCGTTCTACTCATCAACCGTAAGGTAGTACAAAAAACATCAGATGTAAAAAAAAATTACATCTAGCGACTACTATAAACATTGAAGCGAGCCGAAGGCACGCCGCCGACATCGTCCCTCCATCATCGGAGCCGGACAAACCTTGTTGTAGTAGACAGTCGGAAAGTCGTCCTGCTAAGACCCCAAAGGGTCAGTGCAACAAAACAATCGCCATCGATGAAGAAGCATAGATCAGAAAGATCCAACCTGTAGACAGACGAACATAGATGAACGGAGACTGGATCCATCAAAAACAAGTGCCGACCGAATACCACGAGATCCGCCAAAGACAAACCTCCACACTCCCTCTAACAACGCTAGAAGCACCACCAACAACGATGTAGTCAGGCCCAAGGCAACATGGGCCTTGGCTCGGGGCGTGCCACCAAAATTCTTTTGTTAATTGTAGACATAGTAACACTATTAAGTACTGTTGAATATTATAGCATGCACCATAGTTAGCCCGGGGCGTGGCTCTTGGCTGGCTACCACTGGCCACCAGGATGGGGGCTAGATGGGGAGAATCTTATTTCATCTTCAGGAAGCCGCCGCCATCTCGCCTTCCAAAGCAGGGCACTAACCCTATCAAAAACATACAAAAATCCCAAAAAATGGAGCCCTCCCGCCGATAAAGACCACGGTCCATCGCGCCTCTATGGCTCTAAGGCCACAGAAGACGAGGTAGGCTGGCGGCTGCATGGCGGGAGGCATTGAAAACCTTAGCGTGGGTGCCCTTCTATTTACCTAGAAAAATTGAAAGGCGAGTTCTCTTTTTAGACAAGCAATTTTCGCACTAGGCCACCACTTCTTTGCAGAACCCGCTTGTGAAATTTTCACAGTGCAGTCGCTTTTCCCCCTGAACCGAGCTTGTCCCCTTTCCATTTACATAGGAAATATTCAGTTCATCCAGAACGTAAGTGTTATGATCCTACTATCAACAGCAACAGGGATCTTCGATTTTCTCTCGCTCAAGTGATTTGATTCAATCCATCAATCCGATTACAGAGAGAAGAGAAGATGGATGGAAGTTTGCCAAAATCATCCCCACTAGCGGCTAACATAGAACCCACTACGTGGACGGGCCTAGGGGCCGAGCTGACTTGCGGGTCCCACCAGCCAGATCATCAGTAGTAGTAGCTTCAGTCTGAATGTTGCTCTGCACTTGCGCTTGTTCAGTTTCGACAGTAGTAGCTTCAGTCTGAATATTGTCCTGCAGTTGCGCTGGTTCAACTTCGACCACTCGATTCAGCCTACGTTGTTCTGCTTCTGCAGATTTGACCATGGCACGAGCTCGACACCTCTGACGCTTCTCCCAACGACGCTCCATTCGGGACGTGATAGTAAGGAGATAAGAAAGAGAGAGCGAGTTCGATGCACTAATAGGAAACCCGATGCTGCGTGCCCGCACTTGAAACACCTGATACGGGGCAAAAACCCATTAGCACTGACGACAACAAGTTCAGAAAGATAGAAGGAACAACCAGATTGCAGGAACACCATCAGCTACTAGCCATCCGCGAGAATGCCACAACAGCATCAGGTACTAGCCAGACAGAGATCAACAGCTCCGGTCGTCGGTCCAGCCCCCATTTGAGTGTGTGCCAGCTCCCGGCATTCTGCAGCAGCAGCAGCAGCAGCGAATACATACAGATTAGACAAGTCAATCCAACGAAACCAAATGTCCAATCAAGAGTGGAGAGATTAATCTGTTCAGATCGTCGTAATTCTTCGATATGAAGAGAGGCTGCATTTCAGGAGAACCAGTGAAAATGATAAACTCATTTCAAGGTCAGCATGACGGCACAGCCCAATCTGCGGGCACTCTTAAGCTTATTATTTTCTTCTAGAAATATTCCGAATTTAATTTAGCCTTTTACCCAGTCAAGGCGGGTGTCTATCCTTGATGTCATTCTCGATACATTAATGAGGCAAAGACTAGCTAGAGAAGATAGCAGGCATCGTTTTCTAAAAGACTAACCAGTCCATAATAATTGTAAAATGCCAAAAACAAGGAAAGAGAAAACAAGATACAAATCACTTCCTGACATCTACTAGACAGAAAGGGTATTATCCCGTACATATTATTGAGCATACAAATGGTACACAAACTCCTCTCGTTTGTGTACCAAAGGTTGGTACATAAGCCTGACAGTGGCGACGTGTGAGATCAATGGAGGGAGGAGCCTCAACGATATTTGGTTAAGGAAGAAACAAAATGTAAGGTAGTACCCGGTTCCCTCGTCTTGTAGCACTGGGATAAGCACTCTATTCTCGTTTGGCAATGAGTTCTCGAAACGGAAAAAACTATAGCAAACACTTTTCGCACTGGGCTACCACCTTTTTGCAGATCCCCCTTGTGCAATTTCCGCAAAGTAGACGATCCAATCCAACAAAACCAAATTCCCAATCAAGGCGAAGAGATTAATCTGTTCGCTAATTCAGGTTGCGGCAATTCTTCAGTGCGGACAGAGGCTGCATATCAGGAAAACCAGTGAAAAATAATGACCTCATTTCGAAGCTAGAATGACAACACAGTCCAATCAGATGGCACCGTTCAGCTTAACTTTTTTTTTTTTAAGAAATATTTCGAATTAATTTCATTTGATCATTTACCCAGTCTATACTTGCTGTCATTCTCGAAACATTAAGGGGGCAACAACTAGCAAGAGAAGACAATGGGGTATCATTTTCTAAAAGACTAGTTGGTCTGTAATAATTGTAATATGCCGTGGATATTATGGAGCATACAAATGCTTGGCCTTCCTGGCCCCTCTCGTTTATAGTGCATACAAGATAGTGCCAAAGGTAGGAGGTGCATTCTAGGCAACGGCGCAGGCAGGAAAGCAGCCTTCTCCTCGGAAACTAGAAGCAGCAAATCAAAAGGTGTGTGATTCATACCTTGGTTCACATTTCTCTAGGTCAAATTCAACGTGGCCACTTTTTGGAATGGTTGTCGAACCTTGTATTTGCAAATACCAATTTTTTGGATCGTATAGAGCACACAAGCACCAAAACTGAATTGAGGTTATAAAAAGGATGAATTCAGAAAGAAAAAAATGGAAGAAGGTAGAGAAAAACATAATAATAATAATAGGGTTGAAGATATATTAAATGATACTCCCTCCGTCCGAAAAAGCTTTTGAAGAACAAGCTTGGGACAAGCTTTTTCGGACGGAGGGAGTACCAGAGAAGGATAGCCATAAAATAAAATTGATAAGAATATGTTTGTTGGTTAGCATATGGAATTACTCAAAGCTTACATGTCTTCTCTGATTCCCAGCGTCTTCGATGTTACCTTTTCTCCTGTTGCTTCTCTTGCCATACGTACTCCAACCAGCATCAGTGAGAGCATTCAGCAATAGGAGTGATGTGAATTCCTTGCTGGCATTCAAGTCAAGCCTAAGAAACCAGCATGGTGTCCTAGCTACATGGAACACAACTACTGACTTCTGTCAGTGGCCTGGCGTCGGTTGCAGCATTAAGCACAAGCAAAGGGTCACAGTGCTTAACCTCTCTTTTGAGGGCCTTGGTGGCACGATCGCACCTTCCATTGGGAACCTCTCCTTCTTGAGAATTCTAGACCTCAGCCAGAACAATCTGCAAGGTGAAATACCTTCATCAATTGGTCATCTGTCTCGCTTACGGTATCTTGATTTGTCCAACAACTCACTGCATGGTGAAGTAAATGCTGGATTGAAGAATTGCACCAACCTTGAAAGAATCAACACTGGCACAAACCGTTTGACTGGAAAAATTCCTGCTTGGCTCGGAAACTTGTCAAGTCTCACCGGCATAGACCTGGCCGAAAACAACTTCACTGGAATCATCCCGTCATCACTTGCCAATCTCTCAGCAATGCAAATAATCAATTTCTTCAGAAACCAACTCGAGGGTGCCATCCCTGAGGGCCTTGGCAGGCTCGGTAGCCTTGCCGCCATAATCCTGGATGGAAATCATCTCTCAGGCACCATCCCTACAGCTCTCTTCAACCTTTCCTCTCTAATACAGTTCAGTGTGGTAGAAAATGAATTGGGCGGTAAACTGCCATCAGACTTTGGGGATCACCTCCCAAATCTCAAGAGCCTACTCTTCGGTGGTAACCACTTTACAGGAAACCTTCCAGCTTCTCTTGTCAACTCAACTGAGATATTTCAGCTAGATGTCGCCTTCAACAACTTCACCGGAAGATTGCCTCCAGAGATCGGAATGCTCTGCCCAGACTACCTCAGCCTTGGAGTAAATCAGTTCATGGCGACTACCGTGCAGGACTGGGAGTTTATGACGTTGTTGACAAACTGCACACGCCTCCGTGTACTTAACCTCCAGTTCAACATGCTAGGTGGTGTGCTGCCTAGCTCAGTTGCCAATCTATCAACACAACTCCAAGTGCTATATGTTGGAGTCAATGAGATTTCCGGAAAGATACCATTTGGTATAGGCAATCTTGTTGGGCTAAACCGATTGCAGCTAGCTCGTAACCGATTTTCTGGTGCCTTGCCTGACACCATAGGAAGGCTAAATTCACTACAATCCCTGCAGTTGTATAGTAACCTACTGACAGGCTTCATGCCATCCTCACTTGGGAACTTGACGCAGCTCCTAACCCTGTACACAGATCACAACATGTTTGAGGGGCCTCTTCCAGCAAGCCTTGGGAACCTAAGAGAGATAACTAGAGCAAACTTTGCGAACAACAAGTTCACAGGTCCATTGCCTAAAGAGATCTTTAACCTATCGTCCCTGTCAGACGTCCTGGATTTGTCGAGCAATTACTTTGTTGGTCCTCTTCCACCTGAAGTAGGCGGCTTGACAAACCTTGCACGCCTATACTTGTCACAGAACAACTTGTCAGGGCCCCTACCTAATGCACTCAGCAATTGCCAGAGCTTGACAGAACTCGGGTTGGACGACAACTCCTTTGGTAGTAGCATTCCCTCATCTATTAGCAAAATGCGAGGTCTGATGATGCTAAATCTTACAAAGAACACACTTTCAGGTGTGATTCCTCAAGATTTAGGTCTAATGGGTGGCCTTGAAGTGTTATACCTAGCACGCAACAACTTGTCTGGTCATATCCCAGAAAGTTTGGAAAACATGGCATCATTGTACCAGTTAGACCTGTCCTTCAACCATCTGGATGGCAAAGTTCCATCACGGGGAGTTTTCAGTAATGCATCTGAGTTTTCGTTTGATGGGAATTTGGGGCTTTGTGGTGGTATATCAGAGTTACATTTGCCCCCATGCCAGCCAGAATCCGTGGAACATGGCTTGACCAAACGCCATTTGACTATCATCCTAGTTACCGCAATTGCTGGCATAATTCTTGCTTTGAGTTTGATGCTTGTTTTCTTCACAATGAGAAAGAAATCAAAAGCTCGGTCTACAACCACAGGGGGATTCCAGTTGATGGATGACAATTATCCCAGAGTAACTTATGCTGAACTGGTTCAAGGAACAAGTGGCTTTGCAGTAGACAATTTGCTCGGCAGAGGAAGGTATGGATCGGTGTATAAGTGTTGTTTGCTGCTAAAAAATACGATGACCACAGTAGCTGTGAAGGTTTTTGATCTTCAACAGTCCGGCTCTTCCAAAAGCTTTCTAGCTGAGTGTGAGGCACTTAGCAAGATCCGCCATCGCAATTTGATTAGTCTCGTAACCTGTTGTTCAAGCTCTGACTCGAACCAAAACGACTTCAAAGCCATTGTGTTCGAGTTCATGCCTAATGGGAGCCTAGATAGGTGGTTACACACAGATGTACATGTATCGCATCACCTCCAAGGCTTGACATTGATGCAGAGACTAAATATTGCAGTTGGTATTGTTGATGCACTAGATTATTTGCACAACAATTGTGAACCACCAGTAATTCACTGTGACTTGAAGCCAAGCAACATTCTTCTCAATGAGGATTTAGTTGCTCAAGTTGGGGACTTTGGCCTTGCAAAGATTCTTTCTGAACCAGCAGCTGACCAACTGATCAATTCAAAGAGCACAGTTGGAATAAGGGGAACAATTGGGTATGTCGCTCCAGGTAGCTCAACTTTTCTCTAACATTACATACTGCACAACATCAACTTATCGTGCAAAATTACTGATTCTTGTCTATGCAATGTAGAATATGGTGAAAACGGTCAAGTTTCTTCATGTGGAGATGTATACAGCTTTGGAACTGTCATCCTTGAGTTGTTTATAGGCGTGGCACCTACTCATGACATGTTTAGAGATGGGTTGACCCTGCAGAAACATGCCGAGAATGCATTTCCAGGGATGCTAATGCAGATTGTTGATCCAGTCCTACTGTCCACTGAAGAAGCCAATGCTAATAGTTTGCAGGATGGCAGCAACACAATGGAACACGCCATATTCTCTGTAATGAAGGTTGCGCTATCATGCAGCAAGCAAGCACCGACAGAGAGAATGTGCATCAAAGATGCTGCTGCAGCAATTCACAAGATAAGGGATGGCTATGTTAAAGGAAGACAAAACGAGGAAGTTGTTAGAGGTAATGCAAGGCATTTTGCTGAAGCATCCACGCCAGCACCCTAAAGTGACGCCACACACTCACGCCCAATAAATTGGCTCTGTAGTTTTGCACTTTACGTGTGATTTTGATATGTTAGTTTCTAGCTGGACATGTTCTTTTAGCTTGTTGGTCTGTCCTTTGCAGCCTGTCTGGCCATGTAACGGTTATTATGGTTTGTATGTGGGGATGTCTACATTGTGAACTAGTAATCTCATTTGTATCGGCTACCGTTTGTCTTGTCTTTGCTAAATACTGATATTAGTGAATTTCCTTTCATCTAAAATAAAGTTATATCTGCATGACATATACACCAATAGTATGCTCATAATAACACGACCAGACAAATATATACTTTGTTCACAGGAGTTTAAGTGGTCATTATATGATGGAAGATTTGTATAAACGATGGGCAGATACAAGCTGAATATTTATATCTTACTTATGTTCTACTGGAAGAAAATAAGGAACTCTTTTAGATGGAGAAAGGATATCCGGTACTCACCATACTCAGGGGTTCATTATAGCGCCATGTCACAGCCAATACTTGTCTTCAGTGCCTTCTATCTGTCCTTTATAAATCCAACCATGTTTTCTCCTGCTTTTGGGAAGGGGGCATAGAATCAATGTTCAGAAGACATCGAGAAAATAACAACGCGGTTCAGAGAAAGGAAGTGAACATCACTGAAATAATGATACTGCTACTGAGACATCAAGTAATATGATATGTATGCATCTTATAAAGTGTAGTTCGCCTTGTGCCGCTCCAAACTCTTGACCCTGTTCTTCTTATTCCTCCAGCTCTACAACATATGACAATCCAAGTCAAACACCAATACCATAGCCATGATGCTTATTCTGGCTCTGCTATACTACTGCCAAGACTTCAACTCCTACTGGTCCATTTTGCCATTATTCATGGCAAGAGCCAACTTCATTCATCTCCAGATTCTTTCCAAGAATATCCCACAACAAAATACTACAGTATTATTTTTGTGTTTTCCAACAGGAAGATTTGATAGGCGCTCACATTCACATAGACACTGCTCGATTCAGTCAGCCCCGCTAAGCATTCCCTGGATGAATCTCTGAAACCATGGATTATTTTGTACGGATATTTGCACAGATCGAAGTGTTCTAGCTGTTAGATCCGTCGGGATCGGTTAGGCTAGATATTCCGGTAGTTCTTACCTTCTCCTTGGTGCTATGAACTGCCGCCGGTGGCCATGGTGGGATGGTGACGGCGATGGCAGTGAGTGATGGCGTCGGTGGGCTTCCCATCGCTTCAGTGCCTCCCTCTGGATCGGATTAGGGTTAAGAGTGGGGAACAGTGGCGGCGACGAACCTCGTACCCTGTGCCCCTGGTCCCCACCTCCTCTTTATAGCACTGCGCGACAGGGGCCCACCAGCCTTGCTTGGGCTGGACGCCCCCGATCAGGGCGTGGGTCAAGGGCCCAATGAGCCGTTGGGCCCATTGGTGGAGAGATCAATCTAACATTCTCCCCCTTGATCTCATCATATACTTTTAACTTTATACTTTGAAATAACTCTTTTCAAAGTACTCATTCCATCACAGATTTGCATCTAGAGCATGTCTCATCATCACGGTCTATCCCGATAGAATCAACACCTACAACACACTCTTCTGTTTTGAAACAGTTTCTTTAACCTTGGGCCCTTTTATTGTCCGGAAATGATAGACTATACCATAAAACCCATGTTGACTGTGTGTTCTCCGAACACACTGGGCGGTAAGCCTTTAATAAGCAGATCTGCAAATACTTGTCTGTTGCTTTCATGCTCCAAGCATTTCAACATAATTCCGGACTTTCTCCTTAACAACGTATAACTTTGTGTCAATGTGTTTGGCACCAACACTTGACTCGTTGTCACAGGAGCGAAAGACTTAAAATAGCTATTGCTGTTGTCAACCATTATCAACTCCGGGTACAGGTCTCCTTAACCATTTTGCCTGTCCCTTAGCCTCATATCAAGCTATAAAATATCTTTGCATCACATTGATGATAATTGTTTCATTCTTTGGAGCTTTTCCACACAAAAACCTCCAAGTAGAAAGTTAGCGACAATTGTGGATTTCGCTATACATTTCACGAGTCCTGTCTTTGTACTCACAATCTTTTGAGAGCACTTATTTCTTTCTGCATGAGGCCAATATTCTTGACTCCATTCCAGTGATCTATATCTGGACTGGACATTACCAAAACAACCCGGTTACGTGAACTGTGTCACGGTAATGATATACTTTTGCATTCATTAAGCTTCCAACAGCTGAAGCATATGGTACCATATTCATCTGGTCTATTTCGTATTGACTTTTGGAACACTAAAGTTCCCAAAATCATTACCCTTTACTATAAGAACAGGTGTAGGTTTTCTCGCATGCATACTTTAGAAACCTTTCTAAGCATGTCCATGCGACATTACTAATACCCCTTTTATTCTTTTCTTCGTGAATCTCGATACTTATAACGAGAGACACTCTACCGAGAACTCTTTTGAAATTTGAGGACAAGAACTTCTTTTCTCCTCCTGCAGTAGGTTGACATCACCACTAGCAAGTAGGATGTCATCCACATGCACATGATTAGGAAATGAATTTCCCATTCTATAACTTTGCACGAATACAATTGTCCTCTCATTTTCTTTAACCCAAAACAACATTTGATTGCTTTAGTCCATAAAATACTTCTTTAGGCAGTATCCCCTGTGTTCTTTGCTTTTTCATCTGATATAACTCAGATCATGATGTGCTACCAACACTCATTGTAATCTATTCAGTGCAAAACGCGCAAAAACCTTTTGATTTAAGTCGTGTTTTACACCTTTACACATTTCCTTTAGAGTCACATTGACCTTGTAGACCCTTTACAGCCTACTGTTTATGCTCCATTGGAAATTACTTATGAGTCCCAAACATCGTTGGGATTCACCAATTTCATTTCATCTCACATAGTCTCTTATCATCTAGATAAGCAGACACTTCTCAAAACTCGATTGAGCGCTTTAAATGAGGTGGGATCAACCTCCATTTGAATTTCACTAACATAGACTTTATAGTAATCAGAAGTATCTGATTTTCTCATTCCTTGAGACCATTTGTGTCTCAGGTACTAGCACTTCTTTCATATGGGGCTGTTGTTGCTCTGTCAT
This sequence comes from Aegilops speltoides, assembly GCA_021437245.1. Classification (NCBI taxonomy): domain Eukaryota; kingdom Viridiplantae; phylum Streptophyta; class Magnoliopsida; order Poales; family Poaceae; genus Aegilops; species Aegilops speltoides. Next base: position 486,213,407 of record CM038146.1, read on the forward strand.
TGCCAAGAGGCAAATTATTGTAGTCTTTCATTTCCAAGAGGCAATAGGTTTTACAGGAACCTTTATCATAAGATCCATGTTAAATCATTCCTCCTTTATAGAGCTAACAATGGGTGTTGTATAGGTCATACAACGTGCTTCCCCAGATACAATCTATTTGAGTCTTAGGTATCTTCATACCATGCTCCCTCAGATTACTCCATCTTCACTAAGAATGGTGTATCTTTAAACTTTATTATTTGGGCTTATTATGTTAAAACTTTCTTCTTTATGGCACTTTAAGCACCGTCTTAGTATTCCTTAGTCTTCTTTTCTTTAGGGGTATTATTATAATCATCGTACTCCCCCGGACGATCACATTCTTCATTAATGGGTATCTCATATTTCTTTCTCCCCCTCGAAATGTGGCAAGAACTTTTCTGTCACAATTTCGAAAAACCATTCACAACTCTTGTGAATTGAGGAAACTTTGAGTATTTACTTCATTTATCTGATTACTTCATATGTAATGAAGTTATCTGTTAACTGGTATGGAAGTACATTTTCCTTATTCCATTTCAGAAACTCAACAGAGTTCTTTATCATTAATACTTTTGCAAGTCACACTTGCATATCATTCTTATCTTTAGGTTCGTCTGTAACTTTTATTCTCTTCGAAGTTATCGATTGCTTAATGACCGTTACACATAAGATGTACGGTCGATACTAGGAAAGCATAATAGCTACTCCATACTTTTCTCCCAGAGTGGGACACATTAAAATCACATGAGTCATCATGTCTTTCTCCTGTCATACAGGATAAGTCTGAGAAAACTTCTGCCGCCATACGGGTTACGCAGGGATTTTCCCAGACTTTTCCTGCCATGCTAGTTTTATCATAATCATCTTTTCCCGCCATGCGGGTAATTCCCTGTAAAGGACATAAATGCCAAAATTGGCTCTTTGACTGCATATTCAATCATCAAATTTAGGAATAAATCCGAATATTCTTTAATACACATGCTTAATCTGACGTTGGTCAAATTAATCACGCATATCAGTTATTGCATCTCATTAAAGATGAGAATTCTTTTCCATGAAGAGTACATGAAGACATTCGTCGAGTAAGACTCTCAATTATATATCTCTTTTCTTTTGAAGCCATTCTTTAAAGAGAACATACTCATCTTTCTTGGTCATCTCTCGGGTCACAAGTACCCAGCCATTTGCTTTCACGAATGAAGGCATGGAAAACTTTTAGTCTGAGAAAAACTTAACCAATAATCAACAATAATGAGCATAAAAATAACCCCATGTTTATCTAGTTAAAAAATATGCACATTAAACTTTTAAAACTTTCTTTTATATTCTAAATCACCGTTGGGCAGAATTAGAACAAAACATCATCCTTCTACATTAATTTCATATCACCGTTGGGCGGAAATGAAAATAATGCATATAACTCATAAACAATGTGATGATAGTATGAACTTTTTTTTTATAGTATGTCTATTAAACAACTGTTAAGAAATAACCATCATCACCAACTTTATTACAGCGGAAACAAGAAATATACATTTCTCTTGTTCAAGAGCATTTCTTGATCATTTATCTGTTCTCTGAAAATTTTGATACAAATTTTATCATAAGCTTTGAACATAAGACTCATAGAATTATAATATCGTCATCATCAACGTTGGTCAGAAAATAACAATACCATAATTAAACTTTAATCAAATGTCTTTCGACTGTTATAGCAAAAGCTATTTGAATCTGATTTCACCCACAAGTGAAAAAAACTTCTCTCAAAAACTGTTCATCCAATTAAATTTTCCGGTTGGATCCAATTTAATTGGAGGATAAAACTTTTACTTTCTTTGTAAAAGAGTACTATTAATTATTTACGCAGCGGAAAATCATGAATAAAAAATTCACGAACTATTACTCTTTACAGAAACTGTTCTTTGACCGAATGAAAATTCATGAACTTTATTATTTTATATATAAAATTCATGGACATTTTCTTTTCAGAAACTTGTATTTTACTTTTCAGAAACTTTCTATTTTCTGAACAATCAAAAATATCAGAAACTTTTTATTTTACTGAAAGAAAATAATAACGATAAAAATAGTTGCAGGGGAGCCAGTCGTCGTGCGGCGCCCTCGCCCAGCACCCAAGACGCTACCCATGGCGGCGGCGACGGCAAGAACGGCGGCTGCCGCCTCCACTTTCAGCCCATTAAGGCCCAATATGAGCTAGGGTTTGCTCGGCCGTCGGATCGATCGGACGGCTATCCGCGACGTTCGGTCGAACAAAACCGCCGCCCGATCGATCCGATCGTACCCTAGCCATTTTCCCCACGCCGTTCTCTCCTCTCGTCTCATCCCCGCAGCGAAAGCGAACGGGCAGCGCCGCCGCCACGCCGCCACCGGCGACGGCGTGGACCTGCCACCGCACCGTGCCGCTGCGCTCTTTTTCCTTTCCCTTCACGCTCTTCTTCCTGTGATATAGAGAGAGATCGGCGCGGCGAGGCCTCCTCTGCTCCCTCGCTCTCTGCAGCGCTCGCTCTGGCCGTCCATCCACCGCGCGAGAGCGCCGGCCGTCGGTGACGGCGTCCACCACCGCGCCGCGCGAGCCTGGCCACTGTCTCTTCCTTTTCCCCCCTCCATTTCACCCATCCCCCACCGCTTCCTGCGACAGAGAGAGAGACAGAGGCGCGACCTGGGCCCTCCTCTGCTGCTCTGTCTGCTCGAACGGCGGTGGGTTCGGGCTGCGCCGGCCGCCGGCGACGGGGCCAATCAGCCACCGCACCGCGAGTCCCTCCCTTTCTTTCCAGTTCTCTGCTCATCCCCCAGCAATAGAGAGAGAGAGAGATCCGGAGACTTTCTGATGCGGCGCCCCCGCTGACCCTTTTGCCGGCGTGCGCGAGCACCTCAAAGGTGAACGCACCGCCGTCAAACGGCTTGGTGGTGGTGCCCTTTGCCCCGTGGGGTGGTTCTTCTTCCCGGATCCTCGGCATGCCGATGCGATTCGGGATCGAGAGGAACGGCGCGGCCATGTGCGGCGGCGCAACATTTCTTTGAGATTTCTTTGCCCTGTCTAGGGTTCTGGGGGGAGGGAGGGATCTTTCTTTCTCTGTTTGTTCTTTGTACCGAAAACCTTAGCCTAGCATGGCCTGATACCATTGTTAGATCCGTCGGGATCGGTTAGGCTAGATATTCCGGTAGTTCTTACCTTCTCCTTGGTGCTATGAACTGCCGCCGGTGGCCATGGTGGGATGGTGACGGCGATGGCAGTGAGTGATGGCGTCGGTGGGCTTCCCATCGCTTCAAGCCTCCTCCGGATCGGATTAGGGTTAAGAGTGGGGAACGATGGCGGCGACGAACCTCGTACCACTGCCCCCGGTCCCCACCTCCTCTTTATAGCATCACATGACGAGGGCCCACCACCCTTGCTTAATGGGCGCCCCGATCGTAGGCGTGGGTCAAGGGCCCAATGAGCCGTTGGGCCCATTGGTGGAGAGATCAATCTAACACTAGCCTCTACAGAGTTACTGCCTCTAGATTGGAGGATTCGACTGGAGGATTTTATAGCAGATAAAAGAGGGAGGCGGGTGCGGTGTATACGAACAGACCAGATTAAGCCCGTATACGAACTGGCGACCGCCGAGTAAAACTCAGGCGGCAGGCGGGTGCGGCGTTGCTGGAGGGAAGAGAGAGAGGAGGCGAGGGGTGTGCCCCTATGGTGTCGACTGGGGGCGGGGTCGCAGGAGAAAGCGGCTGCCGTTGTGGGTGGTTGACTGGTAGGGGCATGAAGAGTGGTGCGCAAGGCGGCGTGGTTCTGGTCGACGGGTCGAGTTCACCGCCGGCGGCTACGAACGGCAGCGGTGGTCGACTTGGCTTTTTTTTTTAGAACTTCTTTTTTATGAGAACTTTCGAGTTGTGTCTGGGCGTCATGTGGTTTGTAGGCTCTTTATGGGCCTTTTTCTCTTTTTCTGACTTGTTTGGCCCAACATCTTACAGGTGTATTCTTTCTATTGCTTAAAGATGGCATTAATCAAGGACGCAATATTCAACGGTGAATGTTTCGTCGGTGCACACTTTTGCCTTTGGATTTTTCTTCTTTCCGAGGAAACTTCCCTTATAAAACAAGAAATAGAGTGAGGTAGAGGATATTTTTCATGAGAAAAGGAGCTACATGAAGTTTTTTTTTTTTTGAGATTAGCTACATGAAGTTTTAGAAGTCAGGAAAGCATACTTTTTTGCTGTGTCTAATAAAGTTTTAGAATTGTTTAATGTTTTCGCTATTTTGTAAAAATTAAAATGCTTTAGCAGGTGCGTCTACACCCATGTCCCAAAGATCCACACCCGAGTAAAGTACTCTTTCTGATATCGAAATTTCGAAAAGAGTAAAGCGTATTTTTCATCACTAAACTCGTCGGCTGATGCAAATATGGTCCATCGATTTCACAACCACACAGGTTGTACCATGAACTTTCAAAAATCGGACGCATTTAGCCCCCCATTTGCATACAACGCATTCTGCACCAGAAATCTTTGACCAAGTAGGTCAAAACATGGTAAATCGAAGCACATGCACGCACGCAAAAAGATGCGTTGACTTTTGGGTAGGGACGCAAGGATGCATCCTGATTGGATGACTCGATCTTAATCTTTCCTACTCCCTTCTTTCCGGTTTATAGAGCTTGTCTCAAAAAGTTTATTTTTTCGTTATATAAGTCTCAATTCTACTTACCATCACATGTTCCGATTTTAAGGTGTATTAAATCACTGCATGCAAGGAAGAAAAAAAAACTCACCAATGCATGTAGAATTTCTTTTTTTTTTGCGGGAAAAACTTCCAATCTATTCATCTTCAATCATGGTATTACAACGAATACTAGAACTAATAAAAATTACATCCAGATCCGTAGACCACCTAGCGACGACTACAAGCACTGAAGCGAGCCGAAGGCGCGCCGCTGCCATCGCCCCTCCCTCGTCGGAGCCGGGCAAACCTTGTTGTAGTAGACAGTCGGGAAGTCGTCGTGCTAAGGCCCCATAGAACCAACGCACCAGAACAGCAACCGCCGCAGATGAAGAGTGTAGATTAAAAGGATCGAACCTGAAGACACACGAACGAAGACGAACGACGAACAGATCCGAGCACATCCACCAAAGACAAATCAGCCGGAGACACAACTCCACACGCCCACCGATGATGCTGGATGCATCACCGGAACGGGGGCTACGCGGGGAGACCTTTATTCCATCTTCAGGGAGCCGCCGCCGTCTCGCCTTCCTGAGCAGGACGCAAACCCTAACAAAGATCGAAAAAAAAATCTAAAAACGGAGCCCTCCCACCGGCAAGGGGCGAGATCCACTCCGCCTCCATGGCCCTAAGGCCAACGGAGACGGGACGGACCGGCGCCGGCGCCGGCGGGAGGCAGAGTACCGTAGCTTTTTGGAGGGGCGGCTGGCTAGGTCTTCAACTGGAAAACGATATGTCAATGCATGTAGAATTTCTTGGTCATTAAGTGGTCATTCCTACATGTGGTGTAATTAATGCATCGGTATACACAAATTTTTGAGAAAAACGAGAATACTAATTAAGTACTTTTGCAAACTACGGAATTAATTCCATCATTCATCATCTATCTTGGTTGAAGAGATTTTCAAATTAAGTCATATAAACCGGGAAGGAGGGAGTAAATGTTAAGTGTCACACATGTGACATGAATCACTGGTCATGGCGTTTTTTACAACTAAATTGCCATTTGAAAAGAAAAAACAAGCCCCAAAAAACTAAAACTTGCCATCCGAAAAGAAGTCGACATGCTTGACAACTAAAGTTGTCATACTCGTGTCACTAAATTTGCCCTAAAAAACATTCAGAGTTGTCATGCATTTGTGCCATATACTTAACAGGTCCTAATCTTTTGAGTACTACGTGTAGCAACTATAGCAAGTGGCATGCATGTATGCATCCTCCAAGACAGACAACTAGTGCCCAACCGACGACCTAGATGGGTTTTATATACTCCTCCCATACTGAGCAAATCCATGCATCGCCACTCTTATATCCATGCACGCGACTTGCACGCTGATTAGGATATGAACCCTGCAGATCTAGATGGATCGGATCGAGCTTGCAGATAACAGTTTATAAAGCAGCACGAGCTCGAGCAGGCCACACGACACCAACTCGTACACACAAATTACCACCAGAGCGGATCCAAAAGTATAGTAGCAGTACTCCGGGCTCCGGCACCAACCACGGCAATGGCTTCACCGGCGGCAGGCTGCCCGGCGGCCTACGCATGGGCGCCGCAGGACGGGTGAGCACTGAGCACACAGCAAACAAACACGACGCTTCGTTTCTGCCAGCACCTGTAGATCACAGGGTTTTTCCTTTTCCTTCTGAGAATTAATTTGTGGGTTTTAATTTTGACCCATCCATGGATGGAGCAGGGCTCAGCGCGGGCAGAAGGTGTTCATGCAGGTCTGCGCGGGGTGCCACGTCATGCTCCCCTACGCCGGCCTCCAGGCGGCGGCGCAGGGCGAGGTAGGAGCTCAGACGGCCGAGATCATGGTCGCAGAAGAAGCTGTGACCGCTGCGAGATCCCCGTCCGGTTGCTCATACACGCCGGACCTCACAGCCCTCACCACAAAAGTAAGACACCTTTTTTTTTTATGAAACACATGTAGACGCTTGATTCGTTACTGAAAGAATAAAACCTTAACTCTTGAAATAAATCTAAAAAAATGCGAGCACACATGTGAAGTCTAGGATATGAATCAAGATGGTAAGGTTTCACTAGTACAAAAATCTGACCATCTAAGCTAGTTCGGTTTGCAACCATGCTCAAATTTCAGTGTTTTCTTAGATCGAACGGTTCTTAATTTAGCGTTGACTTAGAAATAGTAGCATTTCTCGGTCGCATGAGAAGTAACAAAACCACTAGTATTTTATACATGCTTCGTTGTTCTTTTTCCCTCTAGATCCATGAAGGGGCGGCTCTGTACACCACAGGGGGCAAGATCACGACGACGATGCCAAGGATGCTCACCGGCGGTGTCTCCATGTGCCAAGAGCTGATGAAGAAGATGGCGCCACCGAGCGCCATGTGGATGCAGTTTGCCCAGCCCTACATTGGGACAACTATCCAGATGGCTTGATCGGCCCATCGACGTCCAGAGTTTGGAGTCACGCTACGGTGAAGCTTACCTGTTTCCTTGAAGATTCCACATGTATCTTTGTGCTGAATCGAGTAGTACCGAGAATAAATCCATAGGCACGTCGTGTTTAGAATGGAGGGAAGCATTTTGATATGAAGTGTTCCCATGATTTTTATGGAGTGTACCTTCGTTCTCAATGTACATTAATGGCGAGCGAGTCCACATGAAAGACATCAACATTTCACGCAAAAAAAAAGACATCAACTCCCATAACGTGTTTTTATTGAATGTGTTTTCAGTCTCGATGTACATCGTAACGGTGAGCATGTGCACATGATAGGCAATCATTCTAAAGCACAAAAGGGAAATATCAGCTCCAGTACCGTGTTTATGGATGCATGTGAGCCTTAGAAAGCCGTGAAGGCCCATGGCCATGTGCATGAAACAATAGATGCAGAAGTCGAGGATAACTCCGTGGAAAAAAAATATGAAAGGTTGTTTCAAGTATTTTTGTCGATGCTCTGGAAACCTGCCTTGCCAAGGTGAAAACAGTTTCTACACCAGTAGAAAAGCGCCTTCCCCACTGTGAAGTAGTCAGGGCCGGGGCCACGACACCCCATTCCAGAATCTAACGCACTTCACTCCACTCTTATCCTCAGAGACTCGCATCAACGACGCCTGATCACAGATAATGCAATAGCTCCAAGACAAACTCCTCAGAAACTAAAAAAAAAAAATCACTCGCATGTATTTTTCATATTCCGGAATTAATATTTAGGAAGTAGATATTTTTCATTTTACTACACGCATAATAGACAATCATGTATTTTTATAAACCTTGGCCAAATATCTCCCTTGATATTTGAGTAAGCTATAATAGAGGTGAATGTCAACATATATTTGCAATTATGTAAGTGACATAAATTAATATGTGAAGACTTGCAAATTTCTTCTTTTCCATGTTTCTATAATCTATACGAATGTATGTCAAAAAATAATTATTGAAACCATAAATTGTAATTATAAGATCATACTCCCTCCGTTCCAAAATATAAGGTGTATTTTTTTCTTTTAAAAAAGTCAAACTTCTCTAACTTTAACCAAGTTATAGACAAAAATATCAATGTCTAGAATACCAAATCATTATTACTAGGTTCAACATGAAATATATTTTGTATTGTAACTTTTATATACTTTCTATAAAATTGGTCAAATATATACAATGTTTGACTTTTTCAAAAATTAATACACATTATATTTTAGGAACGGAGGGAGTATGCTGAAATAGGTTGTAATTGTTAGGAAGTAAAAAAACTTAGTATAAATAAAGTATATCCATATATTTATTTTCTAATTAAACTATCATATTGCAACAAGACGAATCAAGATGTCACGTGCATATGGCTCAGCAATGCAAATGTTACTGATGCATCACCTAATTCAGTGACCAGTGGCGGATCCAGGAATTCAACTTTGGGTGTTCAAATTTTTTTTAGCCTAACATCAATTTTTTTTCCTGTTTCAGCATAGAGTTAGTCCTCAAAAATTTAATTTTTTACTGTTTTTATTACTAATAATGAAATCAATCAGATTAGATCAGGACAGTGACATGTACAAACCTATATCTCTCTAAATCCAAATCAACGAATGCAATTTCATGTTGGAACTCTGGATGGGATTCACCATAGGCTTGTGATTGAGATTGTTGGCAGTTGGCAGTTGGAACAAGATCAAGACGTGCCTGGCGTCAACAACCTTGCGGCGGCCCTCACGCCGCTCGTCCCCACCGCATTACCCGTCACCCGTATGGCCGTATGTCCTGCTGCAGCATCCGCATCAGCGGCCGCGGGCATGGCACTGCCGCATTGTACGGCTTGACCATGGGGGCTCCATCCCGTCCAGTGTTGGCGGCTTCGTCGAGCTCTCCATCGGTACAGCCGCACCGAGCGCCGCCGTGGTCGTCCGTCTCTGGCGCCGATTGACGGCTGATTTGGACTGAATGAGTTTTTTTATCAGTGGACTGAATGAGCTTTTTTACTGAATGAGTCATTATAGTCTGTTGTGTAGTCTCAAGCATGTACCATACTACTAGTTTTTTTTGTCATATATACCTATATTTTTGTGTGCAGAAAGATGTACATCCATGACCTGTGTTGGCTCCGCCCCTGTCAGTGACAAATGGAGAGGAGAGAGAAAGTACTTGTTGCATTCGTAGGGCACATACCCTTCCATCACATGTTGCTCGCTCGATGGGCAGCCTGTCTTTCACCTAAAGAATGCAATGCATGCAGGGGAGCTGCATGCGACTACATCTTCAGTGTTTACAAGTTTAAATTGATGAGATGTCTATTATCATACTGCCTTCCCATTCCAACATTATGAAAGAAAAGCTGAAACTTTATCTTGTTTTTCAGTAGTTTTACTTTATCTTCCCACGTAGCGACGACTACAAGCACTAAAGCAAGCGGAAGACGCGCCGCCGTCATCGCCCCTCCTTTGCCGGAGCCGAGAAAAACTTGTTGTACTAGACCGTCGGAAAGTCATTGTGCTAAGGCCCCATAGGACCAACTCATCAGAACAACCGTCGTCGTAGAAGAGTAGCGTAGATCAGAAGGACCAATCTGAAGACACACAAACGTAGTTGAACTATGAACAGATCTGAGCAAATCCACCAAGGACAGATCCGCAGGAGACACACTTCCACACGCCCACCGACGATGCTAGGCGCATCACCGGGACGGGGGCTAAGCGGGAAAAAAAACATTATTGCATCATCAGGGAGCCGCCACCGTCTCGTCTTCCTGATCAGGACACAAACCCTAACAGAACTCAAAGAAACATCTAAAAATGGAGCCTTCCCGCCGGCAAGGGCCGGGATCCACCGGCCGTCATGACCCTAAGGCCACCGGAGACAAGGCGGACCGGCGGCGGCGATGGAAGGCAGCGGAACCCTATGCTATGCTTTTTGGGAGGAGGCGGCCGTGAAAATTAGCTGCTAGAGTAATCTCACCGCCCAGATGGGAAAATATCTAGTGCTACCAATCTTTACGTGCTACCGTGATACAAGATTTTGGGCCGTCGGATTCTCAGATCAGACGGCTCTCAACAACTCTGCCACATTTGCAAAAAAAGCCTACGAGGAGTCCAAAAATCACGCACAGGTCCAGCTGATCCCACATCTCCTGGATGCCGTCCGATTTAAGAATCCGACGGCCCAGATGCCCGTATCACGGTAGCATCTAAGTCTTGGTAGCACCAGATACTCTCCCCCGCCCAGATAGCATGGACCGGCCTATGGGCCGTGTACATCAATGACGACGGCGTTAATTTCTTCCACCAAAGACAAAGAGAAGCCATGATAGAGCGTTTGGAAACCCGCCTTGACAAGACGGAAACGGGCTCCATTCCCCCGGCAGAAAGGCGCCTTCTTCAGTGTGCTTCCACGTCACCCCAATCCAATCCAATCCAATCCAGAGCCCAAGGAGCTCCGCCACACTCCCAACCGTCCCACTCACCACACCACACTTATCTGCAGAGAGTGAGCCGCCGCAGCAGCGCCCGCTCACGGACACATATCCACCTCCAACCACGTACGCCGGTGGCCACACACACACTTGCGCCGGAGCTCAGGTCAGGCGTACGTTCCAATGGCGGCCTCGCCGACGGGGGTCTCATGCCCGGTCTACCCGTGGCCGAGCGACGCGTAAGCACGCCACACCAGCCACCAACACTCACTCACCTATTCTTCTAAGCATCTTTGTGGGGTTGTGATGGGCTCGCAGGGCGCAGCGCCGGGCCAAGGTGTTCATGCAGAGCGACTGCGCGGCGTGCCACTCCGCGCTCCCCTACGCCGGCCTCCGCAACGCGGCGCTACTGGGCGAGGTGCAGGTGGGAGCCATGACGGCCGAGATCCTCGTCGCCGCCGCGGCCACGGAGGAGGCGCTGCCGGCGACGGGGATGACGCCGCCCCAGTACACGCCGGACCTCGCCACCGTCGCCACAAGAGTAAGCACAAGATGCACACAGCTAGCTCGTCAAAAGATACACACAGCTATGTTTGACACTGTATGTTTTTCTTGTGAACAGATCCAGGGCGGGCTGCGGTGCAACCTCTACTCCGCTGGGACGGCGACGACGCCCGTTAGGGCAATGCTCGCCGGCGGCGCCGCGGTGTGCCAGGAGCTCAACAAGAGCCCCGTCTGGCTGCAATTTGCCCAGGCTTTCCAGGCAGTTTGATGGGACGGACCCATCTCCAGTGACACGCCCTGCTCTGCTGAAGCTCGTCTCATTTCTGCCAAGATGTACGTCTGTCAGTGTCACATATGTACAAATCACATCACATTGCACCTTGTGCTGGATCAAGCAGTATCAAAATAAAGCACCCCTGTGCAGCCGTTCCATGTCAAATGCACGCATGCATTCCAGACAGGCCGTGGGCTCATGTTGTCTTGTGTTGCTCATAGGCCATAGCAGCCAATATATTGTGACAGTAATGGGCAATATTATCCACTGCGGGTTTTACAAGGAGATGCAGAGAGGTAAATACAAAGCCCAATAACCAGTGAGCACCGTCAAATCATAGAAAAAACAGGCCAACCTGGCATCGATCACACGCACATAAACTACAGCAGTTATGATCATAGTTTTGTTATCAAGAAAGAAACGTTATGCGTTCCAAATCAAAAAACTGTGTAGCAAAGTCAGCCCACAATAATTACAGTGCCTGGAAAAGATCACCCGAGACAGAAATTAGATTAGGCTATGACACTCACTTTCCGAGCTACTCTTGTCTCCGATCTGATCAGCTCCTTCTGTTTGCGATTCCGAGTAAATGATCGGCGTTCATTCCTTTACCGGATGGGGCTCTTCCGCTGAATCAGTGTCTACAGTTTGTTCTCTGTATGCTTCCTTGTGATCCACGGCCTGCGCGTTCGAATGCTGGAACCTCGGTAGCGCGCCGAGCTGTTTTAGGCTCTCGCCCTGCCTCGCGATCACCATCTCCAGGTACTTGCTGTGTTCTTCTACTTGCAGCTGCATCTTTCTTTGGAGCTGTGGAGAGGGAAAAAATAAAAAAGAGAACCCAAGTTACTAAAATAGATGAAAGTCCGCACGCCTTCTCTTGACAGTTCCAAGGAGAATATGCATACCTCAAGCTGTGCATGAAGCTGCTTCTGCAAGCCAATCTGAGTTCTTAGCCCTTCACTAGCCTCCATGTGTCTGCGCCAAGTGTGAAGTGAATAATTAGAACTCTGGAACTCGCACACACACACACACACACACAAAAAAAAACTTTACTGTGGACTGGGCATTGCACCATTTCATGGATGTCTTTGAAATACATCTGAAGCTAAAATAGGTTACTGATGGCATACGTATCTTCCAGGTTGGTGCACAGGTGGTACATATATACAACACAAATTTACGTCAAGGCAGTCTTTACAACAGTAATAAAAAGCAAAGATATAAATTTACGTCAAGACGGTCTTTACAATAGTAATAAAAGCAAGGATATATCAGCTAAAGATTATCTCACTTCATGTTCTGGGAGCAAACTTCATCCATGTGGCCGCTTCTCTCCACTGAAGTGCCTGCTAAAATAAAGAAAATAGAAGTAAGCATAAAACCTTACATTTCAACAATTTTCTTTAAATTTAACTAGAGGCTACACATAACTAACATAATGTAAGAAAACAAAAACAATTATAATGGTAAAGTAATATGTCTGCTGAGGTATCCTAGTTTGCTACAATATGATAGTCAGTGCATGTTTTGCAATGATGACATTAAACCAGCGTTGCGACATAGAGAGACACAAACCATCAGATGATTCAGATTGATGGCGAACTGTACGATACTTCTGCAAAAGAGTAACCCGCGGCCATCAGGAAAATACAGAAGAAATATAAAAGAACTCACTGAAAACTCAGAAGGAACAAACGTAGACCTGTAGATGGCTTTTTACATGGTATATAGTTAACCCTTCAACCTTCATAACTTTCTGGACTGCTTTTGGAGTTGCTTCTGCAGGAAGAGGGCTTAGAATTAGATAAATGAAAATGTCTAGCAAAAAGAGCACAACAAAGACCAACATGACTGTACAGACAGACACATGTTAATATTTCTGGTTTAAAAGGATACATTACCCCATACAATTTCATCAGTGAACAAAGCACGATTAGCAGAAAAATAAAGCGTAAAAGAAACTACATTTAAAAAAGCGCAAGAAAGCATCAGTGATCATACTTTCACTTCCACCAAGCTTGTCAACGGCGTCAACAAACTTCTCATGGAGCTCAGGTGTCCAGCGCATCCTTGACTTGGTTGGAGTAGTGTCTGAACAAGGTAAATTATCACTGCAAAGTTCATCCACGTTGAAAGAACTCGATCTGTTTTTCTGCCCATGAAAATATGCATAATTTGAAGGTGTCATACTTGCAGCAGCTGCCTGCAAATGAGGTGATAACTTCATTAAGCATGTGGCAAAATTCAACAAAATTATCTCTGGAGCTGCAAGAAGGTGGAGTGGAGTTCTCCCAAACAGGGCCCTAAGTACGATGAAGGGTTGGTCATCATATTGTTTTGCAGTTAGTAAAGCCAAAAGAAAGAGAGGAAACTGAGAACCCCTAGAACAATTAAAGCAAATCACAAGCGAAAAATCAGTCAAATGAGATGGATACCTTAAGCACAGATCCACCAGATCCTGAACTTCCCAGAAATTGCTCTGTACGCCCAGATGAATACCACTCTTTTTGCTTTGCAAGGTGGGTACTATGATCAATTGTAATGATGTCTTGGCTTTGTTGGCTAACAATCACGTTTCGTTGATCAGAAACATCAATGGTTGCTGGATATTCAAATACCCCTGGGAGTGGTCCTTGACCCCAGTTTATTTCTTCAGATACTTTGGGATAGACCATCCTTAAATAATCTGGATTACCAGTGTATGATGCATGTCCTGATGGCAGTGAAGTATCACAACCAGATATTGCAATAACATGTGATCCAAAAGACAGTTTCCCTTTAGGTGATCCATCGTTGATACGAAGATCTGAAGTGAAATTGGAAGCTGACATATATGGCTGACATAAGGTACCGAATGAGGTGATAGAACTACCGCACAGATCCCTTTCAATGTAAGATGTCCTATACTCTGGAAAACTAGGAACTGTGACTTCAGAGAGTACTTGTACTACATTAATATCTGATGAAACAAACCGAGGAACTTCTCCGTTGCGAAACTGACTCATTATTGATGTATGGCCGCGTGCATTACTCCATCGATGATCCACCTCAGTCCACTAAAATTGATCTCTGATCATATCATTGGGGAAGTGTAAGGGCCTATCCGATTCTAACTTGGAAGGAAATCAGTGAAAAAATTATTTTTCCCTGGTCTTGTTCAGTCGTTGAGATAATTGGAGCGTCTTATTTTCCCAGGTTGCTGACCAGTGAGAATTTGTCTTCTACGAATATGCAAGCCAATAGACAATTATTACTATAAACCCCCAAATGGCAAATCAGTGAGGTTATTAAAATTGTGTATATCAAACAGGTTATGCATCTTAGTAAAGAAAAAACGTAGTTGAACACCAGAATCATGATGTGAATCGCGCATTGGTAATTGCCAGTTATACTTCTAGAGACTGAGAGTAAACTCAAGATTGTAATCAAAAAGTAACAGGAACAAATTGCAAAGGATTGAGACACATGTGCAACATGATTTGCAGATTCAATCCCTTCTTAAACATAAAAGATAAAAAGCAAAGAAGTATTCAAGAACTGTAGAACAAGCCCCAACTCCAGCAGTTTCCAGAAGAAACATAATTAATGGAATGGAAGAACCAATAACTAATCTTCTTTTTTTGGAGGGAACAAATAACTAATCTGAGAGAGAAATCAGACAAAAGAGTTGCAAAAAAGAGTAACTTGATGTGGATTCTGCGTTTCTGTTACAGAATTAGTTGAATCGATGTTGATACTTACTTGTTTCTTTGGAGAACGGGATCGTAGAAGAACAGGATTGAAGTTTAAGCAAAGATGTGATACTAGAATCAATTCAGGGGCTAAGAATGGAAAGGAGTTCAATTCGTTGTGTGCATAGGGGAGGGTAGGTGGGGCTATGGCTCTAGACGGGGAGCCTGAATCTGCTAAATGTATCTAAATTTCTATAACCATCAAGCAGATAGTCCACCAATATTTTAAACTGACTCCATTTTATTTTAAAAATAGGGACCACATGGAGTTACTTCCTGTGTAATGGATATTTTAAAACCTGCCAGCTATTGACTTATTGTATGCATCAACCACCCAGAGGTAGATTGATTAGAAAAATATTAAAGCTTTACAAGGCAGAACATAGATATACATGCTGCCAAGCTGGATTGATAATACTGCAAAGGGAACTATGGCAACAGATATACAGCTGCTAGTTTGGTCTGACCGAAATACAGAAGTTGTGAATTAACCTATTACACCGATCAGTTAGGAGGTTGTAAAAAAAACTGACACGGTTACATAAAAGCAGTTTCAGGACATGGTAGAGCTATCTTGCCCAGGCCTTATGCTTGGTTCTAAACCATGTGGATGAAGCAATATTCCATAAAACAATAAGCTTGCAATCATGGAGTATCTTTTTGGCAACTAGGTGCTTTGGAGTTGACAAGCCCAATTTGGCATGTAACAGAAGGTTGTTTAAAAGCTGGCATGACAACGTCTCTTTCTAAATTACCTTTATCCAAAACTATGCATCTTCTCATTTTGTATGAAAAGGGAGAGCTGGAATACAGCACTTCGTAAATAATTTATTAATCATGCTTTAGAGTTCTGACTTGGTGCAGGTGGAGTCTAGAAGCACAAACAGGCAAAATAATAGGGAAGAAAATGTCAGCTGTGTATCGGTTATGCAAATTGGAAAATGATTTCTCTTCAGTAACTTCATCAAAGGGAAAAAAATGCATGTCATACAAAATGTGGATCATGTCATACAAAATCAACATGTCATTCGTACTTTAAAACATTTTCCTATCGTTGTGAATTTGTAACTATGAAAACTGTATTGTACAACAAGTTTATAGTCAAAGTTCAACTTTTAATAGCGTGGACACCTTATGTAGATCAACATAAGGAGTACTTTGGTTGGTCTTCTTTTTTTCCTAATGGGATTTGTTTGCCATGATACTACCAGCCGACCAGGCTAGATTAAAGAGACTGGTTTGCATCTTCAAAATCCAAATAAATGTAAAAATCATTTAGCAGACATCAGTCAAACCACGATTGTCCAACAAACACCCTAGAAGACTCATGTCTCATTGGCCAGAAAAAAGAGAACAAAAGATAAGAAAAAATACGATGCAAATAAATCGCCTAAATTGAACATGTGTCCGACAAGAAGATAGTTGTATTCATCATAGATTGCCAATGTATTCATCATAGATTGTCAACTTGGAAGGCGGAAAAGGACGAAAAAGAACCTATTCAATCTTCGTATTTGACCAGTTTATATGCAGTGACTTTTGATCAGTAACAGTTTTTCAACTTTTTATCATGCAGAAAGTGTATTGATTTCCTGCTGTTTAACGTTCATCATATCACCGTCATCACACATGCAAAGTAATTTACTGCAGCCAGCCTGGAAAATAAATTACTTGGAGTGGAAGTGCACATTGCAAATCTCCTGTATTGTCTTGAACTACCGCCACTACTGAACCATTGGATGAGGTTGTTGAACATGGAAAGTGTAGAGACACTGAATCCTTTCGGCAACCTCACCTAAAACGAAGAATAGGTATTTTTATAGAGTTCGCAGCACTGGATGGTTCCATTTGAAATTTGAGAAATGGAGTAGTTACAACTATGAAACTACTTACAGCTATCATGTTGCTCTATTCCATCTCTTCTGCAGTTACATTTCCTGAAATTGAAGCAGTGAAATTTCATGATGAGAACTGGTACAAAAACTTTGAAATTTAACCTAGCTTATAGTAAATACTTGGCTATTGATAATACCGTTCTGTGGAAACAGCTTCATCAAATTGCTTATCTATTTCTGCAAGGTATATTTCAAACAAGGTCGACCTACAGGATCCAATGCATAGATTAAACTTTTAAAATGATCATACAACTCAGCAGGGACACATTTTAGGGTAAAGAGCAAACAGCTTACCGTGGAGGAATTGCTGCCGCAGTAAGAACTGGATGTAGAAGCCATAATACATGCGGTTTACTTTCTAATGACTGCCTTGCATACTCAAGAATGTCATTTTCCTGTTGGAGTTGAAATGCTTGGTTAAAGAGATCACATTATGGTTTTCCTCAACCACACATCAAAATATGGGTATCTTCGTACTAGAAGGACCACACCAAGAAGGCGCAAAAACAGATAACATCATTTCAAGATGGTATACTATCAGCTTTGACAAATTGAAAGGTTTTAGGGCAAAGGGAAGATGATAACAACAAAGGCAACAAAGAAATTTAGATTTCGATAATATTATGTCCATGTCACATATTTTACTTCCTGAGAAACCCGTGAAAAGCATGCTCCTTATAAATTACCAATAAAGGCAGCAGGCATCCTATTGCTCAAAAAAAATTCAGCTCTCATCAATGAATGGTTGATGTCAAATTCTTGTGAGCTGCCAAAGCATGGTTCAGTAACTGTATTCTGGATGTGATTTCATCTAGTTATTAGTGTTCCATCCAGATTTTTAGTACCACAGCACCAGGGACTCAGAGAAGTACATTAGATAGTTGACCCAATGGTGCTTAACAGTGCTGGGCAATGAGGTGTAACTTTTAAATGTCCATAGCTGCCCACTTGGTTTACAGGGGTAGGATTCTTTCATTTAAAAATGATTTCACCAAAACTGATGTTTGCAAGAAAATGAAACTTGGCAAAAGCAAGCTGCAAATAAGACAGAAGATAAAGATACAAAAAACCTTCAAATTAAGAATCTTGTCTGGGCATTCACCCCGATAAGTTCCCTGAAGCAACTGGTGCAGATCAGCATACTGCTTGGATATAGGAAGGGAACTAAAAGCATGCGACACGAAGCTCTCTATCAATGGGTCCCATCGTCTTGAAATCAAACCGAGCAAGCATATCTCCTGTAAAGACGATGCATATATATATATTAATGTTATAATGCAGAGAATGAGTATACAACAGTGTAGATGATTAAAGGCTGTGCCACGAATAGATACCATGACTTCAACGAGGCCACTCTGACAAGAATCTACAGAAACTTTTAAAGGTTCAAACACCTTCATCCACTGCTCCTTGGGGGCACTAAAGATAAAACTAGATCCAGACACAATCCGAACAGTGCGTTCATCAAGTAAGTATGACAAACACCGTCCTCTCCACTGTTTCCACAGAAGAAACTGGTTGATGATTTGTGATTTTCTGCATCGTAAGATTTCTAATGAGTTCAAACCATAGCATGCTACCATGAAAACCGAAGGGCACAACACAGAAGCTGAGAGTGTTTAAGTGCTCATGTACCTAGAGATCACTGGGCTGTCTGGATCACTGAAGCTGTTCTTCTTCACACTGTCCAGAAGTGTGCCCAGTCCTCTCTCAGCCAGAGAAATACACGATGCTGAATCCAGCCGTTCCAGAAGCTCGTTAACCAGAATCCGTGAATGACCCGTGGTGGGAGCTCCTACTTCACCGCCGCTCTTGGTCCGCGTCAAATCAGACAGATCCATATTCAGGATCGACTTCACATACTCTTGGCACGCATCACGCCCACCACTAGCACCAATGCCTTCGATATCCATCCCCACGACCGCCTCGAGAACAGCCCAGATGTTCTCCACACTTGTCGTTTCGGCTTTCAGAAAATGCTTTATGACCAGCTCGGTGGCCGTCGAAAGCGTCTCCGATCGCATGTCCGCGAGGCCCTGCGCGGCAGGAAACAGAACATCAGCACCCACATAATCATAACAAACATTTCGTACATGAAACGTAGTTTCATCGAAATCACCTTTGGGAAACCCGGGCTTGAGGCGAGCTCGGCGAGCACCGCGTCGAACTCCCTTGCGGAGTCCTTGTATTGCCCGGACTCACGCAGGTTCCTGAAGACCTGAACACGACAATGCAGGAACAAATTGGTCATGCCATGGCACCTCACATTCACATACAGCATTCAGCACACAAATCCTGCGGGTGGCTAGTACGGGCCTGAACTACTTATGCAGCACACGGAAGACAGCAATACTGAAGCGCGCGAGCCAGCCAGCGCCATGGCGTCGAGGGGCAGGAGGAGGCGAAACCTAGCGGGGAATGGGGATCGCGGGGCGCGGTAGTACCTCCTCGAAGAAGAGCGCCCAGCGGAGGGCCTTCTGGACGTCGGCGGGGCGCCAGGTGGCGGCGGCGCCGGAGGAGGCGCGGCCGCCGGCGAGGACGAGGATGTCGACGAAGCCCGGCACCAGGGCGAGCACTTCCTCCATCTCCATGGCCGCCATTCCCTTTCCTCAGACCCCTCCTCGCAGTTACCGGCTTCCTCAGGGACGGATCGGCAAGAGAACGGCCCCCAAACCCAAAGCCCTAATTTCTTCCGCGCTCTCTTTTCACCAACTACCCCATACTATCCTGCATTTACGTGTCATAGCTTACAAAGCCCCTGGCCGAGGACGCGAGTGGTGTTAGAAAAGTTCGCCAGGGGTGTGGGTGCATAACGGCCGCGAAGCCCTAGGCACGGCCGCTATATAAGCGGGACGATCGCCTCCCATCCTCCCCCTCCGCCGCCGCCGCCGGGTACCGCCCCCTCTTCCAAGATGTCGAAGCGAGGTACGGCGAAAATTCCCCCCCCTTCCTCCATTTCTTCCCCGCATGATCTTGCTTGGCCTCCGCGTGGTAGTCTCCTAGCGTAGTCCTGGTTGGATCCAGCGGTGTTGTGCCTCGATTTGGAGGCCGGACGCGTGTTTTCTTGCTACTGGTAGTCGCGATTTGTGGCTGTTCTTGGTGAATTTGGTGGTGGTTTAGATGTGGTTCTACTCGGCTGTAGTGATTTTGGGAGTGTGTCGTGGCTTTGCCAGTATTTAGATCCAGTTTAGGGTCTTCGAAGGCCTTGGAAATGAGCGTGTGTCTGTAAAATATGTGCTCCCATCTTTGTTAGATGCCGCTGACTGTAGCTTCACTGAGTCGAAAATGCTCCCACGCATGGTAAATTAGTGCTTTTCTTTCGAGTATTGGTCTGTTAAAGGTTCTTTTCAGTGCAAATAGGTAGGATTTCTTTCAGGCCTGTGAAGCATCGATGCAGTTGCATCTATTGGACAATTGTTTCTCAGATGCTTGTGTTGTATTTATCTTGGCTCAGTAAATAGTTATAATCCTTACTTAGCTGTGAGAGGTTTTTCATGAATCATGGCACTGGTGTGTGGCTGTCATGCATCTCTAGATTATTGGTTTAGTGTACTGTAGATATGTGATCCTTTTGTCTAACTGTCTTCTTGCGTATGCTTGTTCTTGAACTGCAGGGCGTGGAGGATCTGCTGGAAACAAGTTCCGGATGTCGCTGGGTCTGCCGGTGGCAGCCACTGTCAACTGCGCTGACAACACTGGTGCCAAGAACCTGTACATCATCTCCGTGAAGGGAATCAAGGGACGCCTCAACAGGCTTCCTTCTGCCTGCGTTGGTGACATGGTTATGGCCACTGTCAAGAAGGGAAAGCCTGACCTCAGGAAGAAGGTCATGCCGGCTGTCATCGTCAGGCAGCGCAAGCCATGGCGCCGAAAGGACGGTGTCTTCATGTACTTTGAAGGTACTGTTAAGTTCTTATGATGACTGGGTCACTGAGTCATCCTGCATTATATTCTACTGTTATAGTTTAATTTGCCTAGTGAGTTTGCTGTCTATTAAGCTCTTAGGTGCCACTGTTTAATTTTTGGAAACCACTTGATGAACAAATGATGTTCGGAATATCTGCAAAATTTCACGTGCATGTCCTTACTAGAGAAGTTGAGTTCTGGTTTGAAAGAAAATTTAATGCATCATGCACACATTCTATGGGATTGCTTCATTATTTTCAGATGAAGAGTTATCACCTTTTCGCTGTTGTCATTTGTCACAATGAAGCACATATGCAAATTGGCCAGAAGAACATCATAGTGCAATCTTCTATATCTGCATTTTTTCCTCTTTCATGTGTGAATTGTTTAGTCTTAACGGTGTCTTGAGACTTTCTGTGTCTGCATTCTGATATGTCAACCTTCTTCTGTGCAAATGTTGTTGGATAGTAGTGGCTGATTTTGTCAAAATTCAAATCTAATGTTTGGTTTATGTCATATTTGCAGACAACGCTGGAGTCATTGTGAACCCCAAGGGAGAAATGAAAGGTATCCATCATATCATTGCAGATTCAAATTTTTCAGGCAGTTGAAAGTGACAACCATTGAACATGTAGTATACAAGCCATCTGTATTTCAAAGATTAGATAACTAAAGCAGATCAGCACAAGCTATCAACACTTTTTAGCACATGTCATAGCTCTTGTAACAGCCTGATTGATTGACACATTCTTCTATCCTGCAGGTTCTGCCATCACTGGACCGATCGGGAAGGAGTGCGCTGACCTGTGGCCCAGGATCGCCAGCGCAGCGAACGCCATCGTCTGATCTGATCGCCGGAGCAGCTAGATGATCAAAGCTTTGATCGCATGTCCCTCTTTTATTCTAGTTTACTTGTGGCCCTTGAGGATGAGTTTCCTGGATTATGTAATGCTGCTGGATTATGGTCTGTTAGCTTTAAGATTTTGCACTGTGGTTTGGCTACTGAGATTTGGTGAGTTTGAACCTGAAAGAGCTTTTGGTCGGATTTATCTTTGTTGTGGCCACTATTCACCTGAGAGGTCTGGCTTGGATGTTAATTAGTCTGTGCTTGTGATGGACAGGTGAATGTTCGCATTTTTTTTCCTAAGCATTGCTTTGGGGCTAAACTGAGCTGCAAATATGCAGTTGCCATGAACAAAAAAACTACAGTTTTGGAGTATGTTTGGTCCTTTTGCTGTGGCTTGAATAATTTGATGATTTTTGGTTATTTTACTGTTGTAGATAAGATATTCGTTGGTGAACGAAACGACTAAAATAATTCGAAAATTTGTCAGGCAGGGAGGCATTATTGACCGATTCGTGCCTCTAGGCTAAGAGCTACCCCAACAGCTCTGTAAGAGAGATTAAGCAGCGAGCAGCCAATTTTAACTGCAAATTTGCTAGTGAGTTTTTGAAATCTCTGGATGAGGGGCGTCATGTTTGGTTTCTTTCAACCCCATGGCCCATGATCCTCGTTGTATCGCACTTCAAGTGACATTTGATTAATAAAACTTGGTTTTCCCCCTAAAACAAAAAGGCTAAGAGCTACTCCAACAGTTTCGGTATCCTCTCGGCTAAGAGCAACTTTAACAGTTTCTGCTCGACTAAGAGCAATTATCCTACAAAAAAATTAGCATTGTCTGAGAGAAAAGACACTATCAACTCCAACTTAGAGCAACTCGAACAGCTCCTGTATCCCGAAAAAAACATCCCCTGCATTGAAAAATAAACACTCTCAGAGTAAGAGCAATTCCAACAGCTCTCATATCTCAAAATTGTTGTTTAGGGGGAGTTGGGGCAAAAAAAGCTTTCCAACAACCCTTGTGAACCCGGAATAATTTTATGGGATCCCGTAAACTATCCTCAAACTCGCCACGTGTTTATGGCTTTTGGCATGCCGAAACTTCAGCTCCTCGCTTGCACCAAAGCCGCGCCGCCTACCGACGCTACGAGGGCCCCTCTCATGTGTTGTGCATGGCATCCTCCCCACTCAGGCATCCTCCCTGCCGCGTGTTGCCTCCTCCCCGCTCTGGCGTCCTCCCTTGCCTTGCCCCTAACCTGACACGACTAAGGCATTCAGAGATAGTCTTGACCCAATTTTTTCTATGTTTCAGAAAAATTGTATGACAATGTCGCTTCTCATATTTTTTTCCGTATTCATTGTAGATGAACGCTGGTGTACAAAGAGGATGAAGAAATCGAACTTGCGATGGCTTTTTATGCAGACACGGTGGCAAACAAGAAGCCGAAGTGGGTGGGTTCAGTGCCTTGTCAGCTGTTGCTTCTTCGGAAGAAACAAGCCGGTCATGACAAGGTACTAGATAACTACGTTGGTGAGAATCCGGTATATGATTTATAGACTTTTAGAAGAATATTCCGAATGTTAATGGGTTTGTTCTTGTGCATTGCTTGTGTTATCGAAGATCAGTATTTGTTATTTCAACAAAGAAGAAATGCAGCTAGTCAACAAGGTCACAGTAGTTTGAAAAAAAAATGGTTGTGTGAATGGTTGCATATGGTTTTCGAGCTGATATATTTATGATTGGGTTGGAATGGCAGAGAGTACTTCCACTGATAGTTTGAATTTTTTGTAAAGTCCATCTTTGGGATATTAGGAGAAGAATAAGTCCAATTTTTTTCTTTGACAGGAAGACTGTAAGGAAGCCCCCTATAATATAATTGGTGCAACACATCCAAATTGTAAGTATCATACCTTGAATCAATAGGTCTGCAGAAATTGAAACTACAAAATCAATCCAGAACCGAATTCACAAAGCCTCAATATAGCTAATCAACAAATATCCAGTGGCGGCTCCGAGAGACCCTCAATTGCCGATCTGTTTATCGGTGGAACAATAACCTAAACCAAAGCTACCCCTCGTACACTGTCAAGGTAGTACAAAGAACACTAAAAGTAAATATTACATCTAGGTCTGTAGACCACCTAGTGACGACTACAAGCACTGGAGCAAGTTGAAGGCGTGCCGCCGCCATCGCCCCTCCCTCTTCGAAGTAAGGCAAATATTGTTGTAGTAGACAGTCGGGAAGTCTTCGTGTTAAGGCCCCATAAGATCAACGCACCAGAACAACAACCACCGCCAATGAAAAGAGGTGTAGATCAGAAGGATCCAACCCGCAGATACACAGACGTAGACGAACGAAAACCAGATCCAGTCGGATCCACCAAAGACAAACGCCGACCAGATCCCACGAGATCCGTCGAAGATAAACCTCTGCACCTTCCGACGACACTTGAAACATTACTGGGACAAGGGCTAGGCGGGGAGGACCTTATTCCATCTTCAAGAAGCCGTCGACGCCTCATATTCTTGAGCATGGCAAAAACCCTAACAAAACTCAGAAAAGCACCTAAAAACGGAGCCCTCCCGCCGGCAAGAGCCGGGATCCACCGCGCGTTCATGGTCCAAGGACCATAGGAAACGAGGAGGACCAGTGGCGGCGCGAGAGCCAGGGAAACCCTAGACGTGAGTTCACAGAAGAGCAGGAACAAAGGGGTACCAGCATCTACTAAGTTACTAAGCTCTCTAAAATTGAAGCCTTGCTAACTTTATTTCGAAAGTATAACATTTTTTGTAATCTTTGAAATTTTGAAGGAATGATGGTTTTTAATTTACAAAATTTTGTAAATTTAAGATTTTTTAAAAATTGTGAACATCTTGTGATTATAGAACTTCGTCAGATAAAAAAGGTAGCCAGCTTTTATGAGCTAGCGTGTGGAGCGAGCGAGTGGAACCGGAAGCCAAACTGAACGAGAGCAGTACTTGCATTGTTTCTAGAATGGCAGCTTCTAAATACTCCCTCCGTTCGGAATTACTTGTCGTAGAAATGGATGTATCTAGATGTATTTTAGTTCTAGATACATCCATTTCCAAGACAAGTAATTCCGAACGGAGGGAGTACCATTTAACGCCGAGGACAAAACATGTACAAACATCACAACCACGAAGTGAACAAGTTTACTCTCCTCTTGGAGTAAATACGGTCTCTAACAATGGTCCTTAACGATATACGAACGAAAAACTACCACGAAATATAATTAAAAGCCTAAGTCAACATAGATAAAATTAAAACTAAACAACCGACCACAGTAACCTGCTAGAGAAAAAAAACATTCCATCAATGAAAAATGGCACGGTCTAGTACGTTAGGGCATCTCCAACACTGACTCTCAAACTGCCCGCATCTGTCTGGACTCAACTGTTCGGACCGCGAAATCCATCCAACACGCTGTCCGGATTAATTTTTTTCGCAAAAACCGAGACCAAACGTGGGGGGAGGGGTGTTGCGGGAGCCCAGACATGAGAAATGTCAGATTCGACACCCCCCCCCCCCCGCCCCGCCCACCAAAAAAGAAGGCCGAGCCCCCGTGGAACGAGCGGAAGCCGAATGAAGGCAGTTGGACAGTTGGCGCGTGACCGCCGATTTTACATCTCATGTAGATGGAAGGTGTTGTATTTTACACCTCCGGGAGGCAGAAATGTTTTTTTTTTTTGCATCTACATCATCTGTTGGAGATTGGTTTTGGGGTCTCGAAGATGCAAAAGTTGGTTATTTTTGCATCTACATCATCTCCTGAAGATGCTCTAAGTGTTCTTCCTTGCTTGTTTTGCCAAGCCATTTTTTTTGTCTTGAGCTTTGTTGACTTGTGTGTTGGCCAAGCTGGTGGGTCGCCCTACTCTACACTTGTGTGCTAGTTCGGATGAATCAAGGCCGAATGCCGGGCCCTACTCTACGCTTGTCAACGTGGGTGCCCTTTGCTGCTGTTTTATTAGGATACATGCGACTAGAATAGAGCAAAGAAATAGCTGCTGCCAGCCGTAAGGCCTTCCCATAAAAAAAATGAAAAGGAAAAAAAGAAATAGCTGCTGCCATCTTTTGTACTTGGGTCTGATTTTGTAAATTGAGAACTACTGAGGATTAAGAAGAAATATTGATTGCAATTGTTCTGTGCCATGAAATATTGGAAAAAATTATTTGCATCATCAATTCGCTCTTTTCGTCTCATCACATCTACACCATTGACATCCATAGGGTTTGCAACTAAAAATGGGGCCTAGGTCGAGGCAGGGATAGTGGGCCTTTTAGCGTTGCCCATGCTTAGCGAGCTTCTTCTCTGTCTTTGAAGACTTCAACTTCACTATCTGGGGCGAGGCGCGCTGGAGTCGGATTGCTAAGTCGAAGAAGTTGGTCGGAACGTCATCCCTGGGCCACAGTGTCATAAATATCTCTTCCATTGTCGGCTTGATCAGATTGAGTAGCTCGCCAATTTGCTTTAGTCTGTCGGGGAGAAGGTCAAGCCGGCTGGTTTCTTGGAACTGCGCCCAGAAAGCCCGGAGTACTTCCTGCTCAGGATCATTGAGCTCTTGATAGTACTTGTGGGCGCTCGCGGCACTCTGGGGCAGGTCGGCGAAGATCTCTGCGTGGTGCCAAATTTGAGTTAGCACGGCATAGCTGTTGCTTCCAAATCGACATTGGAGAAGATATGGTTGACCATCGACAATCTGCTTGGCTTGCTCTACTTCATCTCGAGCATTGCGACGGACGAGGTTGGATTCCTTCAGACTATACTCAAGCAGTTTAATTTGGTCACCCAGCTTGGTCTTCTCGGCCTTCAGCTGGTCGCACTCAGTCTGGCTCTTCTTGAGCTCCTGCTGAAGTAGGCCGGATGCATCCTGGGCGGCCTGGCACACATCCCGGGCCGCCTGGCACGCCTCTTGTTCTTGCACAAGTTTGGCAGTAGTCTTTTCGGCCTCTTTTTGGATGTCCTGGAGCTGTTGGTTGCTGGAATTGAGCTGGTTCCTCAACTCAGTCATGCGCCTTTCAACTACTGCATTCAAGTTTGGAGGGGTCAGCACAAATGTTGCAAATATGCAAGTTATATATGGTGGAAGGAGTTGCAGTAGGAATAGTCGAGCTTACCCATGGAATCACTAAGACTTTTGGAGAGATTTTCATTCTTATGCTCGGCTTCGGCGAGTAGTATCTTGAGTCGGGCTATCTCGTTCTCCAAACGATTGTTGTCCCGAGCTGCAGCCTGTATAAAAAAATTCCAAGTTACAGGAAGGTTATCATGGATAAGGGCTCCTGCTAAGAGAATTTGATCCCCAAGCCGACCTTCGCAGCCCGACACAAGTCTCGAGGGCTACTGGATTTGCGTTAATTCAAAGGCAGTACGTGTTACTCTAAGAAGATTCAATCCTAAGGTCGGTTTGCTAAGCCAACCTAAGTCTCGAGGGTTACTGCACATCGGTTTAATCTAAGTTTGAGTTTTACGAGGAGAGTATCGACTCTCAGACCAGTCCTCCAGCCCGATCTGAGTCTTGGGGGCTATTTGGATCACTGATTTTGACCAAGCAAAGCTATTCCCAAGGATATTTTGATCCCCAAGGTGGGCATTCTGCCCGGCCGTGTCTCGGGGGCTACTGCACCATCTTTTATCTTGATCAAAATTAAGACGAACTACAACCTAGTTTGTGTTAAACCGGACTCCAACTCGGGGGCTAGCGTGCACAAAAGTGCTAAGTTGAGCTACATGACTCATGGTGTAGACCGGATTTAGTTCTGGGCCACACCTTGAGAGCTACCGGCTATACATCTATGTAGAAATCAGATGCATAAGTAAAATTACCTCCATGCCAGGACCAAAGGCGCCCGTCATCCGTATAACACCGATCTGCATCTCGTGGGCCTTCTCATTCAAGTACTTCATCGCATCTCGCTGGGCCTCATTCAGGTAATGGTTGACCCCCGATTTCTGGACTTCCCAGCGCCCCAATACGGGCGCGACTTTTGAACCATTGACAGACATCTCGCCAAGAGGCTGCTGGGTCAGGACCGCATTGCCCGATGTGCTGGGGCCAGACAATCGCAGGGGCATGTCATCTCCAATGACCGTATCGACCAGTGGCCCATGGCGCAAGGTCGGGACAACGACTGCCGGCGGTGGCGGTGCTTGGAGATCTTGAGTTGATGGAGTCGGGGAGTTAACCACCTCGACATTTTCTTTAGGCCCGATCTCCCGGTTGTCAAATCCAGGAGCCTTAGGCTGGCCTTGTTCGCCTGCGGTAGCTGCAGGCGGGCTTCTTGACATCGACATCGACTAGATCTTTCAGAGTATAGTGTTGTGGACTTGCGCTCTGTTTCTAAGGTAGGACATGTGCAAAGCGGTATATATAGCCATCACCCAGGGGCTATCGAAGGATGATATTAATTACATCCAATAAATTTGAAAAAGGGAAGACACTAATGCATACCATAAAACGCCATTTTATTTATATTGACAGTGCAACACATACTACAAACCACTGCATGTGCAATTTATTATAAGATTTCGCAGGGGTACAAGTATAGTATATGTTGAATGTCACATTTAATATTACCTTTTTTTTGGCTTTCCACTATCTGGCTCATAATCACCTACCATATGCAAGGTTTCTACCCATTGTGGAGAGGCTGACCTGCCGCTCATTTTTTGTCATGAGAAAACGACCCGCAAAGACGCAAAATGCAATTAAACCTAAAAAAATACATCTTGAAAACCTTTGGTGCTTTCAGTGTGCCATGCTGAATTTGCCAATGGTTTTTTTGTTGTTGCGGTTTTGGCGCACCTTACCTGGAAAAAAACTATGGACGAATCGTGACCTAGTTCTCTACTCCCTCCGTTCTTGAAAGTGTACTTTTAACTTTGTTGGAAAGTCAAACACTTTTTATGTTTGGTCATATTTTCACTATAATACATCAACAATTATATCATTAAATCAGTAGCATTAGATTCATGATAGAATATATTTTCATCATATATCTATTTGGTTTCACAAACATTGATATATTTTTACAAAAACTCGGTCACACTTTGACATAGTTTGACCTCCAACGAAGTTGGAAGTAGACTCTTTCAAGGACGAAGGGAGTATGTTGTTTAAAGACTGTTTTGAAATTCAGAAAATTCGAAACCCTAGTTCTTGGGCTGTTTGCTGGGGTAACATGAGGTCCATCCAACAAACAAAACGGGCTGTGTATGGAAGCCCAACGCGAAATGGTTGGGCCTTCCTTATCCATCGTCCCACCCACCCCTCTCTGGCTCTCTCCCTCCTCCACTCTCTCCTCGATGTCGGCAGTCGCGGCGCACCGAGCCTCTCCGGCCATGTGGTCCCCACAGCCTCCGTCGCCCCGCCTCCAGCTCCGGCGGCCGGCGCCGACGCCCCCTCCCTCCTCGCGCCGCGGCCGCGGCCTCGGCCGCATCGCCGCCGCGCAGGAGGACCCGCTGACCGCGCTGACCCGCGTGCTGTGGGGCCGCGCGCTGCCGCCGTCGCAGCTCGTGCTCGCCGTGCGCCACGGCTGGACCTCGGCGTGGCGGCTCCTCATGCGCCAGCTCGCGCCGTCCGACCCGGCCACGGGCGCCTTCACCCGCACCCCGTCCCGCTTCCCGGCGGTCGCGCAGCCGGCGCCCGGCCCCGGCGCGCGCCTCCACCTCTACGTCGGCCTCCCCTGCCCCTGGGCCCACCGCGCGCTCCTCGTCCGGGCCCTCCTCGGCCTGGCGCCCCGCCTCCCCGTCTCCGTCGCCGTCCCGGGCGACGACGGCGCGTGGTCCTTCACGCCGGAGAGCCCCGACGCGCTCTACGGCTCCCGCAGGCTCCGGGACGTGTACGCCGCCCGGCGCGGCGGGTTCGAGGGCCGGGCGTCCGTGCCCATGCTCTGGGACGCCGACCGCCGCGAGGTGGTCTGCAACGAGAGCATCGAGATCGCCAAGTTCCTCTGCACGCTCGCCGACGACGGCTCCGGCGCCGGAGGCCTCGACCTCTGGCCGCCGGAGCACCGCGAGGAGATCGACCGCTGGTACGGCGTCATCTACCCGAGCGTCAACAACGGCGTGTACCGGTGCGGGTTCGCGCAGAGCCAGGCGGCCTACGACGCGGCGGCGGCCGAGCTGTTCGACGCGCTGGACATGCTCGAGGGCCACCTCTCCGGGTCCCGGTACCTGTGCGCCGGCGCCGGCGTGACGCTGGCCGACGTCTGCCTCTTCACCACGCTCATACGGTTCGACCTGGTGTACAACCCGCTGTTCCGGTGCAGCCGGAGGAAGCTGGTGGAGTACCCCAGCCTCCACGCCTACATGCGCGAGATCTACCAGCTGCCCGGCGCCGCCGAGACCTGCAACATGGCCGCCATCGCCGACGGGTACTTCGGGACGCTCTTCCCGCTCAACCCCGGCGGGATCCTGCCCGTCGTGCCGGCGAGCTGCAGCCGGGAAGCGCTCATGGAACCTCATGGCAGAGAGGCATTGCCTTCTGCTGCTGCTACTGCTGATGGTAGGCAGCTAGGAGCAGCTGCTAGTGTTGTTGGCTAGGATTACAGTGACTGTAGCTGAATTGTGTAGCACATCAAATTACTTACTGAATAATAAGTACCTTGGTACATATAGAGGATGAAATAAATGGCAGAATATTACTGTGATCGAGAGTTTCATGTCATATAGATGCTTTATTAGCGATATATTCTGTTGGTCGAAAGACCGATACATTGACAACAATGTAAGGAAGATTCAAGAACCTTCTACTAGTAAGTATATTGTGTATAGCATACTGGTGTACATACATTTGCATCCATTCATGATGCTTCAAAGGCTGTTAGAACCATTCATGATAATCGAAGCTTGTCGCTGATAGTTCAGATTTTATCATAACATTGAAGCCCAAGGCGGCACAGTCCATGCTCGATGGTCGTTCCGAAAGGCTTGCAACTGCGAAGTGATAAAGTGGAAGTTGTTAGAACCAAGGATTCTCACTGTGGAGTGTATATACAAACATGCATCTGGAAAATACTCGTAGAAAATATCAAAAGACTGCTGGGTAGAGGTAAATATTACCATTGTCATGATCTGGTACCACTCTCTCCAGTTTCCATGTACAGTCTGTGCTCTCTAATGTACTCGATTACTTCGTCGCAAGTAAGATACTTTATTGAGAGATGTTTTCTTATACATTCTCTGCAATTTGATAAGAAAAGAAACAGGAATCAACATCCCAGCATCAAAACAAAGTGAAATTTGAAGGTGGTAATCTTATCTGATCATACAGAAACCAGCGTAGATGAAATGATGTACCTTACTCTGGATGAACTGATCTGATTTGGCACAATCTCATCAACCGAAATGATGTTACCCTGAAAAATATACATACATGTGAGCAAATCATCATAGTCCATCGGTGCAGTAAGCTCATCATACTAGAAGTTTATTACCCTGCATTCTTGCAGTGTCTCACTGCTGGATATTAGCTTTTGAACATCTTTTCCTTCCCTACGTATACAAACAACACCAAAGTCTTTACATATAGCCCTGACCTGGAAACAGAGAAGGTTGTGCATCAAAGTTACTTCTTCGATAAGAGCAATTCAAACAACAATTAAATAGGACACCGTGATTTATAAACAAGGGGTGCATAAATTTATACCTGATCTGGAATCCAAACCCCTGGCGTGCTGAATGACTCGAGCAGGTCAGAACCACATAGAAGCATTACCTTGACACCACCTGAGAGAAAATGCAGGTTATAAACGACTGATTTATGTACAGGGTAAATGCACAGATACATTTGAATGATCATCGAACAGTGTGAGATAAGGCATTACTGTGTTGCAACAAAAAATCCTTGCCATATATATATACCTTGATCAGCTAAGCCGTCCTTGCATAGAGAGTTCTTAAGTCGAGATAGAACAGTCAAGGTGCGCTGATAACCTTTCTGCATTGCCTGTATCAAAAACACAGAAAATGTGTACAGTAAGTGAAAAACGACATTATCCAAACTGTAAAATCTTATGTTACAACGCCAAAACCCAATGGCACACATCAACTAACATGAAGAAAGAAAATCAGGTTACCTCCCAGGGATCAACCATCACGAAAGACGAGCTTCGGCATGCCAATTCGCAGAGGCGAACCCGGTGAGCAGCCGGCAAGAGGTCCTAACCAGCCCCAAATTGCGAATTCAGTCACGAGAACGGCGTGAACACAAACGATACACATTTCCAGTCCGCATCGTACCTTCTTTTTGTACGCGTCGTTCACCGGGGACATGTATGCACCCAAAACACAGTACCCTCGCTGCTGCAACTCATCCTTCGCCAGCTCTGTATAAATGAAATACATCAACAGATGGGGGTAAGATGTAATCCTTTTTTGCTCTCATTTTCAGGCACTTTGCTCATCCTTTTTTGTTCTTCAGACTTACTGAGCACACTGGTTAACAAGTTTTGATTAAGGCTTACCGAACATGCGCAGGTGCATGTAGGTGGGAGGATTGAAGCTGCCGGTCGCCAGCAGCACCACACCACCTCGATTCCCCCCATCCCTGCCGTCATCCAGTTGAATAAAAGACGAATGGTTGATCAGTCTGGATATATGCATCAAGCAATCGAAGAAATCCGAGAGCAGATTCTTTTCTTTTTGCTTACCGATTTGGATCCATGGAGAGCTTCTCCGTGGGGAGAGGCACTTCCACCTCCTCCATGGCCATAGACAGCCGTCCTCTTCGAACCCTCAGCTGAGCAAGAAGCCGGCACGAAATCTGGGCTTCTGTCTTCAGTTTCTCTTTCTGGGCTGCGCCGCCCGCCTGAGGTCGCGCCGCCGGCCAGAGGTCGGCAGTTCGTCCAGCGGATCGCGGCAGGAGCAGATTCCACTAACCGTTCCTTTTTTTTTTTGAGGGAGAGAGAATTCCACTAGCAGTTGTGGGCATTACGAGCTGGGCCCGTTAGGCCTGCTAAAGAACCAAAAGGTCCACGGTCCATAAAACGGGCCGGGCCGGGCCCACGTGGCCTTGGGCGGCTCCGCGGGGCTCTATAAAGCCGCCTCCTCGAGCCGCTAGGTTTTGGTGCTCTCTTCTTCCTCCTCTCCTCTTCCCTCGGCGGCGGCGCAGGCGGCGCAGCGGCGACAGGCGAAGGCGAAATGGTGAGCGGATCGCCGCGGCTCCGGCGGAGGCCTCCTCACTCCGCCGCGTTCCTTCTCGTCTGGATGGATGGATCTGGGGTTCTGACTGTTCCTTTGTTGGTGTTCTTGTGCAGACGAAGGGAACGGGCAGCTTCGGCAAGCGCCGGAACAAGACCCACACGCTGTGCATCCGCTGCGGCCGCCGCAGCTTCCACCTGCAGAAGAGCACCTGCTCCTCGTGCGGCTACCCCGCCGCCCGCATCCGCAAGTGTAAGTCCCACCCCGCCAGATCCCTCGGATATACTCTGCTCATGTGCGGCTCCGTTCTTTCAAAGATATCTCTTTTAGCTAGCTAGATGCGGCGCTCGGTTCTGGACCGCGCGAGGCCGTGATTGCTTAGGGTTTCGGTGCTTCTGTGGTGGCCCCATGGCCGTTTCCTTGAATCGCATGCTAGCTCTGTTGCCTAGATTTACCATATTCTTTGAGTAACTCATGTTTGATGTGATGTGGTAGATTTTGATCGTAAGCATGATAGTTTGAAGATGCTAAAGTTGACTGTGAAATTGAACTGTAGTTCATCTTACATGCTCTGTTAACCCTGATGGAGTTGCTGGAATTAGGGATATTAGTAAGGTGGATTACTTGGTTGTTTGTTCAAATGCTCCTGTATGTATATTGTTGATCACAAAATTTGGGATGCTGATCCTGTTATAGGTTGCTTTCGTTTGCACCAGTGTTTAGTGGTTAAGTTTGATTTAGTGCATAGTAGTTGGATTGTTTGTCATGGTGCTCTTGATGTCTTTCTATAATTTGAAGAATAGCTCTCACATTTTGCTGCTGAGAAAAGAAAGTGTTTGAATTTTCTTCTTCATTTGATAAGAAATTCTGTTTTGAAAAACAGACAACTGGAGTGTGAAGGCCATCAGGAGGAAGACCACCGGCACCGGGAGGATGAGGTACATGCGCCACGTGCCCAGGAGGTTCAAGAGCAACTTCAGAGAGGGTATACTTCTGTTCTCTCTTTAATCCTGTTATGTTAAAATGTGCCATGAGATCCACACCCATCATGAGTGCTGCTGTGCTAAACTGCTATCCTCATTTGAACGTGTTCTGCAGGAACTGAGGCCGCACCAAGGAGCAAGGGAGCCTCTTCCAGCGGCAACTAGGCGCCGCAGCCTTAACTTGTTAAGTGAAGCGGAGCCCTGATCATCAAACTTAGCTTTTTTGTTGCTTTCTACTGGAACTCTATGTTTCTATCTCGAGAGGCAGACGATATGATGCCTGGTTATGTTATTTGCACAATTGTCGTGGACGTTAATCCTTCAGTTTTGAATGTTGAATTGTGTCGATGTCCTGTGTTAGATGCTGCATCTCTTGTTCAATGCGCTATTTGTGATGAGGCTTTTTGTTATTTTAATCCGAGTGTCTTTGCTCAAGTTGTGATTTACTTGTGTTCATTGGGTTTGTCAGTCCAGCGAGAGCTTAGATATGCAGCTATCAACATGGGTCAAACATTTGAAAATAAAATGTATTTTGATGTACACGTTTGTATAATAGTGTCTCTGAAAATATCAAACCCGAATATGGCTTGAAAAACAAAAATAACAGAATCAGGACCCTCTAATAAAACTAGAGTGGTAGCTCACTAAAGTGCCTCGCTAGGGTTGTACAAGCGATGGTTTCTGCTGCATAGACCAGGCTTCCGACTTGTTCTTTTAGGTCTAGCTTAGGGCATGTACAATGGTGTTATCTTAGGAGTGCCACATAGGATAAATGATGAAATGGAGGAGAGAGAACTCATAAGAAAAGGCTTGTCTTCTTTTATTTAAGAAAAAACCAAAAGATGATCTCTTAGCACAATTTGTCTCACCATGTTTTAAGGACCGACAAGTTGTTGAAGATGAGGCTAAGATATAACACATTGTAGACGTATTTTTTTATCATCTCTAAATTACATGCAAGACTTAAGATAAGACTGTCTTATCAATCATTGTACATGCCCTTATTTGATTATTGGGATTCTAACATTCCATAATTTATCTTCCCCCAAATTGGAAACGATATCTGACAAATTGTAAACTATATGTCTCATATGAGGAATAAAGTCTGTTAAAAAAATTGTAATACAAGCCATGTATATGCCAAATGCTAGCATTTGCACAAAGGAACATCGACCAAGAAGTAAAATTGCGAACAAGACTGAAGAATCCTGAACATCGACCAAGAAGTAAAATTTGCGAACAAAGACTGAAGAATCCTTTCAGTTTGACATCAACGCCCGTCACTTGCCTCTGGCACCACTATACCAGACACAAATAAAAACAGAAAAACAAATCACCTTCACACCCGAGCTTGACACGGCTCCATCGCTGATATACAGATCTGCGGACCTCCGAGGTGGCTCGCCAAAGGTGAAACCATTACAACTGAACGAATCAGATCTGGGCAACATGTTGTTGCCGGACGCGCCATCGAGCTCTAGACCTCGCACCCCCACATCATCCACGAACCCAGCACACAATCGACCATCTTCCAGATGCCGCTGATGCAGGCTACAATCTGTATCCGCTCCTGGACTACATCCCAAACTTCGCGTCGGCGGTGGAGCAGACACAGTCGCGGCGGCATAGCCCGATGACACAGGTCCAACAGAAGGATGCCGCTGCCGCCGCACTATCCTTACTTGAACATACTGGTTTTCAAATCCATCCCCAACCATAGGACCGGTCGCCTTGCCGGGGTAGGTCTGAAGAATCTTTATTCAGTGCCGTCATAGCCGCTGCCGAGGCCGAGATGTTCAACAACCCAAAACCTAAGCTACTAAAGGCTAAAACGATCTATACACATGAATAAGGCGATACCCACCCCCCCTCACCACCGACGACCGAGGTCGTCGGGGGAGGAGAGCCGCCGGAGGACGGCGGCGGAAGGTACCGCTCGTGGTGGCGGCGGCGAGATCGCTTTCCTTCTTCGCAAGAAAGAAACAATAAGTATGTATGTGTTGGGACGAGTTTTTTCAGTGTGTATCTAACGCTAAAACGTACGACCCAAATTACTTGTTTTAAATTTGTATATGGATGTATTTAATACTAAAACGTGTCTAGATACATCGGTATGTAGACAAATCTTAAAAAAATAATTTGGGACGGAGGGATCTAGACAAATCTAAGACAAATAATTTGGGACGGAGGTAGTATCTAATTTCCAGCAATCGTCAATATACTTGGGATGTGTCCATGCATATTATGTATAGCTCAACCATAGTTTCTTTCACCCATGGAATCAAAAGTACCCACAAAAATTATTTTCCTTTAGAATCTGAACATTGCAGTCTACCATAACTTTCATCGCATAAACCATTCGACAAACACAATAATATGTCTGGCCTCTCAATTAGGCAACATCCCAATGACTTTTTAATTCTTTCCTCACTATTGGCATAGAAGTGCAAAAATGATCGTGTGTTTACCTCGGCAAGTTCAAGAAGCCCTTCCGTGGCGAAATATCATCTATCAAATCATATGTCACGTGTAGAATCGAATCTCCAGACTTATCCTGAGATTTGATAGATGATTAGGAGAATGATTAGGTTTTTCTTAACTAGTCACGAGAAGAGTCAGGTGAAGGCGGGATGACCGTTGTTTCTTTATTGTTGCTAGTAGTTCTAACATCCTGTTCGTGGATGATGTTCCACGTGTGGAAGCGCGCACCCTCCTCAATAGTTTGATCTTAGCTGGTCAACTTGAATGTTCCAAATTGGTGGTTGTCTGATTGCATGCAAGTTGAATTGATGAAGCAAGGAGGCAATTTCATCGGTGTGGCTGCTGCTGTTTACGTGGAATGTAGTATTGTTTGTCATAATTTTGTGCATGTTTATTTTAGTCAATGTCCTAGAGAGGCTAATACAATGGCATTCCCTAAAAAAATAGCCCTGAGGCCAGAGCTTTGAAGTTAAAACCAAATATAATTTATTCTGAAGCAAAAAACCAAACGAACATCACCTAGACACACACATCTCATTGTGCTTGAAGTAGGAACCCCAAGGTACAAGAGCAACACATACATAAAGCGGAAGACCAAAGCCCAAACCCCCATTAACTCATAATCAATCCCACTCCACTTGTTGTAAGTCACGTCGTCCCGGTGCATGGCTTGCACTAGTATTGTTTGAAACTCATATACGTCATCGCATAAACTAACATCACATACAAGTTGTGCAGTGATATAAACCTCACCAGTTGATGATGTCTGTGTAGCGTCAACGACTGCGGTTGCTCTAGCCCAGTGGCGGAGCCAGGATTGGCTGACGCCCCAGGCGAGAAACTAAGGGCTAAAAACTACCCCCAAAATAATTCAGTTTCAAGGCATACGAAAGTCAATCTATATTGCATAACTAATAATACACCAAGCATAACGGCAGCATTTGTTCCATGATGGGTCAACCAATAAAGCAAGATAAATCAAAAGACAATATGTAGCATATATAGATGATACAAAAGATTGATACCAAATCAAAGAATTGGTTGATCTGAGCCTCCCATGACTACATCTTCAATAGCAGAAGAAGCTAAACCTTGAATGGTAAATTTTGAAATGCAAATCAGTGCATAATAGCTGGTGAAAAGAGTGAATAATCGATGAAAAATTTGAAAACTTACATCTAGGACGAGGCAAAAGGCATTTGCGATTGCGATAACCTTGAAATCGCTCAATGATCTTTGATTCTTCAACACTCACAAATACATCTCACTCAATGTAACATACCATTCTATGATTCATCCAATCATCACCCATTTTGTTCCTCAATCCAGTCTTGATAATGCTCATTGCTGAGAATGCCCTTTCCACTTTTGCGGTTGCAACAGGTAAAATCAATGCTAACTCAACAAGACAGTAAACCAAGGGAAAAGTTGTGTGCATATCACTTGTAACCATATTTATGGCAAGATGTGTTGGGGAACGTAGTAATTTCAAAAAATTTCCTACGCACACGCAAGATCATGGTGATGGTATAGCAACGAGAGGGGAGAGTGTTCGTCCACGTACCCTCGTAGACCGTAAGCGGAAGCGTTAGCACAACGCGGTTGATGTAGTCGTACGTCTTCACGATCCGACCGATCCAAGCACCGAACGTCACGGGCCTCCGAGTTCAGCAGACGTTCACTCGATGACGATCTCCGGCCTCCGATCCAGCGAAGCTCCGGAGATGAGTTCCGTCAGCACGACGGCGTGGTGACGATGATGATGTTCTACCGGCGCAGGGCTTCGCCTAAACTCCGCGACGATATGACCGAGGTGGAATATGGTGGAGGGGGCACCGCACACGACTAAGGAACGATCCGTAGATCAACTTGTGTGTCTATGGGGTGCCCCCCGCCCCCGTATATAAAGGAGCAAGGGAGGAGGCCGGCCGGCCCTTGGGGCACGCCAAGGAGGGGGGGAGTCCTCCTAGTTGAAGTAGGACTCCCCTTTCCTAGTCCAACTAGGAAGGAGGAAGGGGGAAGGAAAGAGGGGGAGAGGGAGAGGGAAAGAGGGGCCGCGCCCCCTTCCCCTAGTCCAATTCGGACTCCCCTTGGGTGGGAGCGCGCCACCCCCTGGGCTGCTGCCCTCTCTCTCCCCTCAGGCCCACTAAGGCCCAATACTTCCCCGGGGGGTTCCGGTAACCCCTCCGGCACTCCAGTTTTCTCCGAAATCACCCGGAACACTTCCGGTGTCCGAATATAGTCGTCCAATATATCGATCTTTACGTCTCGACCATTTCGAGACTCCTCGTCATGTCCCCGATCTCATCCGGGACTCCGAACTCCTTCGGTACATCAAAAACTCATAAACTCATAATATAACTGTCATCGAAACCTTAAGCGTGCGGACCCTACGGGTTCGAGAACTATGTAGACATGACCGAAACACGTTTCCGGTCAATAACCAATAGCGGGACCTGGATGCCCATATTGTCTCCCACATATTCTACGAAGATCTTTATCGGTCAAACCGCATAACAACGTACGTTGTTCCCTTTGTCATCGGTATGTTACTTGCCCGAGATTCGATCATCGGTATCTCAATACCTAGTTCAATCTCGTTACCGGCAAGTCTCTTTACTCGTTCCGTAATACATCATCCCGCAACTAACTCATTAGTTACAATGCTTGCATGGCTTAAGTGATGTGCATTACCGAGTGGGCCCAGAGATACCTCTCCGACAATCGGAGTGACAAAACCTAATCTCGAAATACGCCAACCCAACATGTACCTTTGGAGACACCTGTAGTACTCCTTTATAATCACCCGATTCGTTGTGACGTTTGGTAGCACCAAAGTGTTCCTCCGTAAACGGAGTTGCATAATCTCATAGTTACAGAACATGTATAAGTCATGAAGAAAGCAATAGCAATATACTAAACGATCAAGTGCTAGGCTAACGGAATGGGTCATGTCAATCACATCATTCTCCTAATGATGTGATCCCGTTAATCAAATGACAACTCTTTTGTCCATGGCTAGGAAACATAACCATCTTTGATAAACGAGCTAGTCAAGTAGAGGCATACTAGTGACACTATGTTTTGTCTATGTATTCACACATGTATTATGTTTCCGGTTAATACAATTCTAGCATGAATAATAAACATTTATCATGATATAAGGAAATAAATAATAACTTTATTATTGCCTCTAGGGCATATTTCCTTCAGTCTCCCACTTGCACTAGAGTTAATAATCTAGTTCACATCGCCATGTGATTTAACACCAATATTCACATATGTATGTGATTAATACCCATAGTTCACATCATCATGTGATCAGCACCCAAAGGGTTTGTTCACATGGCTATGTGATTAACACCCAAAGAGTACTAAGGTATGATCATGTTTTGCTTGTGAGAGAAGTTTAGTCAACGGGTCTATCATATTCAGAGCCGTATGTATTTCGCAAATATTCTATGTCCACAATGCTCTGCACGGAGCTACTCTAGCTAATTGCTCCCACTTTCAAGATGTATCAAGATTGAGACTTAGAGTCATCTGGATTGGTGTAAAAGCTAGCATCGTTGTAACTTTTTACGACAGGCTCTTTTATCACCTCCATAATCGAGAAACATCTCCTTAGTCCTCACTAAGGAAATTCTTGACAGCTGTCCAGTGATCTACTCTTAGATCAAAATTGTATTTCCTTTGTCAAACTCAGAGCAAGGTACACAATAGGTCTGGTTCACAGCATAGCATACTTTATAGAACCTATGACTGAGGCATAGGGAATGACTTTTCATTCTCTTTCTATTTTCTGCCATGGTCGGGTCTTGAGTCTTACTCAACTTCACACCTTTGCATCACAGGCAAGAACTCCTTCTTTGATTGTTCTATTTTGAACTATTTCAAAACTGATCAAGGTATGTACTCATTGAAAAAAAATCTTATCAAGCGCCTTGATCTATCTATATAGATCTTGATGCTCAATGTGTAAGCAGCTTCACCGAGGTCTTTCATTGAAAAACTTTTATTCAAGTATCCCTTTATGCTATCCAGAAAATCTATATCATTTCTGATCAACAATATGTCATCTACATATAGTATCAGAAATGCTACAGAGCTCCCACTCACTTTCTTGTAAATACAGGCTTCACTGCAAGTCTGTATAATACTATATGCTTTGATCAACTTATCAAAGCGTATATTCCAACTCTGAGATGCTTGCACTAGTCCATAAATGGATCGCTGGAGCTTGCACATTTTGTTAGCACCTTTAGGATTGACAAAACCTTCTGGTTGCATCATATACAACTCTTCGTTAAGAAAACCATTAAGGAATGCAGTTTTGACATCCATTTGCCAGATTTCATAAAATGTGGCAATTGCTAACATTATTTGGACAGACTTAAGCATCGCTACAGTTGAGAAAATCTCATTGTAGTCAACACCTTGTCGAAAACTTGTCGAAAACTCTTTTGTGACAAGTCGAGCTTTGTAGATAGTAACACTACTATCAGCATCTGTCTTCCTCTTGAAGATCCATTTATACAATATGGCTTGCCGATCATCGGGCAACTCCACCAAAGTCCACACTTTGTTCTCATACATGGATCCTATCTCAGATTTCATGGCCTCCAGCCATTTTTCGGAATATGGGCTCATCATCGCTTCCTCATAGTTCGTAGGTTTATCATGGTCTAGTAACATGACCTTTAGAACAGGATTACCGTACCACTCTGGTGCGGATCTTACTCTAGAAGACCTACGAGGTTTGGTAGCAACTTGATCTGAAGTTTCATGATCATCATCATTAACTTCATCACTAATTGGTGTAGGAATCACTGGAACTGATTTCTGTGATGAACTACTTTTCAATAAGGGAGAAGGTACAATTACCTCATCAAGTTCAACTTTCCTCCCACTCACTTCTTTCGAGAGAAACTTCTTCTCTAGAAAGGATCCATCTTAGCAACGAATAATTTGCCTTCGAATCTGTGACAGAAGGTGTACCCAATAGTTTCCTTTGGGTATTCTATGAAGACACATTTCTCCGATTTGGGTTTGAGCTTGTCAGGATGAAACTTTTTCACTTAAGCATCGCCGCCCCAAACTTTAAGAAATGACAACTTGGGTTTCTTGCTAAACCACAGTTCATATGGTGTCGTCTCAATGGATTTAGATGGTGCCCTTTTAACGTGAATGCAGATGTCTCTAATGCATAACCCCAAAACGACAATGGTAAATCAATAAGTGACATCATAGATCGCACCATATCCAATAAAGTGCGGTTACAACGTTCGGACACACCATAACATTGTGGTGTTCCAGGTGGCGTGAGCTGTGAAACTATTCCACATTGTTTTAATTGAAGACCAAACTCGTAACTCAAATATTCGTCTCCGCGATCAGATCGCAGAAACTTTATTTTCTTGTTATGATGATTTTTCCACTTCACTCTAAAATTCTTTGAACCTTTCAACTATTTCAAACTTATGTTTCATCAAGTAGATATACCCATATCTTCTCAAATCATCTTGTGAAGGTCAGAAAATAACGATACTTGCCACGAGCATCAACACTCATTGGATCGCATACATCTGTATGTATTATTTCCAATAAGTCAGTAGCTTGTTTCATTGTTCCGAAGAACGGACTTTTAGTCATCTTGCCCAAAAGGCACGGTTTGCAAGCATCAAATGATTCATAACCAAGTGATTCCCAAAATCCATCTTTATGGAGTTTCTTCATGCGCTTTACACTGATATGACCCAAACGGCAGTGCCACAAATAAGTTGCACTATCATTATTAACTTTGCATCTTTTGGCATCAATATTATGAATATGTGTATCACTATGATCGAGATCCAACAAACTATTTTCATTGGGTGTATAACCATCGAAGGTCTTATTTATGTAAACAGAATAATAATTATTCTTTAACTTCAAATGAATAACCGTATCGCAATAAACATGATCAAATCATATTCATGCTCAACACAAACGCTAAATAACATTTATTTAGGTTTAACACCAATCTCGAAAATATAGGGAGTGTGTGATGATGATCATATCAATCTTGAAACTACTTCCAACACTCATCGTTACTTCCCCTTCAACTAGTCTATGTTTATTTTGTAACTCCTATTTCGAGTCACTAACCTTAGCAACCGAACAAGTATCAAATACTCAGGGGATACTATAAACACTAGTAAGGCACACATCAATAATCTGTATATCAAATATACCCTTGTTCACTTTGCCATCCTTCTTATCCACCAAATATTTAGGGCATTTCCGCTTCCAGGGACCATTTCCTTTGCAGTGTAAGCACTCAGTTTCAGGCTTTGGTCCAGCTTTGGGCTTCTTCGTGGGAGTGACAACTTGCTTGTCTTTCCATTTGAAGTTCC
Source organism: Aegilops speltoides (assembly GCA_021437245.1). Taxonomy (NCBI): domain Eukaryota; kingdom Viridiplantae; phylum Streptophyta; class Magnoliopsida; order Poales; family Poaceae; genus Aegilops; species Aegilops speltoides. Next base: position 486,256,202 of record CM038146.1, read on the forward strand.
CTTTCTTTTCTTTTGCCCTTTTCTTGAAACTAGTGGTCTTGTCAATCATCAACACTTGATGCTCCTTTTTGATATCTACCTTCGTCGATTTCAACATCACGAAGAGCTCGGGAATCATTTTCGTCATCCCTTGCATACTATAGTTCATCACGAAGTTCTAGTAACTTAGTGATGGTGACTAGAGAATTCTGTCAATCACTATCTTATCTGGAAGATTAACTCCCACTTGATTCAAGCGATTGAAGTACCCAGACAATCTGAGCACATGCTCACTAATTGAGCGATTCTCCTCCATCTTTTTAGCCATAGAACTTGTTGGAGACTTCATATCTCTCAACTCGGGTATTTTCTTAAAATATTAACTTCAACTCCTAGAACATCTCATATGGTCCATGACGTTCAAAATGTCTTTGAAGTCCCGATTCTAAGCCGTTAAGCATGGTGCACTAAACTATCAAGTAGTCATCATATTGAGCTAGCCAAACGCTCATAACGTCGCATCCGCTCCTGCAATAGGTCCGCACCTAGCGGTGCATTAAGGACATAATTCTTCAGGCAGCAATGAGGATAAACCTCAGATCACGGATCCAATCCGCATCATTGCTACTAACATTTTCAACACAATTTTCTCTAGGAACATATCAAAATAAACATATGAAAGCAACAACGCGAGCTATTGATCTACAACATAATTTGCAAAATACTACCAGGACTAAGTTCATGATAAATTTAAGTTCAATTAATCATATTACTTAAGAACTCCCACTTAGACAGACATCTCTCTAGTCATCTAAGTGATTACGTGATCCATATCAACTAAACCATAACCGATCATCACGTGAAATGGAGTAGCTTTCAATGGTGAACATCACTATGTTGATCATATCTACTATATGATTCACGCTCGACCTTTCGGTCTCTGTGTTCCGAGGCCATATCTGCATATGCTAGGCTCGTTAAGTTTAACTGGAGTATTCTGCGTGTGCAAAACTGGCTTGCACCCGTTGTAGATGGACGAGAGCTTATCACACCCGATCATCACGTGGTGTCCGGGCACGACGAACTTTGGCAACGGTGCATACTCAGGAGAACACTTCTTGATAATTTTAGTGAGAGATCATCTTAAAATGCTACCGTCAATCAAAGCAAGATAAGATGCATAAAGGATAAACATCACATGCAATCAATATAAGCGATATGATATGGCCATCATCATCTTGTGCTTGTGATCTCCATCTCCGAAGCACCGTCGTGATCACCATCGTCACCGGCGCGACACCTTGATCTCCATCATAGCATCGTTGTCATTTACGCCATCTATTGCTTCTACGACTATTGCTACCGCTTAGTGATAAAGTAAAGCAATTACACGGTGTTTGCATTTCATACAATAAATCGACAACCATATGGCTCCTGCCAGTTGCCGATAACTTCGGTTACAAAACATGATCATCTCATACAATAAAATATAGCATCACGTCTTGGCCATATCACATCACAACATGCCCTGCAAAAACAAGTTAGACGTCCTCTACTTTGTTGTTGCAAATTTTTACGTGGCTGCTACGGGCTTAGCAAGAACCGTTCTTACCTACGCATCAAAACCACAACGATAGTTCGTCAAGTTGGTGCTGTTTTAACCTTCGCAAGGACCGGGCGTAGCCACACTCGGTTCAACTAAAGTTGGAGAAACTGACACCCGCTAGTCACCTGTGTGCATAGCACAATGGTAAAACCAGTCTCGCGTAAGCGTACGCGTAATGTCGATTCGTGCCGCTTCATCCAACAATATCATCGAACCAAAGTATGACATGCTGGTAAGCAGTATGACTTGCATCGCCCACAACTCACTTGTGTTCTACTCGTGCATATAACATCAACACATAAAACCTGGCTCTGATGCCACTGTTGGGGAACGTAGTAATTTCAAAAAATTTCCTACGCACACGCAAGATCATGGTGATGGTATAGCAACGAGAGGGTAGAGTGTTCGTCCACGTACCCTCGTAGACCGTAAGCGGAAGCGTTAGCACAACGCGGTTGATGTAGTCGTACGTCTTCACGATCCGACTGATCCAAGCACCGAACGTACGGGGCCTCCGAGTTCAGCACACGTTCAGCTCGATGACGATCTCCGGCCTCCGATCCAGCGAAGCTCCGGAGATGATTTCCGTCAGCACGACGGCGTGGTGACGATGATGATGTTCTACCGGCGCACGGCTTCGTCTAAACTCCGCCACGATATGACCGAGGTGGAATATGGTGGAGGGGGGCACCGCACACGGCTAAGGAACGATCCGTAGATCAACTTGTGTGTCTATGGGGTGCCCCCCGCCCCCGTATATAAAGGAGCAAGGGGGGAGGCCGGCCGGCCCTTGGGGCGCGCCAAGGAGGGGGGGAGTCCTCCTCCTAGTTGGAGTAGGACTGCCCTTTCCTAGTCCAACTAGGAAGGAGGAAGGGGAAGGAAAGAGGGGAGAGGGAGAGGAAAGAGGGCCGCGCCTTCCCTAGTCCACCCGGACTCCCTTGGGAGGGCGCCACCTCCTGGGCTGCTGCCCTCTCTCCCCTCAGCCCACTAAGGCCCAATACTTCCCGGGGTTCCGGTAACCCCTCCGGCACTCCGGTTTTCTCCGAAATCACACGGAACACTTCCGGTGTCCGAATATAGTCGTCCAATATATCGATCTTTACGTCCCGACCATTTCGAGACTCCTCGTCATGTCCCCGATCTCATCCGGGACTGCAAACTCCTTCGGTACATCAAAAACTCATAAACTCATAATATAACTGTCATCGAAACCTTAAGCGTGCGGACCCTACGGGTTCGAGAACTATGTAGACATGACCTAAACACGTTTCTGGTCAATAACCAATAGCGGGACCTGGATGCCCATATTGGCTCCCACATATTCTACGAAGATCTTTATCGGTCAAACCGCATAACAACATACGTTGTTCCCTTTGTCATCGGTATGTTACTTGCCCGAGATTCGATCCTTGGTATCTCAATACCTAGTTCAATCTCGTTATCGGCAAGTCTCTTTACTCGTTCCTTAATACATCATCCCGCAACTAACTCATTAGTTACAATGCTTGCAAGGCTTAAGTGATGTGCATTACCGAGTGGGCCCAGAGATACCTCTCCGATAATCGGAGTGACAAAACCTAATCTCGAAATACACCAACCCAACATGTACCTTTGGAGACACCTGTAGTACTCCTTTATAATCACCCAGTTACGTTGTGACGTTTGGTAGCACCCAAAGTGTTCCTCCGGTAAACAGGAGTTGCATAATCTCATAGTTACAGGAACATGTATAAGTCATGAAGAAAGCAATAGCAATATACTAAACGATCAAGTGCTAGGCTAACGGAATGGGTCATGTCAATCACATCATTCTCCTAATGATGTGATCCCGTTAATCAAATGACAACTCTTTTGTCCATGGCTAGGAAACATAACCATCTTTGATAAGCGAGCTAGTCAAGTAGAGGCATACTAGTGACACTATGTTTTGTCTATGTATTCACACATGTATTATGTTTCCGGTTAATACAATTCTAGCATGGATAATAAACATTTATCATGATATAAGGAAATAAATAATAACTTTAGTATTTCCTCTAGGGCATATTTCCTTCAAGATGACCAAGGTCATTGCAATTCATCAAATGTGGATCAGCTCTTGCTTCCCGAATGAATGAGTCTAGTTGGTTTCTAAGGACAAAGGCAACTTCATATGTGGAGAAATCAGCAGAATACATATTAGCAAGATCTACTAGCTTGTCTTCATTAGAATTGGCAAATACATATCAGCAAAGCGGTTGTTTAACTCCACAATAAGTTGATCATGCAACACATTGAATATTTCATTTCTGAAATGATGGTTATAAGTTACCAATTGCCCACCCCAAGACCTTGAACGCCCATTAGCAGTTCTTGTATCTTCCATATTTGACACAAAGAATTCAATGTCATGTTTCTTTTATTCATCTTGTCTTCCTGGAACATTTTACAGAAGCAAAATTACTAAATGTCTAAATAGGTTTCCATGTCTAACAAACAGCGGCATCTAGAATGAAAATCATTATCAAGCAGTGCCATCTAAAAAACAAATCAGGGGCATCAAGGCATTGAGCAATACCTTTGCTCTCCTCTGTGTTGCGTCTGGGCTCCTAGAAACCAAGAAACAAGCACCGCGCCGGACACAGGGCAGAAAGGATTGAGCAACTCGCCGGACGCCAAGCCTCGCCGGAGTCGCAGCCTGCCCGCCTCCGCGCCTCCGGACAGAGCAAGAACCCGCAGCACGGCAGCGGCGCAACCTCACACCCGCACGGCCGCAGAAGAGATCGAATCGAAGCGGCGGGCAACAGACTGGAAGGGGGTGGCCGGCTGGATGGGCGCGACGGCAGGTGGCGGCGACGGGCGGCGCCGGCAGGCAGGGATGACTGGTCCTGGTCGCTAGGGTTCGTCCAAATTGGGGGGAGAAGGGGCGGCTGGTTCTGTTCGTGGCTTCTGTTCGTGGCTTCGTGCGACAGGAAGCAGGTAGGCGACAGCGATGGCCTGGGCTGCCTAGGCTTGCACGTGGGCTGCGCCCCAGGCCAAACCAATTTTTTTCTTACATATACACTGTGAAAAATCCCACGCCCCAGGCAGTGGCCTGGGCTGCCTGGGGCCCATCTCCGCCCATGCTCTAGCCTCGTGACAATTTCAAAGTGACAATGACACTACTCACTGCAATATCACTCTAGTAAAATAGTGGACATTAACCCACTGCAATTTTAAATACAAACATATTATTTATTTAGACTAAACTTTTTTATTTCTTCAGAACTGGAAATTATCTTTTTCAACATGTTTCCATTATAATTCTCAAGTATGTAATGGCACAATTAAATATAAAGATAAAATGTTATTACTATATAATTGTAACATTGGTTGTAAAGATTATAATTTCACTAAATTTGAAGTATATTATATTATAACAATGTGACATAGTTGTTCCCTTTTTTAGGACATCACATCTTATTAATGTTTGTGATTTAACCAAATCCTTCTAGATAAGAGAAAAGAAAAAAAAATCATATTTTTTATTATGTTGCTTTGATGAATTTGCGATATGTGGGCATTCATGTCTATTATAGCTTCCCTAAATATCAAAGCGGGGAACTATGAAGTTGGTTGAGGTTCTAGAATGCATGCTTGTCAATTCTATGTCTGCAAGTAAAAAGAAGATAATTATGTATCTTTTCTGAAGGTATGATGCATGGTATAGAGTGTGACATGGTAACTTGTGAGTTGTTGGGATATACTATAGCATGGGTATGGTCCCTCTTCATCGTCCATTGATGATGTTTCATTCGTTCATACAGGAATAAAATATTTTTGGTACTTCTAAAATTGTATTATGCTGTTTCTTTTGTTAACTCTAAAAGCCATACATTGCAAGAGTCCGGTACTTTGTATGAAACTATGTGTAATGTGAGAGGTTTTGCATTGTTAGCATGAAGAGCTAAACCGTTAAAATGTAAATCACAACTGTAGTCTTGATTTTGCGACTACACCTGTTGTGGTGAGATCGGTGCACTGGCCATGGCTTGGGGGGAAGACACTCAAAATGCTAATCCAAAATGTATGTTATAAGTTGTGAAAACATTAATTTCGGACGTGCACAAATATGGACCATGGCTTGGGAAAAAATAACATACTCAACACTCAATGTTAATGGGCCAAATTTATGGTCAGATCAGGACCAACTAAAGCTAGAGGCAATAGCTCGTTATGCTTCCCCGCTTTGGTTGTATCTAATTTCCTGCAATCATCAATTTTACACGACGTGTGTTCATGCATATTATCCATAGCTCAATCACAATTTCTTTCAACCATCTCAAGGAATCAAAATCACCCACAAAAAACTTATTTCCCTTTACGAATATGTGAGATATGTTGGTGAGTAATTGTGCTCTAGTAAGAATATTGGTGTTAAGGTTTGTGATTCCCTATGCATGCACGAAAGTCAATAATCATGCAATGAAAATTATATCCTACTTGTGGTGCATTATTTGGTGTTAATTATGCTTAATGCTTGCTTAGGAGATTATTCGTTTCTTGGTTGGTCGCGTCTCAATCTTTTTGCTAGCCTTCATTTTGCACCAAGTATGACCTCTACTTGTGCATCCAAAATCCTTTAAACCAGTTTTGCCACATGAGTCCACTATATCTACCTAGATGCAGTATTCTTTTGCTGTTCTAAGCAAATTTGCATGTGCCATCTCTAATTTTCAAAATGAACTTCTCTTTTGTGTGTTTGTTCCGCTCGCGGAACGATAACAGATAGCTAATATTTTCCATGCTAGATGTGTTATTCTCATGATGAGTGTTTATTCACTTGTCATTGCACGAGAGTAAGGCAAAGGTTTTAGGGATGCCCAGTCCCGAAATGCAAAAATGAATTTACTTTATGTTGTCAAATAATAAATTCCTTGCAAAGTGTTGGTATGGAGGGCACCCGTGGATACGGCTAGCCATGGAAAGTGAAAGTTATGGTGGAAAAAGGAGTAAACTTTATTTTCTGTTTGGGAACCGCCTATGATATATCTAGCATGGAAAGTGTTGGGATGCTCCAAGTCGTTTTCGTTGGTGGGATGGATACACCTCCCAAATGACTTTATCTCTAATTTTTCGCTTTGAGCTCTCGCACCTCTACAAATCCCTACCCTCTGCAAAGGCCTTTCTTTTACTTTATGCAATTTTTATTTTTTGAAATTGACTCTTCATCCTCTCTTATAAACGCACCAAATAGGGGACAATATGATCGTACTTAAGTATTGGGTGTAGCTAATAGTCGAGTGTGTTTCATGAATGGATCAATGTTTGAGCATGATGGGCTAGGGATAACTTGTTTTAGCATCGATATTTTGGAAGACATGGTTGCTTGTTGATATGCTTGAGTATCTAAATTATTATGTCAAAGCTAGACTATTGCTTTGAATCACATAAAGTCCAAATGTCCATGCTATAAAGAAAAGAATATAATATGACATGATAAACAGAGCTCCACATCAAAAATTCTGTTTTATCACTTACCTACTCGAGGACGAGCAGGAGTTAAGCTTGGGGATGCTGAAACGTCTCTAACGTATCTGTAATTTTTGATTATTCCATGTTGTTTTATTATCAATATTGGATGTTTTATAATCATTTTGTAGTCATTTTATATTATTTTTTGGTACTAACCTATTGACATAGTGCCAAGTGCCAGTTGCTGTTTTCTGCATGTTTTTTACATCACAAGAAATCAATATCAGAAGGAGTCCAAATGCCACGCCAATTTATGATGATTTTTTATGGGCCATAAGGAACACAACGGGCCCTGGTTGCACCTGGGGGGAGTCCCGAGGAGGGGACAACCCACCAGGGCGCGCCAGGAGGCCCAGACGCGCCCTGGTGGGTTGTGCCCACCTCGGGTGCCCCCTGGACCAACTCTTTGCTCTATAAATACCCCAATATTCCAGAAACCCTAGGGGAGTCGACGAAATTTTCATCCAGCCGCCGCAGAGTCCAGAACCACAAGATCCAATCAAGACACCATCATGGAGGGGTTCACCATTTCCATTGGTGCCTCTCCGAGGATGCGTGAGTAGTTCTTCGTAGACCTTCAGGTCCGTAGTTAGTAGCTACACTACTAGGGAAAACCTTATACACAGAAGTTTATCAGTAGCGCGGTCTAAAAGCGGGCGCTACTGCTAATTAGTAGTAGCGTGGGGTATAAAACCCGCGCTACAACTAAGTTGATAGTAGTAGCGAGGGGTAAAAACCTGCACTACTACTAAATGATCTTCATCATACCCCTGGAACAGGCCATAGTAGTAGCGAGGGGTATAAAACCCGCGCTACTACTAAGTTGGTAGCTATAGCGCAGGTAAGACCCCCACGCTATTACTAACCGCCTGTACTGCACCATCCACCCCGGCCCGATCCACTCCCACCCCACCACTCTCTCTCTCATCCCTAAAAAAACTCTCTCACGAACTCCGCACGATCTCCTCGGTCCACCGCACCTGGCTCCTCTCCCCACGATCTCCTCGCCGCCGCCCCCACCCACCCCGGCCGGTTCCGGCAAGCACCAGCCGCGCGCAACACCCCACCTCCTCCTCCTCCCCCTTCCTTCCCCTTCCTCCTCCGCCCGCCCCTTCTCTCTCCTCCTTCCTCCCGGCAGCTGGCGATGGGCGCGGACAAGGAGGAGCACCAGTCCCCTGCGCGGTAGCGCGAGCGCGAGGAGGGGGAGGAGCCCGTGGCCGCTGACGGGAAGCGCCTGCACATGGCGGACGAGTCGAAGGGCGCCTCGCTGCTGGGGCTCGCCAAGTACGCAGATGATGAGGAGGAGAGTGGGGCCCCAAGGGGGCACGCGAATGGCCGGCCCCGGGAGGAGGAGGAGGAGGAAGACGATGAGGATGAGGAGGAGGACGAGAGGAGGGCTCCGAATAGGCGGCCCAGGCAGTTCGAGCTGCGCCGGGACTGCCCCAACCCCGACAGGTATACTGTTTTTAGTTGCAATGGAGTGGGCTATGATTGTTGGCGATGCAGTGGTCTCTTACTAGTCACTAATTAATCATACAACCCATAAATGATGCATCTGAAGCCAGCCCAGTACACCCAGCGTGGCGCCAGCCTTCAGCTCTGGACCCTACCGTGAACGACGCGGCCGGCGGAGAGCCGGCACCGCCACTAGACACGGTCCCATACCGTATGGTGGCAAGTCGCCCTCGGGCTGTCCAGGCAAGAGCAAGGTGAATGTTATTCATTCGAATTCGTGTACTGCAAACTTTTTAGTTTGGGAAATGCACATTGACGGATTATAGTAGCATTTCTGTTTACTAAATTTCGTTCTGTTTTTTTTCATATCGCTCATTCTGTTGGATGTTTACTCAAATGTGCCTAATGTGGTGAGATCCGGCCGGGCGGCACCTCAGTCTGTCCTGTCGCGGTAGATCTCGCTGGTGTAGGGTAGATGTTGACCCGCCGTGGCAATTCATAGATGTAGAGACGCACGAGGAGCACATGAGCATGGTTTCAGATCAGGCTCCTATGATGAACCCCATCCAGTCCAGAAGCTTCCAGGTCTAGCGTATCAGCGTGAACGTCGTCTCTTTCAGAATGTATGGATACTTTCTGGTCGCTTGCCCCGTTGTACATCATTGTTCCCTTTTTAAGGATACATTCACCTAGTTCCTGTTTTTATGGCTTTTGTTCTATTTGTTTACAGATCAAGTCTGTCATTGCCTTTACCATGTTTCTTAAAGCATTTGGTGGTCTCCTTTTCAACATCAGCAGCTCGTTCGGAGCGGTCGTACTGGTGCGTACTCTTCTTGTGCATGCACTATATCTAGAATTATGTTATGTTAAAGGGGCATCTAGATGCATACTGTTGTGGCTGCCATTAAATGCATGTCTTCTCAAACTATTTAAAAGGAAGTGTTGTTGTCATGTCATTTAGGTAGTTTCAAAAGATATGATGTGCTTGGCTGTTAATGTTTTAGTGTGTGCTTCTCACCTGCTGTAAAAGGCCAATTCGGGCATTGTAGCTGCTTCAGTATTTGATCTTCATATATTTTGCTTTTGCAATATCCTGTTCTAACATCTGAAAATGGAATACTTTAACAATATAATCTTCCTGACTTTCTGCAACTGATTTTTGCTGTAGTCCAAAATTATATGTTTGTGTTTATTGCCCTTTTTTAGTGTGTTGATATTTGAAAGGGGAACATGGCAACGTGTTGCACTCTTGCTTTTGTTAGAGCACTATATTTTATTGTTAACCATGCTATGGTCCAAACTCCTTTTTATTCTGCTCATATGACATTGCTCATCTTTTGTTTTCTGTCCGATGCCTCCTGTATTTAGAGTAGAAATATTCTTAATTTAGTGTTTCTTGAACATGGCCAGGGCAATGGATAAAATCTACTCTGGATAGTTGATAGAGGGAGTACATGCTAAGTTGACTTTTTTCCTGCGGATTTGCTTATCGTGAAGATGCTTGCAAGGATGCAGAGGGAGCGGATCATTTGGAGAGATAGGATGCCACTGTTTGGTGTTTTTATGCATTTTGGTTTGCTTGTAACTGTGTTTGCACTAGCTGGGAGTAAGTGACTTGGCAAGAAGTGTAGGTGTTTTAATTGAAGGCATGAAAAGCCATGACAATATGTATGCTCTTACAGGATGTGCTCTAATGCCGCTGGTTTATTATAAATCTTGGATCAGTAATGATGTGTAATGCTGCTGGTTTATTGCAAATATGTGTTTGTTTTAGTTGGATTTGTATGCGCAGAATGGAATTGGTGGATTTTTTTAAGTCCTATTTAGTTAGTAGTAGCGTGGGAAAACACCAGACGGGCTACTACTACTTCGTTAGTAGTAGTGTGGGTTTGCATCCAGGCTACTACTAACTTTTTAGTAGTAGCATGGGAAAAAACCTGAGGCGCTACTACTATTTCATTACTAGTAGCGCAGGTTGCACCGGCGCTACTACTAAAATGTTAGTAGTAGCGTGGGTTTCACCCGCGCTACTACTAACTATTAGCTATAGCGCGATACTAGTAGCACGGGTACCCGCGCTGCTAGTAGCCATTTTACCCGTGCTGCTAGTAGCCTTTTTCCTAGTAGTGCTAGATGGCTTCCTCTCTCTCTCTCTCTCTTGATTATCAATACAATAATCTCTTGGAGATCCATATGATATAAGTCTTTTGGCGATGTGTTTGTTGGGATCTGATGAACTTCGAGTTTATGATCAGTTATATCTTTTTATATCCATGAAAGTTATTTGAGTTCTTTGATCTCTTTTATGCGTGATCTCTTATAGCCTCATATTTCTTCTCTGATATTTGGGTTTGGTTTGGCCAACTTGATCTATTTATCTTGCAATGGGAAGAGGTGCCCGGTAGTGGGTTCGATCTTAAGGTGCTTGATCCCAGTGACAGAAAGGGAACCGACACATATGTATCGTTGCTACTAAGGATAAAAAGATGGGATGCATATCTACCGCAATAGATAAACGAATCTTGTCTACATCATGTCATCGTTCTTATTGCATTACTCCGTTTTTCCATGAACTTAATACACTAGACGCATGTTGGATAGTGGTCGATGTGTGGAGTAATAGTAGTCGATGCACGCAGGAGTCGGTCTACTAATCTTAGATGTGATGCCTATGTAATGATCATTACCTGGATATCGTCATGATTATTTGAAGTTCTATCAATTGCCCAACAGCAATTTTTTCACCCATCGTTTGCTATTTTTCTCGAGAGAAGCCACTAGTGAAACCTATGGTCCCCGGGTCTTCTTTCTCATATATTTGCCTTGCGATCTACTTTTTCCTTTCATTTTTTTCCAGATCTAATAAACCAAAAAAATACAAAAATACCTTGCTGCAATTTATTTGTTCCGCAATCTGTTTATCCTATCTACAAATTTACCTCGCGTCCTTTGCCTATCTTGAGGCGCCGTACCCCGAAAGGGATTAACAACCCCTTTAACACGTCGGGTTGCGAGGTGTTGTTCTTTGTGTGTAGGGGCTGTTTACGTTCTGTTGCTTGGTTCACCTACTGGTTCGATAACCTTGGTTTCATATCTGAGGGAAATACCTACCACCGTTGTGTTGCATCATCCCTTCCTCTTTGGGGAAATACCGATGTAGCTTCAAGCGACATCAGGGATTGACAACCCCTCTTACGCGTTGGGTTGTGCGGATTTGTTCTCTGTGTGCAGGTACTGTTTACATAGTGTTGCTTGGTTCTCCTACTGGTTTGATAACCTTGGTTTTATAACTGAGGGAAATACCTACCGTACATGTGTTGCATCATCCCTTCCTCTTTGGGGAAATACCGACGCGGATACAAGCAATCAAAAGGAAATTTCTGGCGCTGCTGCCAGGGAGACATCATTAATATCTATTAGGTTCCTAATCACAAATCTCATCTCCTTGCAATTTACATTATTTGCCATTTTCCTCTCGTTTTCCTCTCTCCCACTTCACGAAAAATTGCCTTCTTTTCCGTTTGCCTTTTTCTTGTTAGATCTCTTGTTTGCTATCTGTACTTGTGTTACCATGTGCCTTCTATTTTCTTGCATCTTTGCATGTTAAAAATCTATTGATGTGGATCCTCATCCACTTGCTAATATTTTTAAGAGATACAATTATGATGAACCCATTGCTAGTGAATTGAGTTCACTAGATTATCTTTATGAAGTTTTGCTTGAGATACATGAATCTGAAAATTGTGATCAAGTGTTAAAAGAATAAAGTTATAAAGTGATTCATGATAGCTCCTTAGATGAAAAGCATGATTGCAATGATGTTATTATAAATTCTATTAATGGAAATTGTGCTAATAATATGCAAAATCCCAAGCTTGGGGATGCTAATATTGCTATGTCCACTACTTATTGCAATGATCATGATTGGGGTGATAATGATTCTTATGATCTTGAAATTTATTTAAACCTCGTGATGAATATGCTTGCGATAATATTAAAAGTGGGTTTGGAAGATAGTTAACTTTAGGTGAAAATAATCCCACACATTTGGAGAGTATTCAATCTTATGATTTTTTTAATGAAAGTGGGCTTGGAGAGGTCATGACTTTATTTGATGATAACCCCACTATTTTGGAAGAGTGTAAACTTTGCATGCATGTTGATCATATAGAGAATATGTTATATGATAGCTATATTGTTGAATTTGAATATGATCGCACCTTTAATTATTACAAGATAGGGAAATATGGTGGTAGAATTTTTCATGTTACTAATTTACCTCTCGTTATGTTGAGATTGCTATTGTTTCTTTCTTCTTCTTTGCATATGCTAGATGTTTCTTGTCTTGATAATTTGTTTTTCTAAGAAATGTCTATGCATAGGAAGTATGTTAGACTTAAATGTGTTTTTCACATGCTACATGATGCTCTTTTTGTGTTTCAATTATTATCTTTCATGTGAGCATCATTAAAATTATCAATGCCTAGCTAGGGGCATAAATCGATAGCGCTTGTTGGGAGGCAACCCAATGAATAAAATTTGTTTTTACCTTTTATTTCTGTTCTTGAGTGTTTGCACAATTATGATACTATTATGATTGTGTTTGTTATGTTTTAATTATTGTTTGTGCCAAGTAAAGCCTTTGGGATCATGTTGGGTGATAATTGATTTGATCTTGTTGAAAAACAGAAACTTTTGCGTCCACTAGCAGAATTTTGTAAAATCACAGAAGCACAATAAAATTCTGAATTTTTTTACACAAGATTGATAAAAAAATTTCCTACATTGTCCTAATTTTCTAAATTTTGGAGTTACATAAGTATAAGAAGTTTTGAGATTACTACAGACTGTTCTGTTTTTGACAAATTCCGTTTTCATGGCATTTTGTGCTTATTCTGATAAATCCATGGATATTATCGGGGGGGAGGGGGGGGGGTATAAGCCATGGTAAAGTTGGAAAACAGTATATACAATGCAAAAATAAAATATGAATGGGTTTGCCAGTACTTAGAGTGGTGATTTGCTTTCTTATACTAGGGGGTCTCATGAAGGTTTTGTTAAGTTTTGTGTGATTGAAGTTTTCATGTTTTGGGAGAGATCATGATGAATGAAGGAATAAGGAGTAAGAAGAGCCTAAGCTTGGGAATGCCCCATGGCACCCCAAGATAATATCCAAGGAGAAACAAGCAACTAAGCTTGGGGATGCCCCGAGTGGCATCCCCTCTTTCTTCTAATGACCATCGGTATTTTACTTGGAGCTATATTTTTATTCGTCACATATCATGAGTTTTGCTTGGAGCGTATTGTATTATATGAGTCTTTTCTTGTTTTTATTTTTAGTTTTTCACAAGTATCCTTGCTGGACACACCTATTTGAGAGAGCCAAAATTATGCTATGATTGCTCTTCATGCTTCACTTAAATTTTTGAGCTATGGAATTGCTCTACTGCTTCACTTATATCTTTTTGAGCAGGGTATGCTTTATTATGTTCGAAGAAATGCTCTCATGCTTCACTTAGATTTATTTGAGAGTTAGTAATTTTGAAGAAATTCCCTCATGCCTCACTTAAATTATTTTGAGAGATAGAAAGTCTTTATGCTCATGTTCTTCACTTAAATTTGTTTGAGCTTGTCAAAAGCAATTGCAATATATGAAACTAGTCCAAAGTGATAGGTATTCAAGAGGGACATAATAAAAACTTTCATGAAGATCATTGGACAAAATAAACTTTATTCCTTGTAATAGTTTTGAGATATGATGATAGTGATATGTGAGTCATGTTGGTGAGTAATTATGCTTTAGTAAGAATATTGATGTTAAGGTTTGTGGTTCCCTATGCAAGCACAAAAGTCAATAGTTATGCAATGAAATTACATTCTACTTGTGGTGCATTAGTCGGTGTTAGTTATGCTTAATGCTCGCCTATGTGATTTTCGTTTCTTGGTTGGTTGCTTCTCAATCTTTTTGCTAGCCTCCACTTGTACTAAGTAGAAATACTACTTGTGCATCCATAATCTTTAAACCTAGTTTTTCCACATGAGTCCACCATACCTACCTATATGCGGTATTACCGTGTCGTTCTAAGCAAATTTGTATGTGCCACCTCTAATTTTCAAAATAAATTTCCTTTTTTTGTGCTTCTACCACTCATGAAGTGGCAGGGGGTGACGAAGTCATGTACCTAGGGTAGAGTCATGGACCTGTCCAAGGTGCCCTCCCCAAGGACATCTTTATGGGAAGCTGCCTTCCAGTCGACCAAGAGGGATTCCTCTCGACAGACTCGAAGACACTCGACCATGAAGACTCACTCGACCACTAGGAGATCAAGAGCCACTCTGTATCCAAACGGTCTATAATTAAGTAGTCTTTATGGCCATGATGACACTTTATGTAAGGCGTTACAGGTAACACTTGGCCTTAATGTACTTTAAACCCTCCGCTGCGTGGGCTGGCTGGGGTCCTGGCAGACACTATATAAGCCACCCCCCTCCACTGGCAGAAGGGTTCGCGCCCCTGTAACTCATACGCTTATAATCCAGTCGACCGCCTCCGGGCTCCGAGACGTAGGGCTGTTACTTCCTCCGAGAAGGGCCTGAACTCGTAAATCCCTTGCGTATACAACTACTCCATAGCTAGGATCTTGCCTCTCCATACCTACCCCCATTCTACTGTCAGTCTTAGTACCACGATAGTTGGCGCCCACCGTGGGGCGGGTGTCTTAGCGCTTTATTGGAGAAGTTGCATTTGTTCCGATCGCCTTCATCATGGTTTCTGGCGGAGTTCTGGTCGAGGGCCGCGAGATCCGTCTCTCGCGCCACGTTCATCACCGACGATGCGCTTTGGCTCGTGAGGCTCCGCCGACATCGACGCACTTCCGTCCTGCGGGCGATGCACTTCGTGCATGTGTCCGTGGCGTCTGTTGCGGCAACCATCGACTCAGACGGTCGACTCGTGTCGCCCTCCTCCTCGTCTCCGCCAGCAATAAGCGCTTCGTCGCCGAGGCTCCAGCGGTGGGTGAGACACGCAGTGGCTCGCCAATCGGCCACCACCCAAGTCGCGGCAATCGAGCCCGACGAATCTCTCTACGACCCGCTCGATCTGTCGACTAGCTCTATAGAGACTGCATCTGAGTGCGACAACAGTGATCCAGCGGCGGAGGTTCTGATGGTCAATGGGCCTCGTAGTCCTCCCGGCTTCCCCCGCACTGACGGGATGGACGGCGGAGGCGACCCTGCTCAGGTCCACGAGGAATATCAACCCGAGCCACTCACTTCTCTGCAAAGAGAAGATCTTCGCCGCCGGAACATGGATGCCATGCATACTCCCATCGCAGGAGAAACTCCCGAGGCTCGTGCCTTGGAGGAGGCGCGTTTGGCCAACTTGGCTGAACGCACTCGACTGGAGAACCTCCAGCGAGCACTCGACGAACGTGCGCGGCAACGAGTACCCGACTCCAGTCAACGTCAACTCTTTCCGCAACCAACTCAGGTATATCGAACCCTGATTCAGAATCTAGCAGCTGCAGCCCGTATAGCAGAGCCAATTCAGCCCTCTCAGTCGGAGGCTGGCAGAGGCTTGATGCAGATCCGGGATTTGCTCCGAGCAGCAGGTGATCAGAATTCAGAATTCAGCTGTGTCACAGTCATACAATAGGATTCACAGTCGATCTGTCGCTGCGAATACAGTCCAGTCAGCTCATAGCCCAAGATTACCTCTGCGGCATGAGGGACGTGGAGGTCCACGTGACCAGTATGATGACCGATTCGATCTTGATGATCGGCGTCGAGTGCCCACTCCTCCCCCAAGGGGTGGGTCTTACGCCCATCGGCAGCAAGATGACAGGCGCCAGCTCAGTGTTGGGTGAAGAGCTCCGGTCAACCCCAGGGAACCAGGCTTTGACGCGAGATCCATCATCGTGCAAGGTTTGGCCGATCGGAACAGAGCTCATCGAGGTGGCCACGACAGAGATGTGCCCACTAGCAGCCGAGTCTATGTTTCAGGTCCAGAATGTTTTAGCAGAGCCATTAGAGCTGCAGCGATACCTCCCAACTTCAGGTTGGCGACTGGGGTAAGTAAATTCACTAGTGAGTCCAAGCCCGAAACCTGGCTCGAAGACTACCGAGTGGCTGTACAGATTGGAGGTGGCAATGATGAGGTGGCCATGAAGCACTTACCACTCATGTTGGAGGGTTTGACCAGGGTCTGGTTGAATCAGTTAGCTCCTAGCAGCATTTACACTTGGGAAGATCTTTCCCGAGTGTTCGTCAGGACATTTGAGGGAACTTGCAAGTGACCAGCAGGACTGACAGAGCTGCAGGTCTGCGTGCAAAAGTTGAATGAGACCCTGAGAGATTACATCCAGAGATGGATCACCTTGCATCATACCGTGGAGAATGTATCTGATCATCAAGCGGTCTGTGCCTTCAAGGATGGTGTTAAGAACAGAGAGTTAAGTTTGAAGTTTGGTCGGACCGGGGATATGACCCTGAGTCGAATGATGGAGATTGCCACCAAATACACCAATGGTGAAGAAGAGGATCGAATCCGGAGTGGCAAGTACAAGCTGAGTTAGTCGGAAAAAGGAAACTCCAGTCGGAAGCAGAAGCGGAAAGCCGAGCCAGCTGCTCCTAGAGAGGCTTTGGCCGTGACTCAGGGCAAGTTCAAAGGGAAGCCCAAAGGATCATGGAATCCCAAGAAGGTAAAGGATAAAGAGGGAAACGACGTGATGGATCTGCCGTGTCACATCTACACAAAGAAAGATGAAGAGGGTAACTTTATCTACCCGAAACATACCTCTCGCCAGTGCCTACTCTTAATCCAGCAGTTTCAAGGAAAACAACCCAAGGACAAGGAAAAGGAGATGGATAAGGCTGAGGACAAAGAGGACAGTGATGAAGGATACCCTCATGTCAATTCCACCCTGATGATTTTTGCTGATGTGGAGAGCAAAAGTCGATTGAAAGTTATCAACCGTGAGGTAAATATGGTCGCTCCGACGACACCAAGCTATCTGAGATGGTCTCAAACTGCCATTACGTTCGACCAGTCCGATCATCCGACTCACATAGCCACCCCTGGGAGGCAAGCTTTGGTGGTCGACCCAATTGTTGAAGGCACTCGACTGACTAAGGTGCTGATGGATGGTGGCAGTGGACTGAATATATTGTATGCGGAGACGCTAAAGGGAATGGGCATTCCGATGTCCAGACTTAGCTCCAGCAACATGAGTTTTCATGGAGTCATCCTGGAAAGAAGGCTGAGTCACTCGGCCAAATAGCTCTAGATGTGGTGTTCGGCGACTCGAAGCATTTCCGCAAAGAGAAGCTGACATTTGAAGTTGTAGATTTACAGAGCGCTTATCACGCTATTTTGGGGAGACCAGCTTATGCATGTTTCATGGCTCGACCATGTTACGTGTACCTCAAACTGAAGATGCCCGGCCCCAAAGGCGTGATCACCATCACTGGCAATCGGAAAAAGGTAGAAGAGTGTTTTCAGAAAGGCTCAAAGATTGCCGATTCCCAGATAATAGTGGTAGAGCTAGAGGAATATAAGAAAAATGCAGATCCGAGTGATTTATTGCGAGCCAAGAAGCCTGCCACAGTCATTGTTCGATTAAATGCGGTGAGACGGTTTATTCACATTCACCCGACCGACCCCAGCGCGGCTCCGACTCATATTTCCACAACACTCGACTCTAAATAGGAAGAAGCGCTCATCCAGTTCCTCCGTGAGAACTGGGACATCTTTGCATGGAAGCCTGCTGACATGCCGGGTGTTCCCAGGGGGCAGGCTGAGCATCGTTTACGAGTCGACCCAAAAGCAAAACCTGTCAAAGAACATCTTCGACGGTCCGCCGTCCAGAAGAGAAAGGCCATTGGCGAGGAGGTGGCTCGACTCCTGGCAGCTCAGTTTATCCGAGAGATATACCACTCCGAGTGGCTCGCCAATGTTGTCATGGTCCCCAAGAAGGACAAATCACTTCGCATGTGTATTGACTTCAAACATATCAATCGGGCCTGCACGAAAGATCATTTTCCTCTCCCCCGCATCGACCAAATAGTCGACTCGACTGCGGGGTGCGAGAGATTGTCTTTTTTAGACGCCTATTCCGGGTACCATCAGATCCGTTTGTATGGACCCGACGAGATCAAAACAGCTTTCATCACTCCATTCGGGTGCTTCTGCTATGTCACCATGCCATTCGGTCTCAAGAATGCCGGAGCCACGTTCATGAGGATGATTCAAAAGTGTTTACTCACTCAAATCAGTCAAAATGTGGAAGCGTACATGGATGATATTGTGGTCAAGTCACAAAAGGGTTCCGACCTATTGACTGACCTCGCTGAAACATTTGCCAATCTCAGGAGGTATGATATCAAGCTTAATCCATCAAAGTGCACATTCGGAGTTCCTGGTGGAAAGTTACTCGGTTTTCTCATTTCAGAACGAGGAATCGACACTAACCTAGAAAAAGTTGGCACCATACTCCGAATGAAATGCCCTGTGCGTGTGCACGATGTCCAGAAGCTTACTGGATGCTTGGCCAGGTTAAGTCGATTCATCTCTCGCCTCGGTGAAAAGGCATTGCCTCTTTACCGACTGATGAAGAAGTCAGACAAGTTCGAGTGGACTCCAGAAGCTGAGGCAGCGTTTGCCGAGCTAAAAGCTCTGCTCTCCACCCAGCCGGTGCTTGCTGCTCCAATCAGCAAAGAGCCTCTGTTGCTTTACATTGCAGCCATAGGACAAGTCGTCAGTACAGTACTTATGGTCGAGCGGGAAGAAGAAGGGAAAGCCTTCAAAGTTCAGCGCCCAGTGTATTATCTTTCCGAAGTTTTGACCCCATCGAAGCAAAGATATCCTCATTATTAGAAGCTTGTGTATGGGATCTACATGACCACGAAGAAGGTTGCTGATTATTTCTCTGATCATTCCATTACAGTCGTCAGCGACGCCCCATTGTCAGAGATTCTGCACAACAGAGATGCAACTGGTCGAGTGGCGAAATGGGCGATCGAACTCCTTCCCCTTGATATCAAGTTTGAGGCAATGAAAGCCATTAAGTCCCAAGCAATAGCAGATTTCCTTACCGAGTGGATTGAACAACAACAGCCGACTCAAGTTCACTCAGAACACTGGACCATGTTCTTTGACGGCTCTAAGATGTTAAATGGTTCTGGTGCTGGGGTAATTTTGGTTTCCCCCAGAGGAGATAAGCTCAGATATGTGCTCCAGATTCACTTTGATTCCTCCAACAATGAAGCAGAATACGAGGCACTTTTATATGGGTTGCGCATGGCTATTTCACTCCGCGTCCGTCGCCTTATGGTTTATGGCGACTCAGATTTGGTGGTCAATCAGGTGATGAAGGAGTGGGACGTTAGAAGCCCAGCCATGACCGGATCTCGCAATGCGGTGAAAGCTTGAAAAGAAATTCGAAGGGTTAGAGCTCCATCATATACCCTGACTGAAGAACCAAGCGGCTGATGATTTGGCGAAGATAGGTTCCAAGAGAGAAGCCATTCCCGGTGATGTGTTCCTGGAGCATATCCATACCCCATCAGTTAAGGAAGATCCTTTTACCGAAGAAGCTCCGCAGCCTAAAAGTGTCACGAATCCGACTGTAGTTGAAGTTCCAGCAGTGGTCGACCTGATCATGGAAGTGCTGGTGATCACTCCCGATTGGACAGTGCCGTATATCGCGTATATCTTAAAGAAAGATCTCCCAGAGGATGAAGAAGAGGCTCGACAGATCGTCCGCCGATCTAAAGCCTTTACCGTGATAAGGGGACAGTTGTACAGAGAAAGCACGACTGGAGTTGGTCAGAAATGCATAACGCTAGAAGAAGGTCGAATAATCCTTGACGACATCCACTCGGGGACCTGTGGCCATCATGCGTCCTCTCGGACCATTGTAGCCAAAGCATACCGAGCCGGATTTTACTGGCCAAGAGCGAATGAAATGGCAAAGGAGATAGTCGACAAGTGTGAAGGATGTCAATTTTACTCCAATATGTCACACAAGCCCGCCTCAGCTTTAAAGACCATACCACTCGTCTGGCCCTTCGCTGTATGGGGATTGGATATGGTTGGACCTCTGAGGACAGGCAGAAGCGGTTTCACCCATGTGCTGGTAGTAGTCGACAAGTTCACCAAGTGGATTGAGGCTAAACCCATCAAGAACCTTGATACCGGCACTGTTGTCAGCTTCATCAGAGAGTTGATATTCAGATATGGAGTCCCACACAGCATCATCACTGACAATGGGTCAAACTTCGATTCTGAGGAATTCAGAGCGTTCTGCACATCTCAGGGCACACGAGTCGACTATGCTTCAGTCACTCATCCTCAGTCGAATGGACAGGCGGAACGAGCAAATGGTTTGATTCTCAAAGGGTTGAAACCCCGATTGATGCGTGATCTCAAGCACGCAGCTGGTGCATGGGTCGACGAGCTTCCGTCAGTGCTTTGGGGGTTAAGGACCACACCTAACCGGTCGACTGGGACAACTCCGTTCTTCTTGGTCTACGGAGCTGAAGCGGTCTTGCCGAGTGACCTGCTTCACAATGCTCCCCGAGTCGAGCTCTACACCGAAGCTGAAGCAGAACAAGCCCCGCAAGATGCAGTTGACCTTCTAGAGGAAGAAAGGGAGATGGCTTTGATCCGATCGACCATTTACTAGCAGGACTTGCCTCGCTTCCACGCCAAAAACGTGAGGAGTCGAGCCTTCCAGGAAGGAGATTTCGTTCTCCGAGTGGATCAGCAGAAACCACACAAGCTCGCTCCTTCTTGGGAAGGCCCCTTCATCGTCACCAAGGTTCTCCACAATGGAGCATACCGTCTTTACAATGTCGAGCACCAGATCGACGAGCCCCGAGCTTGGAACGCGGAGCTGCTCCGCCCCTTTTACACTTAAGTATGCACTCGGAAATGTAATAAAAGTACTTTTGTAGTTCATTTCTCAAAGACAATAGTGTTATAATTTTCCCAGTGATTGTTGTTACTTTTGTTTGTTCAATAAAATCCCACCCAGTGGGTGGCTTAGCTGCGAATCCGTTTCGCCTAAGTTTGAAAAAATCCTGCCGAGTGGTGAGCCAACCTCTCACTTGGAGGCTTAGCCGCGAATCCGTTTCGCCTAAGTTTCAACGAAATCCTACCGAGTGGTGAGCCAGACTCCACTCGGGGGCTTAGCTGCAGTCCAAGTACTCGCCTAAGTTTCAATGAAATCCTACCGAGTGGTGAGCCAGCCTCCCACTCGGGGGTTTAGCTGCAGTCCAAGTACTCGCCTAAGTTTAAATAAAATCCTACCGAGTGGTGAGCCAGCCTCCCACTCGGAGGCTTAGCTGCAGTCCAAGTACTCGCCTAAGTTTCAACGAAATCCTACCGAGTGGTGAGCCAGCCTCCCACTCGGGGGCTTAGCTGCAGCATAGCGCTCGCCTAAGTACAAGCATAACGTGCGCTCCGCAAGGAAGACGAGGTGCAGGTCGACTGCTGCTCTCCTCTTCCGAGCTACGCCACAAGTATAATGTGCTCTCCGCAAAGAGGACGAGGTACAGTCGACTGCTACTTCTCCTTCCGAGCTACGCCACAAGTATAATGTGCACTCCGCAAGGAAGACAAGGTGCGGGTTGATTGATGCCTTCTTCTTCGGAGGCACGCCGCAAAAATCCTTTCGAGTGGAGAGCAGACCTCCCACTCGGGGGCTTAGCTGCAGCCCAGTGCTTGCCTAAGTTTTTGGAAATCCTACCGAGTGGAGAGCAGACCTCCCACTCGGGGGCTTAGCTGCAGCCCAGTGCTCGCCTAAGTTTTTGAAAATCCTACCGAGTGGAGAGCAGACCTCCCACTCGGGGCTTAGCTGCAGCCCACTGCTCGCCTAAGTTTTTGAAAATCCTACCGAGTGGAGAGCAGACCTCCCACTCGGGGGCTTAGCTGCAGCCCAGTGCTCGCCTAAGTTTTTGAAAATCCTAC
Organism: Aegilops speltoides; assembly: GCA_021437245.1. Taxonomy (NCBI): domain Eukaryota; kingdom Viridiplantae; phylum Streptophyta; class Magnoliopsida; order Poales; family Poaceae; genus Aegilops; species Aegilops speltoides. The sequence continues at coordinate 486,278,704 of CM038146.1, forward strand.
CGAGTGGAGAGCAGACCTCCCACTCAGGGGCTTAGCTGCAGCCCAGTGCTCGCCTAAAGGTGTTGAGGAACAAGTCGATTGCAATAAGTGCTTCATCCTAGCCTGCAAAAGACACCTCAAACCAGATGCAAACATATTCAACGTCGAATCCAAGTTCGGATAACGTCTTATGGAACCATAAGTGCTCAGGCGCTAAGCCTGTTAAAGTTTATCGGTTACAAAAACCACTCGGCATACCGAGGCAAATTTAAAGTATCAAGCATAGAAGTTTTTTACCCCTCCTGCGGAGGGCTGGAAGGCGCAATGAATTCGTCCAGGTCGATTCCATCTGCGATTTGAGTGGCAGCGGCTATGAAGGTCTCCATGAAGGATCGAAAATCATGCTTCTTGGTATTGGCCACCTTGAGAGCTGCCAGCTTGTCCTCTCACGCTTCCTTGCAGTGAACACGGGCCAGAGATAGGGCAACGTCAGCACCACACCTGGCAGAAGACTTCTTCCATTCTTGCACTCGGCTTGGAACATCGTTCAGTCGAGTCATCAGAGACTCGAGGTCATTCTGAAGTGTTTCTCCTGGCCAGAGTGTTGTGTCGATGCGGGAAGTTGCGACCTTCAGCCTTGCGAGATAATCGACAACAGCAGCAACGTGAGACTCAAGTCGGAGCACATTCATGGCGGCTTCGTCCTTCACAGGAGAATTGATGGGATCTAGGCTCGTCTCCAGTCGACTAGTCTCCTCTTCAAAATTCTGGCAGAACTCTACAGATACAACCCCAAAGTTAAGACAGCAGTTTGATGACAAGATCATGATAAAAAGACCTGTCTGGTACAAAGGATTACCTTCGAGCATGAGGAATAGCTTCTTGGCGAGTCCTCCCAAATAAGCCTCCAGATCATTCCTCTTTCCCGCCAATTCACTAGCCTTGTCACTCAAAGTAATCTTGTCATTCTTCAGTCGACTGACCTCTTTGTTGGCCGCATCAAGAGCAGCTTTCAGATTGGTATTCTCCTCTTCAAGCTTGGTGATTGAGGCCAGCTTTTCTTCTGCGAGCTTGGTTTTTTCTGAAGCTGCTTTTTGCGCCTCAGCGAGGTCAAGAACCTTCTTCTTCAGGGAATCCCTCAGTTTATCTCCAAAATCACAGTGAGATCAGACTCGAGAATAAAACAAGAAACAAAGGCAGTCGTCAAGGTTCTCACCAAACATACCTTTTGCCTCCTCCTTTGCCTTCGTGAAGTTCTCCTGGACAAGTTTCAGATCAAGTTTGAGCTGGATATGCTTGTTCTCCAACTCAGTATAATGAGCTGCAAGCTCACAAGATTTCTGCGAAGAACCAATCGACAGATGTCAAAGACACGTCACTTCCGAGTGACTAAGAAAAAATCATAGCATTTCTAAGACTACAGCCGAATATAAACATTCGACCATAGTCTCGGGGACTACACCCAGTGGGTGCACTCAGCGTGCCCCCACTAGTTCTATCAGCTAGAGTCGACCAGTCGACCAAAAAAGACAGAAAGGCTATTCACCAGCAGATAGCCACAAAAAAAGAGAGAGAGGTGTTCTTCAGACTGTAGTCGACTGCCAGTAGTTGACCACAGTCTCGGGGACTACAACCAGTGGGTGCACTCAGCGTGCCCCACCGGTCTATGATTCCATTCGACCTGATCGAGTAAAGAAAAAGCTTAAGACATAAAGACTATGGTCGACTGCTAGCAGTCTACCATAGCCTTGGTGACTACACCCAGTGGGTGCACTCAGCGTGCCCCCACCAATACACACCCAGTGGGTACACTCAGCGTGCCCCCACCAATATAGAATTTCAATCAACACACCCAGTGGGTGTACGACACACACTAAGATTTTCAAAAAGAAAGATTTCCAGGTATCATATCCTAACAGAACAGGCGGTGATCAACTAACCTGAACATTGCTTTGAAGAGCTGAACTGGCGTCATAAGCTGCCTGACTGGCGTCTCGGATCGCCTTCACTTGCTCCATCATGACCCCTGCCTGGCGTATTGCTTCTTTAGCAGCGCTTTCTTGGTCTTCTGGGACGTGGTGGGTCGAGAAAAGTGAAGGCTGAGCAGCACTCGACGACGAATGGCAAGTACTCGTCAGTGGCACCGCAAAGGATACGGTAGGCCGAGTGACGCTGTCCCCCTCCACAACCAACGTCTCTGGTGCTGACACGTCCTGAGTCGCCTTGCCAGCAGATGCTTTCCTATTCCTCCTCTGCCTCAGTGGTACCTCGTCATCGTCGTTAGGAAGGTCAATAACGATGTTAGGTGGAGCTGCAGAAAAGAGTCAAAGTTAAAGACAAAGATCCAACCGACCAAAGACAGAACTACAAAGGTCGTACCAGGTTTTGAAGTGACAGCATCTTCCATTTCATGGTCTTCAGGTTTGGTCGAGGTATCAGAAGTAGCAGCACTACAGTTTCAGAATTCAGTCAATCAGCTAATGAATCGACCAAGAGTAAATCCATGAGAAACAAAGGGATGCAAGTTATGTCATTACCCAGAAATAGTGGGAATCACCGTCTTCATCTTCGGCAAGGCCTTCGTCGGCTTTGACGGCGCCACTCGAGATTGCGTCGACGCTTTTTCAGTCGGCACCGGAGAGGTCGTCCGAGGACGCTTGGTCGACTGAACAATAGGCGCGACTCCTTTGCCATGCTCGACTGCAGGATCATGGACAGGTTTGGATCTCCTCTCGGAACGAGGAGGCACGACTTCCTCCTCCTCTTCCTCGTCGGAGCCAGCATCGTCATCACCCTCATCGGCATCCGATTCCCACTCTTCTTGACTTTCACCTCCACTTCCTTCCTCCTCCTCAGTCGGTGCCTGTGCCCTGTTGGGCATCGAATACAACTCAGTGGTAGCCTGGAAGACAATAAAGCAAGACAAGAGTCAATCGACCGATTTGCAGTGAAATAGAATGAATGAAACAGGATCACAACCGGGGATAAGTGGTCATACCGTGTATGGTTCATAAGACTGGTCGAGCGGTGGGATCCTCCTAGCCCCACGAGGGTTGTCCTTGCTCCCCGTGATGGCAGTCATCCACCTCTCTAGCGTGGCATCGTCGACCTCCTCTAGGTGGACCCGAGTGGTGTCCTCAGTACCAGAGTACAACCACATCGGGTGGCCTCAGTACTGGAGTGGCTGAATGCGCCGTCGAAGAAAAACCTCCAAAAGATACATGCCAGTGACACCGTCGTGAATGAGTTGAACTACACGCTCCATCAACATTTTAACCTGAGCCTTTTCTTCCGGAAGTATCTTCAGGGTAGATGGCTTGTTCACTCGGTCCATGGAGAACGAAGGGAGACCAGTCGACTGCCCCGGCGTCAACTCGTCTTGGCAGTAGAACCAGGTCGACTGCCACCCTCTAACCGACTCGGGAAGGGTCATGGCTGGAAAAGCACTCTTACTCCTCATTTGGATCCCAAGACCCCCACACATCTGGATTACCTTGTCCTCTCGTCATCCGGACTCGCCTTTTTCACCGTCTGAGAGCGACAAGTGAATATGTGCTTAAAGAGGCCCCAGTGCGGCCAACAACCCAGGAAGTTTTCGCACAGAGACACGAAAGCGGCGAGGTAGGCAATGGAATTGGGAGTGAAGTGGTGGAGTTGTGCCCCAAAGAAGTTCAGAAACCCTCGGAAGAAAAGATTCGGTGGCAGAGAGAATCCGCGATCTACATGAGTGGCTAAGAGAACACACTCACCCTCCAGCGGCTGCGGTTGCCACTCCGTCCCCGGAAGTCTTGCTGACCCATGGGAGATCAGTCCCTCATTGGCCAGATCGTCGAGATCCCTCTGGGTGATGGTCGAGCGGATCCAATCTCCTTGGACCCAGCCTTGCGGCAGGCGGGACCGTGACGAAGATCCACCCCGACTGGTCGCTCTCCCCTTTGCTTTCGCTGTCGTCGTCACCTTCTTCGCTTGCTCCAAGGCCGCCGTCTTCTCCTTCACCATCGTCGCCGGTGAAGCGTACGAGGAGTGGATGGGCGGAGGTAAAAGCGGGCGCAGTGGGTGAGGTTGAGGAAGGGGGAGAGGGGAATGGAGACGCACTATTAAAAAAAACCCCGTCCGGCACCTTATATAAGGACACTTCCGAGTGGCTGACAGGTAGGCCCGGACGATCCTTTCAAATCCCGAAACAGTCGCTCACGCGATACGTGGCGAAAAAGGCGGCGCGGAAAATCGAGGCGTCTTCGCCTTATCCCATCCGAGTACCGCGGTCCTCTCCGCTTTGCGCGCTTCCCAAAATTTGGATCCCACTAAATCCGCTAACAGCAGAGCAACCTGTCAGACGGTAGATTTCCTACGATCCGTCGCTCGGAAATCCACCAAGTTCAAAAGTTCACTCGACAGAGGAAAAGAATGGATCAAGGAGACTGAAAAAAAAGTTGATGCCATCGCTAAAAAAGGTCATTGATCCAGAATATGACATACTCAGAACACGGAAAACAGGTCGGAAAAATTATCAACTCCTTCCTCACTCAAACCATGATCCATTCGGGGGCTAATGACGAAGTCATGTACCTAGGGTAGGGTCATGGACCTGTCCAAGGTGCCCTCCCCAAGGACATCTTTATGGGAAGCTGCCTTCCAGTCGACCAAGAGGGATTCCACTCGACAGACTCGAAGACACTCGACCATGAAGACTCACTCGACCACTAGGAGATCAAGAGCCACTCTGTATCCAAACGGTCTGTAATTAAGTAGTCTTTATGGCCATGATGACACTTTATGTAAGGCGTTACAGGTAACGCCTGGCCTTAATGTACTTTAAACCCTCCGCTGCGTGGGCTGGCTGGGGTCCTGGCAGACACTATATAAGCCACCCCCTCCACTGGCAGAAGGGTTCGCACCCCTGTAACTCATACGCTTATAATCCAGTCGACTGCCTCCGGGCTCCGAGACGTAGGGCTGTTACTTCCTCCGAGAAGGGCCTGAACTCGTAAATCCCTTGCGTATACAACTACTCCATAGATAGGATCTTGCCTCTCCATACCTACCCCCCATTCTACTGTCAGTCTTAGTACCATGACAGGGGTGGCCAATATTTTCCATGCTCGATGTTGTATTCTCAAGATGAATGTTTATTCACTTGACATTGCACGAGAGTATGGCGGTAATAGGGATGCCTAGTCCCGAAATGAAAAATGAAGTTACTTTATGTTGTCAAATAATAAATTCCTTGGAAAGTGTTGGTATGGACGGTATCCGTGGATATGGCTAGCCGTGGAATGTGAAAGAATGGTGGAAAAAGGAATAAAATTTATTTTTTGTTTGGAACCGGCTACGATATATCTAGCATGGAAAGTGCTAGGAATTACTTGGTCGTTTTCATTGACGGGAAAAGTATGCCTCCAAATTTTTTTATCTCTCAATTTAAGCTATGAGCTCTGGCACCTCTACAAATCCCTACTTCCCTCTGCGAAGGGCTTATCTATTTACTTTATGCAATTTTTATTTGAGTCTCCATCTTCTCTTATAAAGCACCAACTAAGGGGCATGATGATCATACTTGAGCATTGCGTATAGCTAGTATTCGAGTGTGTTTCATGAATGGATCAATGATTGAGCATAATGGGCTAGGGATAACTTGCTTTAGCATTAATATTGGAAAGACATGGTTGCTTGTTGATATGCTTGAGTATTAAAGTCTTCATGTCAAAACTAGACTATTGCTTTGAACCATATAAAAGTCCAAATGTCCATGCTAAAGAAAATAAAATGTGATGAACATGTTAGGCAACATTCCACATCAAAAATTCTGTTTTTATCATTTACCTACTCGAGGACGAGCATAACTTAGGCTTGGGGATGCTGATACGTCTCCAACGTATCTATAATTTTTGATTGTTCCATGCTGTTATATTATCATTCTTGGGTGTTTTACAATCATTTTATAGCAACTTTATATCATATTTTGGGACTAACCTATTGACATAGTGCCCATTGTCAGTTGCTGTTTTTTTTTGCTTGTTTTTTTACTTCAGAGAACATTAGTACCAAATGGAGTCCAAACACAGTGAAACTTTTTGGAGAATTTTTATGGACCAGAAGAAACAACATGGGCCAAAGGAGTACCAGAGGAGTGCCCCGAGGGGGGCACAACCCACCTGGGCGTGCCTTGGTGGGTTGTGCCCACCTCGGTGGCCTCCCGCACCACCTCTTCGCCCTATAAATACCCAAATATTCCGGAAACCCTATGGGAGTCGACGAAATACAATTCCAGCCACCGCAAGTTCCAGAACCACGAGACCCAATCTAGACACCATCATGGAGGGGTTCATCATCCTCATTGGTGCCTCTCCGATGATGCGTGAGTAGTTCACCATAGACCTACGGGTCCGTAGGCAGTAGCTAGATGGCTGCCTCTCTTTTTGATTCTCAATACAATGGTCTCTTGGAGATCTATTTGATGTAAATCTTTTTGTGGTGTGTTTGTTGGGATCCGATGAACTTTGAGTTTATGATCAGATCTATATCCATGAAAGTTATTTGAGTTTCCTTGATCTCTTATATACATGATTACTTATAGCCTCGTATCTCTTCTTCGAATCTTTGGTTTAGTTAGGCCGACTAGATCGATTTTTCTTGCCATGGGAAGAGGTGCTTTGTGATGGGTTCGATCGTGCGGTGTTCTTTCCCAGTGACAGAAGGGGCAGTAAGACACGCATGTATTGTTGCTATTAAGGATAACAATATGGGGGCTATTCCTACATGAATAGATCTCGTCTACCTCATGTCATCATTCTTATTGCATTACTCCGTTTCTCCATGAACTTAATACACTAGATGCATGCTGCATAGCGGTCGATGTGTGGAGTAATAGTAGTAGATGCAGGCAGGAGTTGGTCTAATAATCTTGGACGTGATGCCTATATAATGATCATTGCTTGGATATCATCATAATTATTCGATGTTCTATCAATTTCCCAACAGTAATTTGTTAACCCACCGTATGCTATTTTCTCGAGAGAAGCCACTAGTGAAATCTACGGCCCCGTGGTCTATCTTTTATCATATTGTTTTCTGATCTACTTTTTATTCACTTTTGTTTTCATATCTATTATTCCAAAAGCCCAAAAATACCTTGCTGCACTTTTTATTTGCATATTCTATTTCGTGTTTTATTCAGATATATTTATTCAAACTCATACTATTTAATCTATCTTTTTAATTACTAGGGAGGGATTGATAACCCCTCTTACGCGTTGGGTTGCGAGGGTTTGTTCTTTGTGTGCAGGTTCCGTTTACATAATGTTGCTTGGTTCTCCTACTGGTTCAATAACCTTGGTTTCATAACTGATGGAAATACCTACCATAGTTGTGTTGCATCATCCCTTCCTCTTTGGGGAAATACGGACGCGGATACAAGCAATTAGCATGCCCTGGTGCCTAGTGGGCACCTGGGTGGGCTTCTCTGGTATTTCGTTTCTCCAATAATTTTTATATATTCTAAAATAAATCTTCGTAAAATTTCATCTCATTTGGAGATGTGTAAATAGATATCTCTGACGTAGTTTTTTCAGGTCCAGAATTCCAGCTGCTGGCAATCTCCCTCTTTGTGTAAACCTTGCATGTTATGGGAGAAAAGGCATTAGAATTTCTCCACAAAGTGTTATATTGAATGAAGACACTATAAATAACAGTAGGAAAACATGATGCAAAATGGACGTATCAGGACATGGCGAGTCCGATCGGTAAATGCGCCCACTTGAGCGTCTTGTCCCACCTCGGGCCCTGTAGCCTTGGCTGTGTCCATCCACTATTCTTGGCATTGTCTATCAACTCCTACATGTCGAGCCCGAGCTCTCCCCCCTCTCTTTCTCTTCTTTAGAGCCTCTCCGAAGAGACCGAGCTCAACCACCTTGTCGTCTATATATAGAGCGAGCCCCGAGACGTTCCAGTCACCCAAACCTTCTTCTCTGGCCACAAATCGAGCTTATAACTAGTGTGCAAAGGCGGGGAAGGCCTCCTACCCTCGGTCATTCTCCTGCTCCGCTGCTCTCCGTCCTCGCTCTCCTACTCCATCGTGTTCGTGCTGATCTCTTGAGCACGACGGGGCTGCTGGTTCACCGGAATCACGCCGGAATTGCCAACTCCGCCGAGCTCCGCCGCTCGCCGTCCCTGGAGAAGATCTTTCCGACGCTGTCCATCCACCCTGCCCTTGTTCCGGGTACGTCCGGGCTCGTCTCGATGTGCTGGACCCATTCCCTGATGTCTACTATGAAACTTTATTCTTGTAGACACGTGTTGGGCCTCCAAGCGCAGAGTTTTGTAGGACAGTAGCAATTTTCCCTTAAGTGGATGACCTAAGGTTTATCAATCCATGGGAGGTGTAGGATGAAGATAGTCTCTCTCAAGCAACCCTGCAATCAAATACAAGAAATCTCTTGTGTCCCCAACACACCCAATACAATCGCAAATTGTATAGCTGCACTAGTTCGGCGAAGAGATGGTGATAAAAGTGTAGTAATGATAGTAGATATTGATTTTTGTAGTGCGAACAATAAAAAACAACAAGGTAGTAAGTAGTAAAACGAAGCACAAATGGTATTGCAATGATGAAAAATGAGGCCTAGGATGCATACTTTCACTAGTGCAATCTCTCAACAATGCTAACATAGTTGGATCATATGATTATTCCTCAAAGTGTAATAAAGAATCACTCCCGAGTTCCTATTAGCGGAGAACAAAAGATAGAAATTGTTTGTAGGGTACGAAACCACCTCAAAGCTATTCTTTCCGATCAATCTATCCTAGAGTTCATACTAAATAACAACAAGCTATTCTTTCCGATCAATCTAGTCAAGAGTTCATACTAAAATAACACCATATGATGCATATCAACCAACGCTAATGTCATCTAGATACCCCAATGTCACTGCGAGTACCCGTGAGTTAATTATATGATATGTATCAAACAATTTCAGATTCGTAATACTTAATCCACACAAAGAACTACAAGGAGACCCCAAAGTTTCTATCGGAGAAAAGATAATAAAAACATGCATCAACCCCTATGCATAGATTACCCCAAAGTCACCTCGGGAATCTGGAAGTTGAGTGCCATAACATATATCAAGTGAATCAAAATAATACCCCATTGTCACCACGTGTATTCATATGCAAGACATGTATCATGTGTTCTCAGATCTGAACATTCAATCTGACAAGACAAAACTTCAAAGGGTAAAGACTCAATTCATCACAACGAGTGTAGAGAGGGGAGAAACATCATATGATCCATCTATGTTAACAAAGCCCATGATACATCAAGATCGTGACATCTCAAGATCGAGCGGGAGGGAGAGATTAAACACATAGCTACTGGTAGGAACCCTCAGCCCCGAGGGTGGACTACTCCCTCCTCATCGTGGTGGCCGTCGGGATGATGAAGATGGCCACCAGTGATGATTCCCCCCTCCGGCAGGGTGCCGGAATGGGGCCCCGATTGGTTTTCGGTGGCTACAGAGGCTTGCGGCGGCGGAACTTTTGATCTAGGCTTATTTCTGATGGTTTCTCTATTTATAGGAATTTTTGGCGTCGGTCTCACGTCCAGATGGGCCTCGAGGTGAGCACGATACACCGGTGCACGGGTAAGGGCCCAGGCACGCCCCGGTGGGTTGTGCCCTCCTCGTGGCTCTTCTGGCCCTCCCACAAAGCTTCGGGGGTTTCTTTTGTTCCAAAAAAATCGTCAAAAAGTTTCAGCTCATTTGGAGAACTTTCATTTCTGCACAAAAAACAACACCACGGTAGTTCTGCTGAAAATAGCGTCAGTCCGGGTTAGTACCATGCAAATCATACCAAAACCATGTACAATTATTGTAAACATGGCATGAATACTTCATAAGTTATAGATACATTGGAGACGTATCAGCATCCCCAAGCTTAATTCCTACTTGTCCTCGAGTAGGTAAATGACAAAACAAATAATTTTATGAAGTGCGAATGCTAGTAAAGTGCACAAGTTTGATCAATGACAATTTCAATCACTTTTCCTAGCATTATAATAGCAATTCTTTCTTATAAAACTTACCATGACCAAGTAGCAACCAATTCACATGTTAAGGTTCAAACAATGAATTCTCTTGAAACTCAATAACCTATATTCTTAGTCACCAAACAATTGCAATTCAACTTATTCAACAGAGTCTAAGTAAGAGCTCCACATACTCAACCATCATATAGTCTTCTATGATTGCTAACACTCACCGCATACACATGAGCAAAACGTTTCAACCGGACACATAGAAAGGTAGGGCTTATAATTCCGCCTCCCAATGTATTTACCTCAAGGGTGATGTCAACAATAATAACTCATGCTACCCATATCCAACTGGATATATGTGCCTAGATCTTTCCTTACCACATTATGCTTGCCAAAAGAGAAAAATAAAAAGTAATAGAGAGAAAAACTTTGACTCTTTGCATAAAAGTAAATACTGAAATGTAAAAGATAGGCCCTTCACAGAGGGAAGCAGAGGTTGCCATGCGCTTATTTGTTTGTATGCTCAATCCCTTGGTGCAAAAGAACGTAACATTATAATTCCACTTATGATAGCAACCTTTATTATGCAGTCTGCCGCTTTTATTGTTTGCCATCACAAGTTCGTACAATGCTCAATTTTCTCTTACACTAAATGATCTAACACTTCTAGAAGCAATTTTTATTGCCTTATTGCACGGATGACAACTTACTTGACAGATCTTGCTCAATCCTTAGGTAGGTATGGTGGACTCTTTAAAATAATATTTGGGTTTAAGGGTTTTTGGATGCACAAGTAGTATCTCTACTTGGTGCAGAATTTTTGGCTAGCAAAGATGGGGGGCAAGCACCACACGTTGAAGGATCTATGACACTATAACTTCTATGTGCATATGAACAAACATAAATCATTATGTTGTCTTCCTTGTCCAACATCAACAATTTTAGCATATAATATTTTGATGGGGGCTCACAATCACAAAAGATTTCCAAGATAGTGTATTTGCATGTGAAAGTTCTCTTCCTTATATTAATCATTCAGGAATTGATTGTATGACCAATATTGTGATTGTCAAGCTTCAAAAGATTTCACTTTCTAAACCCAATGTGAAGCTGCTACTAGGAAAGATATGAACATATAATTTCAACTTCATGATATTCAATTCATTCAACAATTTACTCATAGGATATAAGTGAAGCACAAGAGTAAATGACAAGCTACTCCAAAAGGATATAAGTGAAGATCAAGCGAGTAGTTATGTAAACGAGTAACTATTTGATGACTCTCTTTTATTTAAAACTTTCAGATCTAAATATTTTATTAAAACAGCAAGCAAAAACAAAACAAAATTACATCCCAAGGATAGCACACATCATGTGAAGAAGCAAAAACTTAGGCTCAACCGATACTAACCGATAATTGTTGAAGAAGAAAGGTGGGATGCCTACCGGGGCATCCCCAAGCTTAGACGCTTGAGACTTATTGAAATATAAATTTGGGATGCCTTGGGCATCCCCAAGCTTGAGCCTTTGTGTCTCCTTAATTCCTCTCATATCACGGTTTCCCTAAATCTCAAAAATTTCATCCACACAAAACTCAACAAGAACTCGTGAGATAAGTTAGTATAAACCAATGCAAAAACCTTATCATTCTCTACTGTAGCAAATCACAAAATTATTATTCAACATTTAATACTAAATTCCTCTACATATTTATTACTCCTATCCTCAAAGAGAATCATTAAACAAGCAAACATATGCAACCAATGCAAACATAACAGCAATCTGCCAAAACAGTACAATATGTAAAGAATGCAAGAGTATCAATACTTCTTAAACTCCAAAGATTATGAAAATATATCAAACTGTAGAGAATTTATAAGAGCTTATTGTGCAAAAGGTTTCAACATTTTCTATGGAATTTTTGCAACAGCGGTAAACTTTCTGTTTTCAAACAACAAGTATACTTGCAAAATAAGCATGGCAAAGGCTATCATTGCCACTTTTATTGAAAAATGTGCGAAAAATTATTCTAAATAACAACAAGAAAATCCTAACAGAATAAATTGATGCTCCAAGCAAAATACATATCATATGGTGAATGAAAACATAGCTCCAAGTGAGGTTACCGATAATGTTGGCGACGAAAGAGGGGATGCCTTCCGGGGCATCCCCAAGATTAGTTGCTTGGCTCTTCCTTGGATATTAACTTGGGGTGCCTTAGGCATCCCCAATCTTAGGGTTTTGTCACTCCTTATTCTCCTCATATTGACATCTCACCCAAAACTTGAAAACTTCAATCACACAAAACTTAACGGAACTTTGTGAGATAGGTTAGTATGATAAAGAGCAAACCATTTCACTTTTGGTACTGTCAAATACAAGATTCATAATTGTTTACATACAATGTCTACTGTAGCATATCATTTCCACAATTTATATTGATCAATATAAGCCATAGAAACTATAAAACGAGCAAAATATGCATTGAAAACAGAATCTGTCAAAAACAGAACAGTCTATAGTAATCTGTACGCAAACCATACTTCTGCTACTAAAACAATTATGAAAAAATTAGGACCAAGTGAGAAATTTGTATATTAATCTTCTTCAAAAAGAATCAACTCAAAATCACTCTTCTGTTAAAAATGATAGTTCTTTTTGAGAGCGTAAAAGTTTCTGTTTTTCAGCAAGATCAAATCAACTATCACCTAACATGATCCCAAAGGCTTTACTTGGCACTTTATTGAAACAAAGACAATAAAACATGATTAATACGGTAGCATAATCATGTGAACACACAAAAACAGTGGGTAAGTATTGGGTTGTCTCCCAACAAGCGCTTTTCTTTAATGCCTTTTAGCTAGGCATGATGAGTTCAATGATGCTCGCATAAAGGATAAGATTGAAACATAACAAGAGCATCATGAATCATAAGTTCCTATATCATAATAATTTTGAGTAGTACCATGAATAGATTCATCCATATAACCATCACATAAAGCATTCTTTTCATGATCCAAAAGCATAGAAGATTTATCACTCTTTATGGCATACATGTCATCATAATAATCATCATAAGTAGCAACTTTGTTCTCATTATGATCAATTGAAACCTCTCCAAATTAGTGGATTTAACACTAAATAAAGTCATGAACTCTCCAAATCCACTTTCATCAATATTGTAATAAGATTCAACACTCTCCAAAATAGTGGGATCACTACTACCTAGAGTTGACACTCTTCCAAACCCACTTTCATCATTGTAATCATCACAAATAGGAGGCATGCTATCATCATAATAAATTTTCTTATAAAAAGTAGAAGGAATCAAAGGATCATATTCATTGTGCAAATCATCCCCAAGCTTGGGACAAGCATTATTTTCAGCAAATAAATCTTCAAACATTTCATATTCATCAAACATAGCATCCCCAAGCTTGTGGTTTTGCATATCATCGTAATCATTTTTATCAATAGCATGAATGGCACCAACAGTATAGCAAACATTATCATCATGTTCTTCCAAGCAAGTGCCAAAAAGATCTTCAAGGTCATAAGAGACATCATTGTCTTCCCACTCATAATCATCACAACAATTAGTAGGCATCACAAAATCATACTCAATATCATCATCCTCCATCAACATATTTGATTCACTTTAATGAGGCACAATGGTGATAGGAGCAATATTACTTGGTAGAGTTACCTTTTTACCTCTACCTTTTCTTATTTTCTTTTTCTTCTTCACCACCTCACGTGTGGGTTTAATGAATTTTTTCGGTTGTTGAAGAGATTGATTGGATAGGAAGCTCCTCCTTGCTACCCGATTCATCATAAGAAACACTAGGAGGGTATTGGGAAATATTTTCCCGTTCATTAGTACTCTCTCCATATTCTATTTGTTTTCTTGTCTTTGATAGTTGGCAATATAAGGATTCTCAATGCAATTTACCACACAAAACATATAAACTTCCTCTAGATCAAAATAAAGAAGTCTCTTAGGGTTATATGGAATATTCTTAGTTATACGTTTCATTTCTTCATAACCCAGAAGAAAAGGAAGTTCATTATGAATTTATGATGCGCAAGAGAAATCAAGTCATCACAATTTTTGGACACGATTCGATCATGAAACAATTTGCATTGGAGATTTAAATAACCACGTTCATTGCAAAGTTCGCAAGGATGGCGAAAAAAATATTTTTTTCAGCACAACCATCTAGCTTCTCTTGCAACCATTTTGTTTCTAAATACTTATGCCTCTTGCAAAATCTATCTTCCCTTTTTGGTGTGCTTTCGCACTCCCAATTAACTCCGTAAAAATTGACATTCTTATAGGAGACATCATTATCATGACCAATGCAATCATCATTAACATCATGGATATTCAAAGAATTCATACTAAAAACATTGCAATCATGCTCATCATTCAAATAATTTGTGCCAAACATTTTATTGACTTCTTCTTCTAACAATTGAGCACAATTTTCCGAACCATCATTTTCAAGAAAGATATCATAAAGATGATAATTAATATGATGCAACCTCAATTCCATTTTTTGTAGTTTTCTTTTATGAACGAAACTACTGATAAAACAAGAAACTAAAAGATTCGATTGCAAGATCTAAGGATATACCTTCAAGCACTCACCTCCCCGGCAATGGCGCCAGAAAATAGCTTGATGTCTACTATGCAACTTTATTCTTGTAGACACGTGTTGGGCCTCCAAGCGCAGAGTTTTGTAGGACAGTAGCAATTTTCCCTCAAGTTGATGACCTAAGGTTTATCAATCTGTGGGAGGTGTAGGATGAAGATAGTCTCTCTCAAGCAACCCTGCAATAAAATACAAGAAATCTCTTGTGTCCCCAACACACCCAATACAATGGCAAATTGTATAGGTGCACTAGTTCATCGAAGAGATGGTGATAAAAGTGTAGTAATGATAGTAGATATTGATTTTTTAGTGCAAACAATAAAGAACAACAAGGTAGTAAGTAGTAAAACAGAGCAAAAATGGTATTGCAATGATGGAAAATGAGGCTTAGGGTGCATACTTTCACTAGTGCAATCTCTCAACAATGCTAACATAGTTGGATCATATGATTATCCCTCAAAGCACAATAAAGAATCACTATCCTAGGGTTTGTACTAAAATAATAGCAAGCTATTCTTTCTGATCGATCTAATCAAGAGTTCGTACTAAAATAACACCATATGATGCATATCAACCAACTCTAATGTCACCTAGATACCCCAATGTCACCACAAGTACCCGTGAGTTAATTATATGATATGTATCAAACAATTTCAGATTCATAATACTCAATCCACACAAAGAACTACAAGGAGACACCAAAGTTTCTATCGGACAAAAGATAATAAAAATGTGCATCAACCCCTATGCATAGATTACCCCAAAGTCACCTCGGGAATCTGCAAGTTGAGTGCCATAACATATATCAAGTGAATCAAAATAATACCCCATTGTCACCACGAATATTCATATGCAAGACATATATCATGTGTTCTCATATCTGAACATTCAATCCGGCAAGACAAAACTTGAAAGGGTAAAGACTCAATTCATCACGACAAGTTTAGAGAGGGGAGAAACATCATATGATCCATCTATGTTAACAAAACCCATGATACATCAAGATCGTGACATCTCAAGATCGCGCGTGAGAGAGATTAAACCCATAGCTACTGGTACAAACCCTCAGCCCCGAGGGTGGACTAGTCCCTCCTCATCGTCGTGGCCGTCGGGATGATCAAGATGGCCACCGGTGATGATTCCCCCTTCGGCAGGGTGCCGGAACGGGTCCCGATTGTTTTTTGGTGGCTACAGAGGCTTGCGGCGCCAGAACTTCTGATCTAGGGTTATTTCTGATGGTTTCTCTATTTATAGGAATTATGGCATCGGTCTCGCGTCCAGATGGGCCTCAAGGTGAGCACGATACACCGGGGCACGGGCAAGGGCCCAGGCGCGCCCCGGTGGGCTGTGGCCTCCTTGTGGCTCTTATGGCCCTCCCACGAAGCTTCGGGGGTCTCTTTTGTTCCAAAAAAAATCGTCAAAAAGTTTCAGCTCATTTGGAGAACTTTCATTTCTGCACAAAAAACAACACCACTGTAGTTCTGCTGAAAATAGTGCTAGTCCGAGTTAGTTCCATGCAAATCATACCAAAACCATATAAAATTATTGTAAACATGGCATGAATACTTCATAAATTATAGATACGTTGGAGACGTATTATTCCCCTCCTCTCCGGCGGTCGCCATGGCCTCCTCACTAGAGAACCACCGGCGACAGCGCCGCCCTCTCTGTCCCCCCCCCTCTCTCAAACCTAACAAGGGCCCCACTGGCCAGCCTCTCTAATGCTCGCCCGAAGGGGTATGAGTGGAGGCGTACTCTAAAAGTAAGCCTTCGACGTGGCCTCTTCTGGAATTTCTGAATTTCAGTTAAATTCAAAAATTTTGACCAGAACTTTGACCAGCAATATCTCCTAAACCATAAGTCCAAATGAGTTGATTCTTTTTGCACTAGTTTTGTTATGAGCTAAAGTTTTTTATGACAAATTTAAGAATTTTTCTTGCTATATATATTTTCTGGTCCAATAAAAGGCTTTATGTGACATTTTATTTTTGCATTTGTAATTGTTTTCAGAAGGCTCTGATTGTCTTGGAGAAGACCAGGAAGTTTGTGACACTCCACTAAACTAAGGCAAGCCACAACAATCATTTGCAAGGATGGCATTGCAATAGCAATGATTTCAGTTGAATTAAAAATTTATTCTCATTGCATTCATTTTAAATAATTTGTTATATAAAGCTTTGATGTCTACTACACAACTTGTTCTTGTAGACTCGTGTTGGGCCTCCAAGCGCAGAGTTTTGTAGGACAGTAGCAAATTTCCTCAAGTGAATGACCTAAGGTTTATCAATCCATGGGAGGCGTGGGATGAAGAGATGGTCTCTCTCAAACAACCCTGCAACCAAATAATAAAAAGTCTCTTGTGTCCCCAACACAGCAAATACAATGTAATTGTA
The DNA here is from genome assembly GCA_021437245.1 of Aegilops speltoides. Classification (NCBI taxonomy): domain Eukaryota; kingdom Viridiplantae; phylum Streptophyta; class Magnoliopsida; order Poales; family Poaceae; genus Aegilops; species Aegilops speltoides. The sequence continues at coordinate 486,295,764 of CM038146.1, forward strand.
TACATGCACTAGTTCGGCAAAGAGATGTTGATAAAAGTGTAGTAATGATAGTAGATATTGATTTTTGTAATAGGAACAATAAAAAACAGCAAGGTAGCAAGTAACAAAAGTGAGCACAAACGGTATTGGAATGCTTGAAAATGAGGCCTAGGGTCCGTACTTTTGCTAGTGCAATCTCTCAACAATGCTAATCTAATTGGATCATATAACCATCCCTCAATGTGTGATGAAGAACCACTCCAAAGTTCTTATCTAGTGGAGAACATAAGAATAAATTGTTTGTAGGGTACGAAACCACCTTAAAGTTATTCTTTTTGTTCGATCTATTCAAGAGTTCGTACTAAAATAACACAAAGTTATTATTTCCGTTCGATGTATCCAGGAGTTCGTACTAAAATAACACCATATGATACGCATCGACCAACTCTAATGTCACCTAGATACTCCAATGTCACCACAAGTATCCATGAGTTAATTATACGATACACATCAAACAATTTCAGATTCATAATACTCAATACAACACAAAGAACCTCAAAGAGTGCCCCAAGATTTCTACCAGAGAAAGTAGGACGAAAACGTGCATCAACCCCTATGCATAGATTACCCCAATGTCACCTCGGGAACCCGCAAGTTGAGTGCCAAAACATATATCAAGTGATATAATAACCCATTGTCACCATGGGTATTCATATGCAAGACATATATCAAGTGCTCTCAAATCCATAAAAGTATTCAATCTGATAAAACGAAATCTCAAAGGGAAAACTCAATTCATCACAACAAGATAGAGAGGGGGAAACACCATATGATCCAACTATATTAACAAAGCCTGCGATTCATCAAGATCGTCCCATCGAGAACATGTGAGAGGGAGAGAGATTAAACACATAGCTACTGGCACAAACCCTCAGCCCCGAGGGTGGACTACTCCCTCCTCATCATGGTGGCCACCGGGATGATGAAGATGGCCTCCGGTGATGATTTTCCCCCTCCGACAAGGTGCCGGAACGGGTTCTACATTGCTTTTTCGTGCCTATAGAGGCTTGCGGTGGCAGAAGTTTCGATCTACTGTTATTTTTGGGGGTTCTGGAATATTTGGGAATTTATAGGGTGAAGAAGCGGTGCAGGAGGCCACCGAGGTGGGCACAACCCATCAGGGCGTGCCTGGGCCCCCAGGCACACCCAGGTGGATTGTGGCCCCCTCGGGGCACCCCTCTGGTACTTCTTTGGCCGAAATTTTGTCTTCTGGTCCATAAAAATTCTCCAAAAAGTTTCGTTGCGTTTAGACTCTGTTTGGTACTGACATTCTATGAAGTAAAAAACAAGCAAAAAACAACTGGCACTGGGCACTATGTCAATAGGTTAGTCCTAAAAAATGATGTAAAGTTGCTATAAAATGATTGTAAAACATCCAAGAATGATAATATAACAACATGGAACAAGCAAAAATTATAGATATGTTGGAGACGTATCAAGCTTGTGCATGTTATTGCATCCATGTTACATCTTTGCAGTAGAATACATGTCATCTCGGTATTATGTGCAGTAGAGATCTTGCTATATGTTTATGCTTATGTTGATGCATTCATTCTTGTTATTCATGATTCGTGCATTTTATCTAATACTATGACTCGAATCATTTTAAATTCAAGTTAAACTCGATGTTAATTCAACTTGAACAAGTTGTTGATTGAGTCATGCATGGTGCCACCGAATCAAGCTCACCAGTGCAACCACACTTGCCTGGATGGGGAGGCCCTAATTCAGTTTATTGTCATGCATCTCACCGGTGCCTCCAACTAAGGAAGGTTGTGCTCACGCTGGCCTGGCCCGGTAGGCGGCAATAACCTTGTGTGCCCAAAGTTGTATGGTACCATTGTCCCTGTTTGGGACCATTTTTGTTTTGCCACGACGGTGGTCGACCACGAAGGTGGCAGATGTCTAGAGTGGGCATCCAGGGCCACCTATGGCATAGCCCAAAGGGGAGTTTGTCGGAGTGTCATGAAATAGATTGGTTTTGTCGAAATGCCGTTGGTCCACCCGAATGGGAGCACGAGGCCATGAATTCCGTGGTGTGGGTACAGTTTACTAACCTCTGCAGAGTGTATAATCTACCAACAGCCGCGTCCTCAGTTATGCACACGTTTCATACCAGGTCACACCGTGGGTCAATAGAAATAATTAATCTGCATGCTAAAAACTCTGAGATGGCATATGCAGAAGTTCAAGGTCTCATGATGACTATTATGTGGTTTCGGATGTGATCTAGTGAGGATCACTATGCATGGTAAGTTAGCAGTGAGGGTTATGTGGTAACCCGAGATGGTAACTTGGTCCGAGGCACCGAGGTCTTTGCACCACATGCACTTCATCGATACTTCATCATGTTCATGCACTTAAACTTGATAAATGTCTTGGTGTTGTTTGTCATATTTGCTTTGCTTGATGTGAGCTTGCGAGTACCACCTGGCGTGTCATGCCAGTTTTAGGAGGAGCTGTACATGAGTTGGAGTCGTTCCGTTCGTCGCGGTCTAGGCCGTGTCTCGTCTTTGCGCTGCCGCGTAGATGTTTTGTGATCATCGAGGCCCCTGTTCTAAATAATGTACATAAGTGCAGCCGCACCGTGTGTGCCGCTTGGCCTCGTTTCATCATGTAGCTACCAAACCTGTGTAGCCGCAAGAGATCAATAAAGCGGTTGTTTTCTGTACCAAGTTGTTGTGTATTGCCAGAAGACTTGATCTCTGGGATGACAATGGAAAGTAAACCGGTTGCTCTGAGCCGGGGTGCCACAACGATATTGTTTCAGTTGTTGGTGTGCGCCTCAACTTCAAGTTGTCTAAAGATCGACTGGCTTAATTTTTCGGATGTGCTCATAGGGGTAGGGTGTGCTACCATCATTCATACGGTCATAGGAATAAGTGAACATACATGTATGTGAGCATCTATTTCTACCATGCTTCAAAAAATGCTTGAACTACGATCCTTTCAAACATCATGAATGACATTGAAAACATAAATCTTTATCAAACCATATGAAAATAATTTACTACGTAGACATAATATTTGTATATCATGCCATGAAATATCAAATCCAAAATTTAAAGCGTAATTTGAAAAAAATTATCATGTTTATATGCCAAATTTATGGTCCAATAGGAATATGCTATTCTTAACAAGATTTGACTTTTTTGTTTATCTAGTTGTTGATCAAGTGTGGCGCACAGGATACGTTGAGCATGATCCAATGGTCGCATCACAAGAGTGGCTCATCGGGTACGTTTTCGCTGCAAGGCAGTCCTTGATAGTGGCAGGGGAAAGAAAACCAGCAGGATCAAAATTGGCGAGAGAGAGTATTTTCTACCATATCTCTTTTTTTTGCGGAAATATTTTCTACCATATCTCGTGCATGGATCCGTCACATGTGGTTGCTTTGAGATTGGTACTACTTTTTGGTTATTGTCAAAATTTGTCTTGTTTCATAATGTTTTATTCGGGTTCCTCGAGTTCGGGTTTTTCTGGTTTTAAGTGTATCGTCATATTTCATTGTGTACCGGTGAGAAAGAATCTAATTTATTAAATAATACATTTTTTATTAATTTGCACAAATATTACGCTGAAAAAATAAATTTCAGAAATAATACACCGTCGGCCCGCTGCAGGCCGACTGGGCCTAATCAACCCGCAGCAGGCCGAGTGGACGCAGTCAGCCAGTAGCCGGCCGACAGCTGGCCCGCCTGCCACGTGTCGGCCGCGCATTGGGCAGGCCACGTCGCGAGGGGGAGGGAGGGAGCTATCGGCGTGGGCAGTCACGGTTGGCGCCCCTGTCAGCCTACTGCGGGCCGATCGGCCTGCTGCTGGCCGATAGGGTGCGGCCCCACCTCGCGGCGGCTGGCCCGGCTCCCTGCGGCCTTATCCTAATTTTCCTCCATGCTCCATGCGAGAGCTTCTGTTCTTCTTCTGTTGTTTCCTTCTCCTCTCTCTACACAAAAATGCCTCCAATTTCTAGACCTAAATGAGCCAGTTTTTTGCGGTTTTGGCACCGTGAATGGATTCAGCTTAGTTAGGGCAGCCAAAACAGGTCTCAATCTACTGATGGGGTAGATCGTGGTGGTCATGGTGAGCATTTTGATGGAGGTGATGGTGGTGAAGCTGGGGCAGTGTGGTGGAGGTGAAGCTCCGGCAGTTTGGTGGACACCGTTCGTCGTTCTTCGTTTGCACGCACACTTCAAGGGTATATTTCAACAAACATTTTATTTTTCGTAGGTGCTTCGGTAGTATTTGTTAATATGTTTTGATGTGGAAGAAATTACGTCTGCGTGCGATTGTTATTTGCCCCGGTAGTATACGTAAATATATTTAGCTGTCAACTAATTAATTGTGTAAAAATGTGTAATTCCTCCGGTAATATTCCGTACTATATGTGGATGTCAAGTATTTAGGAGTGTCAGTATTTGTAGTAGCTCCAAAAAAAGGTCCGTAATATAGGCAGTCCAGTAAAATATATTAATCTGTCAATATTTGTAGTTGTTCCGGCAAATATTTGTAATATACTTATAGGTGTGTGAATTGTATTAGTTGCTCCGTAATATTCTAATATATAGCTAGCTAATATATAGACATGTCTAATATTTGTTAGTGGGGGTATTTTAAGTTGTTGCTTAATATTGGTATTTCGTTGTTGAAAGAAAATATGTGAGCCGAGATGTCCGATGTGAAGTTCAGATTTTACTACGGTCCTGGTACTGTCCAAACAACTGAGATGGGAGCAGATCTGAGTGAATTTACTCACATAGAGGTGCCAATGAGCACACCTCAAACATGGTCTGTCAGTCAGTTGAAAGAATGGATTGCGGCAAGTTTAGGTCTTGATACTGAAACACACACCGCCGGTGTTCATGCATTGTGGACACGGTCAAGTTCAATAATTTACTTTTATTTGAGGCCAATAGAGCGAGACTCCGATTGGGTGCGGTGGTTACAAGGTTGTGAACGAAGGGGATGCAATCATGTTGCTTTAGTGCTTCCTCTCGTGAAGGAGGTCACTGCACATGAAGGCGAGGGTGGCTACGATCCTGGTCATAGCAGTGTAGGAAGGCAGTTATCTATGTCAAATGCTGGAGATGACAGTCACGAACAAGGACAGAGCTGTCAGGTAGAAGGAGGAAATGCTTCTGGTTATGAACCAAGGCAGAGTAGTCAGGTAGAAGGAGGAAATGTCGATGGTGATTACAATGGCAAGGTGGATGCTGACGAGGTAGATGGGCACATGCAGGACCAGATGGAAGAAGAAGACACCAATGTTTAAAGGGGTCATGCCGATGATTCTGACAAGTCAGATGAAGAAGAAAATGCAGAGGAGGTCCCGAATCCTGCATCGTGGAATCATGACTTCTCATCTGCAATGACCGTGAATGATGAACATGATTCAGCCTGGCAATATCACCAGGACAATATTGCGACGGGTGCTATGTATCCGAACAAGCAACCCCTGAAGGATGCAATGATTAATTGGGCAATGTCCATGCAAAGGGTTTTCACTGCTCAGGTGTCTAGTCAGAAATACCTGACAATGGTATGCAAGAATGCAGATTGTCCCGCCAGGGTTTACGGCTTTCTCCCTAAGTATGGCACAAGTTGGGTGATCAGTGACTTAGTTAATCATACTTGTCTTATTCCCTGCATCCCTCAAGATCATGCCAACCTTTCATCGATGCTTATTGCTCGGTTGTTTTACGATGAGATAGTGCAGGGCAAAGCTATGGAAGTGAAGGCAGTCCAGACAAAAGTCTTCGCCAGGTTCAAGTACATAATTTCTTATGGCAAGGCTTGGAGGGCTAAGCATGCGGCGCTTGAGAGGAGATTTGGTTCTTATTTTGATGCATATGACTCTATTGTCCAGCTCCTCCACACCCTACAGCAGCGGAATCCAGGCAGCTATATCGATATCCAATACATGTTCAAGCCAGAGTTCCCAACTGTGAGGGTGCTGCATCGTCTCTTCTTCTCTTTTGGTGTATGCATTGAAGCTTTCAGGCATTGCCGACCGGTGATATGTGTTGATGGTACATTTCTCACAGGCAAGTACAAGGGTCAGATCCTGACAGCCACAGGTCAAGACGGTCAAAATCAAGTTGTCCCACTCGCATTTGCTTTTGTGGAGAGTGAGAACATTGACAGTTGGACATGGTTCTTCAGGTAGTTAAAAATATTAGTTGTGAAGGAGAAGCCCAATGTGTGCATCCTTCATGACAGGCACGCAGGTATACTCAGTGCGATAAGGACACTGACAAACCCAGGCCCTGAGGAACAAACTCCATGGGTTGACTTGAAGAGCCGTTGGTGCATGCGCCATCTGGGGGCTAATTTCTTCTCACAGTTTAGAAATAAGAACCTGATGAATCTGTTCAAAAAACTCTGCAAGCAGAACCAGTTATGGAAGTGTAATTTGGTACGTGACAGACTTAATGTGTGCATGCAGAGACACGTGAGGGACAGGAAAGCTGCAAGAGATGCAGCAGTGAGGGCACATTTTGAAGCAGTAGCTGCACAGTTGGCAACAGGAACATCGGCCGTGGAGGAGGAGCCTGTTGGGCTATGTGACCTTCCAGGCTTTCACCCACCTGGTACTAGGAGAAGGCTCAGGAGGTCGATTAAAACTTTCGAGCAGTGGATAGAGCATGAGCCTCTTGAGAGGTGGTCTTTGCTACATGACACATTTGGAGCAAGGTACGGTGTCATGACAACGAACCTCGCGGAAACATACAACTTTGTCCTTAGAGGAAACCGGGCATTGCCACTTACAACCATTGTTGAGGGTATTTTCTATGGCACCGTGAAGTATTTTAGAGGTAGACGCCAAAAAGCATAGCAACATATTTTGAACAACCCGAATACACGTTACTGTGAAAGAGTCACGAAGTACATGGACAATAGGATGCAAAAAGCTAGGTCACACACTGTAGTCGCCATCGGTAATCAAGAAAGAAGGTTTGAGGTCCGCTTAGCCAACAACAAATTTGGATGTGCAAATGAGCTGAGGACGCATGAGGTGAGAATTGGTAATGAAGCCTAGCCAACGTGTGAGTGCACATGCAACAAACCGAAATTGCTTCACCTACCTTGCTCACATGTACTTGCTGCTTGCGGACAACTTGGAATGGACGCAATATCGTTTGTGTCTCCATTTTTTCTAAAAGAGTCTGTCCTCAATACCTGGACAGGTGAGCTGATGGGTTTTCGATCAATGGGTAACTTCAACAGCATCAACCCCGCTGAAAGGCGTTACATTCCAAACCCAGAGCATATGCGTACAAGTAGAGGCAGACGGCAGTGTCATCGCATCCGGAATGATATGGATGAATCTGAAGAAAGAGGTTCGACTAGGCAATGCATTCTATGCAATGAATTTGGCCATAGGGACACTAATTGTCCCACTTTCGTCACTGGGCATGGACGAGGCAACCGGGGACGAAGAGGAGGTAGAGGAAGTAGAGGAGTAAGAGGGAGTGGAAGAAGATAAGCTAGCAGTACTATTAAGTGCGGCACTATGTTATGAATTTGTATTAAGTGTGGCACTATGTTCTGAATTTGTATTAAGTGTGGCACTATGTTCTGAATTTGTATTAAGTTTGGCACTATGTTCTGAAGTTGTATTAAGTGTGGCACTATGTTCTGAATTTGTATTAAGTGTGGCACTATGTTCTGAATTTTTATTAAGTGTGGCACTATGTTCTGAATTTTTATTAAGTGTGGCACTATGTTATGAATTTTTATGTGCAGGAATGTCGGCAATGTGGTTGCTGATGGGGACATTGATAGGGGTCATCGTGCTGCAATATGGTATGAGCGCAAGGTTGAGCCTCTGGTCACTCGCACTCGTAGGATGATACACCAAGGATGGGTTCAGCAGTACGTGATGAGGATACAGACCTGGGGTAGGGTCATAGGCCTGACCTATATGTCCTACCCAAGGTCACTACCCTAGAAGATAAGAAGTCCAAGAGGAAACGAAGAACCCTCAGTCAGGGACGTCGAGTGCAATCCACTTGACTAGTCATATCACTCGGACGTCCCCCCTGCCTGTTGTCACTCGACCATATGAGGAACCACTCATCCTACTGAAGGCCAGGAGTCACTCAGCATTGCAACGGTCGGACATTCACTCCGTAGTCTTTAAGATCATTAATAACACTAAAGGCTAGCGTTGTCAGTAACGTCCTTACTTTATGTACATTAAGTCCCTTGTAATGGAGGATGGTTGGGGTCCTGGCGAACTCTATATAAGCCACCCCCCTCTTTTGGGACAAGGGTTCTGAAAGTGCAACTAATCCCCAGGTGGTTTTGGTAATTAATAACAACATATATATCATTGAACTAATCATTTCTTGAGAATATTTCAGAAAGTTCAGTGATATGGGAATGGCAGTGACTGATGATGTGGACCCCTCAAAATGCTAAGGAAAACATTGGCAAAAGCTCAAGACTCCATTTTTGGTTTAGTGATCCAAGATCACATTGAGTCCATAGGAAAGCCAATACTATTAAAAGGGGGTGAGGTTATGATGATGATCTGGTTGCTCTAAAGTGCTTAGTGATTTATCTCTCAAACAATCAGCAATCTTTCATTCCAACATAAGCTCATAAGTAATCTCGGTCCCACCGATTCCAAACTCAGTCACACCGAGATGAACCACCTCAGCCATATAGCCAAACCCTAAGAATCTCGGATTTTCCGATTCCAAACTCGGTCATTCCGAAATTGGTGTTGCCAAGCTTCTGTAACCTTCTGTACTCAAATCGGTGTCACCGAGATGAGAAAGTCGGTCCCACCGAGATTGGCAAACCCTAGACTTTGGAAGAATCGGTCTAACCGAGATTGTATTTTCGGTCCCACCGAAAATCCCAACGTTCACAAGATTTGAACTTTCGGTCCCACCGAGTTGTCAACTTCGGTCTGACCGAGATTGCTCAAATGTGTGTAACGGTTGGATTTTGTGTGGAGGCTATAAATACCCCTCCACCTCCTCTTCATTCGTGGAGAGAGCCATCGAAAGAACTACCACTCCTACCTTACATTTCGAGAAGAAAACTACCTACCCTTGTGTTGAGATCAAGTTGCTCCACTCCCACCATATGACACTTGATTTCTAGTCTTTCCAAGTTGCTTTCCACTCAATCCCTTCCTCCACCACAGCCAAATCGGTGAGGAGAGTTGAGTGTTGGGGAGATTATCATTTGAAGCACAAGAGCAAGGAGTTCATCATCACCAACCCCATCTATTACCTTTTGGAGGTGGTGCCTCCTAGATTGGTTAGGTGTCGCTTGGGAGCCTCCGTCATGATGTGGAGTTGAACCAAGGAGTTTGTAAGGGCAAGGAGATCGCCTACTTCGTGAAGATCTACCCGAGTAAGGCTAGTCCTCCGTGGGCGTAAGCCATGATGGCATAGACAAGGTTGCTTCTTCGTGGACCCTTCGTGGGTGGAGCCCTCCGTGGACTCATGCAGCCGTTACCCTCCGTGGGTTGAAGTCTCCATCAACGTGGATTGGCGATAGCACCACCTATCGGAACCACGAGAAAAATCTCCGTGTCTCCATTGCGTTTACTCTTCTCCTCCTCTCATTTACTATCGTGCAATTTACTTTCCGCTGCCATAACTCTAGAATTGCATGTGTAGGGTGATACTTGACTTGGTTATCATTGTGAACTTGCTAAGAAACTACTCCAATCAAAAGGCAAAATTTTTAAGTTGTCAAGTAGTCTAATCACCCCCCCTCTAGACATACTTCCGATCCTACAAGTGGTATCAGAGCTTTGGTCTCCATTGGATTGGTTTCCATTGCATTGGACTCCATAAGCTTGGTTTCACAACCTAGGAGAGTATGGCGTCTAGTGAGGGTAATTTTCATAGAGGTCCTTACTTTGATGGTTCAAACTTTGCTAGTTGGAAGCATAAAATGAAAATGCATATTCTTGGACATAACCCTGCCGCATGGGGCATTATTTGTGTTGGCTTGCAAGGTGAGTTCTTCAAGAAGGAAAAGTTCGGATCGTGAAGCTACTGCAGATGAGTTGCGGATGTTCTGAACAATGCTCAAGCTTGTGACATTCTCTTCAATGCTTTGTGTCCCGAGGAGTTCAACAAGATCAGCCGTCTTGAGAATGCAAAAGAGATTTGGGATACTTTGGTGAAATGCACGAAGGTACCGAGTCCGTGAAGGAATCAAAGCTAGATGTTCTTCAAGGTCGACTTGACAAGTTCAAGATGAAGGAAGGTGAAGGAGTCGCTGAAATGTACTCTAGGCTTGCTCTCATCACCAATGAGATGGCAGGCTTAGGAAGCGAAGAAATGACCGACCGATTCATCATCAAGAAGATTCTCAGAGCTTTGGATGGAAAGTATGACACCGTGTGCACTTTGATCCAAATGATGCCAAACTACAAAGATCTCAAGCCTACCGAAGTCATTGGAAGGATTGTTGCTCATGAGATGACACTTAAAGATAAGGAAGAGCTTCACAACAAGTCAAGTGGTGCTTACAAAGCTACAGTTGAAGCTCCCACATCCTCAAGTGACAAGCTAGTTTCCAATGAAGAGATAAGCCTAATGGTGAAGAACTTCAACAAGTTCTACAAGAGTAGAAGCAAGGAAAGAAGCTCAAAGTCTAGATCATATGATGAAAAGAGATCTTCTAGTCGTGATCGAAACTGCTACAATTGTGGAAGACCCGGACACTACTCAAATGAGTGTTCGACTCCCCACAAGAGAAGAGAAGAATCTCCAAGAAGAAGAAGCTCAAGAGAAGAGTCGCCTCGAAAGGAGAGAAGGAGTAGAGATGATCGTTATGAACGAAGATCCTCTCGGAGAAGCAAGGATTCGGAAAGGAAAGACAAGTCATCAAGGAGCTACACAAGAAGAAAACATCAAGCTCATGTTGGTGAATGGGTTTCCGGCTCCGACTCAGACAATCACTCGAAAGAAGCTATCACTCCAACTCCGAATCTGATCAAGATGAAGGTGTTGCGGTCTTGCTCTCGTATCCTCCAACTTCAACTCCTATGACATATTTGATTCACCAAATGAGGGAATTGGAAGATGCTTCATGGCAAAAGGCCCCAAGGTATCACATCCTGAGTTTATTGACTTTGATAGTGATGAGGATGACTTGCTTGGTGAAGATGAGCTTTTACATGATAAATCTAGTGAGCTTAGTAATGATGAACATGCTAGTAGTCTTTACAGTCGAGAAGAGTCGAATGACAATGCTATGAAGGAGATTGAGCGTCTAACTAAAGAACTAAACACTCTTAAGTTAGCTCATGAAACAACTCAAGAAGATCATAGACAGCTCCTAAGATCTCATGAGAAGCTACGCTTCGAGAAGCTCAATCTAGAGCAAGAACATGAGTTTCTAAAAGCTATCAATGACGATCTTCGAAAGAAGAGTTCTTCATATCTTGCCAAACGACTTCTCTTGTCTAATTTCTTGCCACCTATCAAAACTAAGCATGACAAGCATAAGAAAAATTCTTCATCTAGTAGTAACAATAATCATGTTAAATCAAATGTTGTTACTTCTAGTAATTCTCTTGATTCCACTAACAATGTTTCAAGCCAAGTTTCACTTGAGCAAGAAAATAGTCTATTGAAAGGGATTATAGAGAAAGGTGTCTACAAGAGTCTTGCGGAAGCAAGAGCTTTGAGGAAATTGTTCGCAAACAAGGAAGACACGGAAGAATCAAGGAATTGGTTTTGAGCGAAAGTTCAACGCCGAGGGTGTTGAATGGGAAGAAGGTCAATATCCCACTCCAAAGTTCGTCTCTCAAGAGGAGAAGTATGATCCTACTTCTTCCAATGAGGAACAAGCTCAAGATGACCTTCCACCACAAGACCACAAGCTAAAAGGCAAGGACAAGCTTCAAGAGGAGATTGATGCATTCATTGAAGCACCCAAGGCCATGGTCAAGTGGGTTCCCAAGGCAACTTCAAGTTCTACTTCAACAAGCTCAACTACTACCCCAAGGATTCCCATCAAGATGATGTGGATCCCGAAGAAGAAGAACTAGAGAGTTCTTGAGGGTGACTCCGCCAATATACTTCACTCATATTCATTTGGCAAGGACTTGTGCAATCAACTTCCACATCTTGCACTAGTTCATGGAGTCACAAACCCTCATGTTGGTAAGACAAGGGACAAGGTAATCATTGCTTTCATGGACATCATATATTGTGAACTTCAATCTATGTCCATGGATATTCTTGTTTGTTCCTTGTGGGACTAACCCATGTAGGTATTGAAAGTGCCCGAATCCAAAGGATTGCTCCCAACTCTTGATGATCTTCATCAACATTGAGCATCCACATCTTCAACATCTACATGAAGTCTTCAACGACAACCCAAGGTTAGTTTGACCCTTTAAAGGGGTTCTCACATCAAGGGGAGCTTTGCTCTAAAGAAATGAGCTAAAGCATCTTCTAATGATGTGAACACATTAATGCTTTATGGAAAAGTGGTAACCCCACTTGTGCTTAAGCGATGAGTATGACCTATGATCAAATGTTCTCATTTGACTCCTAAGTCAATATACTCATATATAGATGACCTAGTCATCGCCAAATTGTGTGCTAGCTGTTAGTGTTTTGTTTGTGCATGTTTGACACATATTTCATTTGCTATCTTATTGTGTGAGCATGTTGGATGCATGATTTTATCCATTCGAGGACATCCATTTGTTGCTTTGGTCTTTTGGATATTTTCTTTTTGACCAAATGGATGGACAAGAATGCCTAAGTTCCTCCCTAGCTATCTATGCTTTCTTGTCTCAAACTCTATTCATGCTTATATCACAAACTTTGAACAAGACTTTTTGGACGAGACCGAGTGAGGTGCACTCGAGCCACCGATCCGTCAAAAGCCTAACTTCCAAAACCTTCTAAGTACTTTCGGTCAAACCGATATACTCAAATCGGACGATCAAATCACTTGGATTGATCTAGGTTTTCACCTCGGTGAAACCGAGTTTCAAATTCGGCGTGACGAAGTGTGTAATCGCACGCAGATTAACCATCTCGGTCCCACCGAGTTTTCAAACTTCGGTCCCACCGACAACCGAAGGGTATATATACTCGAGGACAGAGCGCGTTGATTACTTCTTCAAACGCTTCGCCCTCAAACCCTCAGCTGCCGTCGCCTTGGTCTCCGGATCGTCTCCGCCTTCGCCTGTGCGCCCTCGCCGCGGGATTCCATCGCCGTCAACGGACTTCTCATCGCGCCGTTGCCGCCGTAGTGAAGTTCCACCGCATTGGGTGAGTTTCATCCCTCTCGTGTTCCAATCGCTGATTCTATGCACGATAGGCGTTGCCATGTTTCTTGCCAAGATTGAAATCTCCCTATCCAGCCGTTTAGGTCATAGAACAAATTTCGAGTGAAAATTTTAGGGTTAGGTTTCCGCCGAACACATCTCGGTGTGACCGATTCTGCATTTTCGGACTGACCGATTTGGCCTCTGGCCATTGCACTGCACTTTTCGGTGAAACCGAGTTGTGCAAATCGGTAAGACCGAAATGAAGATTTAGTGAAACCCTAACTGTCTTGGCTAGACCGAAACCCATTTCGGTCCAACCGAAAGTGGTGTATGTGGTCTGTTTAGGCATTTCGGTTTCACCGAATTGATAGACTCGGTCAGACCGACATGTATTCTGTGAAAACCTAAAACTAAAGTTTGAACTCATTCTTTTTGCAAAATCCTCTGCAGTTTGTGATAACTCTTCTATTCTGCCTACACCTATTCTTTTCACAGGTTGTCAGATATGTCTGAAGGAAGTGACAGTCAGAACAGGTCTGAGATGCCAGTTGAGATTCCAGAAGCAGCTACAAGTCCAGAAGCAAGCAGCTTTTCAGATGATGGAGAGAGAAGCACTCCAAGTGGACTGCCTGCAGCTGCCACCAGGGCCAGGAGGAAGAGAAATTCAGATGAGGAAGATTCAGACTTCATTGCTGATGAGGAAATAACCTCAAAGCCTAAAAGGCAAGTGGTTGCCAAGAGCTATCAAGGGAAAGATTCAAAGAAAGGCACAAGCAAGATGAAGAAATCCTCTGTTGCACAGAAGCTCAGCATGGAAGAAACCTCCAGCAAGATCAAGAAGACTTCCAAGAGGAAGAGGAAAGTTCATGAAGAGACTGCTGATGATGATGATGATTCTGACGAGGAAGCACCTCAGCCTCCTCAGAAGCAGAAGTTGATGGGAGATGCCATCAGGGCAGGAGCACCTCCAAAAGCTAAGCCTTCAGCTCCAGCAAAGGCAGCCCAAGCCAAACCAGCTGCCAAGCCCAAGAAGACTGTGAGGAACATACCTGCTTCAGAGAAGAAGAAGGACAATGTGCCACCTGCAGAATCAGATGATGAGGCTCATGTTTTGCTCAAGCTCAGACAGAAACTGCCAGTTCATAATGAAGCTCATCCTCGAGCTGAAAATATGAAGGAGAGAAAGGACAAAGGTCTCAGGCTATGGAGGCAAACAGATCCATATGCCACCAGGAGAAGAACAGCAGTTGACTCAAGATTCCACACAAGAGAGCAACAAGACTTTTATGAGACAGTGCTCATGGACAAGAAGCCAATTATTGCTGACACCAGATATGTAGACTGGGAATACATCGATAGTGAAGAGCACAGAGACTTTTTCCCACATGTGCATGAAAGCTTCACTGCTTGTGGGATTGCAGATTTCGTTGGTCAGAAATTGACTGCCTGGAACGATGAGATGATCATGCAGTTCTATGCCACCGCACACTTCTATCCAGATGGCAGGATTGTATGGATGATGAGGGCGAGATTCCATTCTCTTGTTGAGGAATGGAGAGCATTGCTGAACGCACCAGTTTCAAGGGAAGATGATATTGATGTCTATGGCATTCCGAAGAAAAATCACGAGTCAATGAAGAACATGTATAATGAGGTTGATGAGAAGGATGTAGAGATATGGAAGCTTGGTTCAGTCTACTACCTTCAGGCAGGTCTCCCAACCACCAACACCATTCTGAGGCATACATTGATGCCTAAGTCAGGGGACCACCGCATGATAAGAGGGTACTCTATCAACATGCTGCACATTCTAGATCAGAAGACACCTTTTAAGGTGATGGACCTGATAGTTGAGACTATCAAGAGGACAGCAGCTGACCAGAAGAGGTCGTGTGGGTTTGCTCCGCATATTCAGATGCTCATCAATGCCAAGTTTGGCACGGACACCTACCTGTTGGATAGACCCCACTTGCCACTGCAGCCTGAACATGAGGACAACGAGGTTGTGATGACTGAGAATGCTCCCACATCTGTAGAAGGACATGCTAAGTCTGAAGCTGCTAAACAAGCTAAAGCCGAGAAGGAAGCAGCAGCTAAGCCCAAGAGCGTTGCAAAACAACTTCTTGAAGCCACTCAGAGGATTGAGCTACGCCTGGCCAGCATAGTGCAATCTCAGGAGAGCCTTGAGAGGATCGTTGAGGATAAGTTCCATGCTCTGGACGTCAAGCTGACTGAAGTGCAGGTCACCGTCAACAAGCTTGATGCAGATATCGAGGAAGCTAAGAGGGAGAAGGCAGAACTCATGAAGGAGATGGAAGGTGACATGGTCCAGGATGACTATGAGCAGCCTGCTGCAGT
The DNA here is from genome assembly GCA_021437245.1 of Aegilops speltoides. Lineage (NCBI taxonomy): Eukaryota > Viridiplantae > Streptophyta > Magnoliopsida > Poales > Poaceae > Aegilops > Aegilops speltoides. The sequence continues at coordinate 486,311,428 of CM038146.1, forward strand.
GCCCACAAAGCCCAGATCAGCTGCTATTCCAGTGTCAGATCCCAGGGCTACTACATCAGCACCTCCTACAGCTCCGTCGGTTCAAAGACCAGCTCGAGATCCACTCCTCCAGCTCCACAGACTTGGCGAAGCTTTCGCGATGCAGCCATCTCCACTCCATCGACGCAGACAGAGCCGCCAGCAGAGTCCCGAGTGACGATTAGCTCTATACCTTTCGAACTTTTTGGTAACTTGTTGCCAAAGGGGGAGAAATTGTATAGATCATAGGGCTTCGAGAGAGAGAGTGCTCGTTTTTGCTCTTTCGTTTGCGGTTTTCCTTGAGATACTTTTGAGTTCCTTGAGATACTTCGTGTGCTTGATACTACGTTTGCTCTATCTTGATGAGTGCTTGATCATACTGTGCTTAATGTGTGCTTGATGCTTATCATATTCCATTCATATCTTGTATGATCATTTACTCATGTCTTGGTGATTGGGTGCATGCTATTCATTCTTATCATTTTGTGCGCTCCACCAAGATGTATGTGACATGGAAGAGTAACCCATGATCCTAATCGATTGTGCATTTGCATTCAAACGCAAATCTTAAATAATGCACAAATTTAGGGGGAGCTCTTGCTTATCACATACTTCTCAAAGCGACGATGCTATTCATTGATTATATCATTTATCGAAGCTTTGATCTATATGTTGTCATCAATTACCAAAAAGGGGGAGATTGAAAGTGCAACTAATCCCCAGGTGGTTTTGGTAATTAATAACAACATATATATCATTGAACTAATCATTTCTTGAGAATATTTCGAAAGTTCGATGATATGGGAATGGCAATGACCGATGATGTGGACCCCTCAAAATGCTAAGGAAAACATTGGCAAAAGCTCAAGACTCCATTTTGGTTTAGTGATCCAAGATCACATTGAGTCCATAGGAAAGCCAATACTATTAAAAGGGGGTGAGGTTATGATGATGATCTGGTTGCTCTAAAGTGCTTAGTGATTTATCTCTCAAACAATCAGCAATCTTTCATTCCAACATAAGCTCATAAGTAATCTCGGTCCCACCGATTCCAAACTCAGTCACACCGAGATGAACCACCTCAGCCATATAGCCAAACCCTAAGAATCTCGGATTTTCCGATTCCAAACTCGGTCATTCCGAAATTGGTGTTGCCAAGCTTCAGAAACCTACAGACTCAAATCGGTGTCACCGAGATGAGAAAGTCGGTCCCACCGAGATTGGCAAACCCTAGACTTTGGAAGAATCGGTCTAACCGAGATTGTATTTTCGGTCCCACGAAAATCCCAACGCTCACAAGATTTGAACTTTCGGTCCCACCGAGTTGTCAACTTCGGTCCGACCGAGATTGCTCAAATGTGTGTAACGGTTGGATTTTGTGTGGAGGCTATAAATACCCTCCACCTCCTCTTCATTCGTGGAGAGAGCCATCGAAAGAACTACCACTCCTACCTTACATTTCGAGAAGAAAACTACCTACCCTTGTGTTGAGATCAAGTTGCTCCACTCCCACCATATGACACTTGATTTCTAGTCTTTCCAAGTTGCTTTCCACTCAATCCCTTCCTCCACCACAGCCAAATCAGTGAGGAGAGTTGGGTGTTGGGGAGATTATCATTTGAAGCACAAGAGCAAGGAGTTCATCATCACCAACCCCATCTATTACCTTTTGGAGGGTGGTGCCTCCTAGATTGGTTAGGTGTCGCTTGGGAGCCTCCGTCATGATGTGGAGTTGAACCAAGGAGTTTGTAAGGGCAAGGAGATCGCCTACTTCGTGAAGATCTACCCCGAGTAAGGCTAGTCCTCCGTGGGCGTAAGCCATGATGGCATAGACAAGGTTGCTTCTTCGTGGACCCTTCGTGGGTGGAGCCCTCCGTGGACTCAAGGCAGCCGTTACCCTCCGTGGGTTGAAGTCTCCATCAACGTGGATTGACGATAGCACCACCTATCGGAACCACGAGAAAAAATCTCCGTGTCTCCATTGCGTTTACTCTTCTCCTCCTCTCATTTACTATACGTGCAATTTACTTTCCGCTGCCATAACTCTAGAATTGCATGTGTAGGGTGATACTTGACTTGGTTATCATTGTGAACTTGCTAAGAAACTACTCCAATCAAAAGGCAAAATTTTTAAGTTGTCAAGTAGTCTAATCACCCCCCCCCCTCTAGACATACTTCCGATCCTACAGGTTCACACCCCCTGTAACATCACACACATATAATCCAGTCGACCGCCTCTGGGCACCGAGACGTACGGCTATTACTTCCTCCGAGAAGAGTCTGAACTCGTAAATCCTGTGTGTACACCTTCGCCATAGCTGAGATCTTGCCTCTCCATACCTACCCCCCTTTCTACTGTCAGTCTTAGAACCACGACAGTTGGCGCCCACCATGGGGCCGGTGTCTTAGCGACTTGTTGGTGAAGTTGCAATTTTTCCGATCCCCATCATCATGGTTTCCAGTGGTGGATTGGCTGAGGGCTGCGAGATCCATCTCGGCACGCTCATTTTCATCGCAGACGACTCCGCTTGGCTTCAGGAAGCTCCCCTTGACGTCGAGGCGCTCCCCGTCCAAGAAGCAATGCACTTTCGTGCGTGCGTTTATGGCGTCCTTCTTCGGCAGCCGTCGACCCAGTATCGGTCGGCTCCGATGGTGTCTTCTCTCTCCCGCTGTTCGCCGCCGCAAGCGGTCCGGTCGGTCGCGGCTTCAGCGGTGGGTGAAACACGCGGTAGCTCGACATTCGGCCACCCATCAAGTCGCGCCAATCGAGCCCGACGAAACTCTCCCCGGCCTGTTTGATCTGTCGACTGGCTCCGTCGAGACCGCATCTGAGTGCGATAGCAGCGACCCTGCGGCTGAAGTATTGATGGTCGATGGACCACGTAGTCCGCCTGGTTTCCGCCATGAAGACGACAGAGATGGTGGCGGCGATCCATCGCACGTCCACGATGAGTACCATCCCAAACCCCTCTCTTCGCAGTAGAGATAAGAACTTCATCGCCGCAACATGGATGCGCTCCACACGTCCATCGTTGGAGAAACCCCCGAGGCTCGAGCCTTGGAAGAGGTGCGCTTGGCTAATTTGGCTGAGCACACTCGACTGGAGAACCTCCAGCGCGCTCTCGACGAGCGTGCTCGGGAGCGGATCCCTAAGTCCAGTCGACGATAGCTTTTCCCGCCTCCACCTAATGTATACCACACTCCGATTCAGAATCTCACAGCTGCGGCCCGAATAGCAGAGTCGATTCAGCCTTCCCAGTCGGAGGCTGGCAGAGGTTTGATGCAGATCCGGGCCTTACTCCGGGCAGCAGGAGAACAAAACACAATAGTGTCTCAGTCGCGGAATAGGATTCATAGCAGATCCGTGGTAGCGGATACAGTTCAGTCGGCCCACAGTCCAAGATCGCCCCTGCGGCGTGAAGGCCGTGGGTAGTATGATCACCGACTCGACTGCGACAATCAACGTCGAGTGCCCACGCCTCCTCCGAGGAGTGCATCATATGTGCCTCGGCAATATGATGACAGACGCCATCACAGTGGCGAGCGCAGAGCACTAGTCGACCCAAGAGAGCTAGGCTTTGATGCAAGATCTATCGTCGTTCAAGGTCTAGTTGACCGGAATAGAGCGCATAGAGAAGACCCTGGCAGAGATCGTCCGACTGGCAGCAGAGTTCATGTTTCAGGTCCAGAGTGTTTCAGCAGAGCCATCAAGGCCGCAATGATTCCTCCCAACTTCAGGTTGGCGACTGGAGTCAGTAAGTTCACTGGAGAGTCCAAACCTGAAACTTGGCTTGAGGATTACCGAGTGGCTGTCCAGATTGGTGGCGGGAATGATGAAGTGGCAATGAAGCATCTTCCTCTGATGTTAGAAGGGTCGGCCAGAGCGTGGTTGACTCAGTTAGCCCCGGGCAGTATATACAGTTGGGAAGAGCTTGCTCGGGTGTTCGTCAGAACTTTTGAGGGCACTTGCAAGCGGCCAGTAGGGTTGACAGAGTTGCAGCATTGTGTGCAGAAACTGAGTGAGACTCTAAGGGATTTCATTCAGAGGTGGACCACTTTGCATCACACCGTGGAGAATGTATCAGAGCATCAAGTAGTGTCGGTCGGACTGGTCCTAAAGTTTGGTCGGACTGGAGATACGACTCTGACTCGGATGATGGAAATAGCCACCCGGTACGCTAACGGAGAAGAAGAGGATTGACTCCGCAGCGGAAAGGGTAAACCAGTCGGCCAAGATGCCGGTGGCGGTAATTCCAATCAGAAACAGAAACGTAAGGCCGAGCCTGCAGCACCCGGTGAGATCACGGCAGTGGTTCAAGGAAAGTTTAAAGGAAAACCTAAGGGGCCCTGGACCCCTAAGAAGGTAAAGGATCAAGCAGGAAATGATGTGTTGGATTTACCATGTCACATCCATATGAAGAAAGATGAAGAGGGTAATCTGATTTACCCTAAGCACACCACTAGACAATGTCGACTCCTGATCCAACAGTTCCGCGAGAAATAGCCCAGTGAGAAGGAGAAAGTGTCGGACAAAGACGAGGACGAAGAGGAAGACGACAGTTATCCCAAAGTCAATTCCACCCTAATGATTTTTGCCGATGTTGAGAGCAAGAGTCGGTTGAAAGTTATCAACAGAGAAGTGAGACAACGACCACATACCTGAAATGGTCACAAACAGCCATCACATTCGACTAGTCTGATCACCCGGCGTGTATAGCCACTCCTAGGAGGCAAGCGTTGGTGGTCGACCCAGTGGTCGAAGGCACTCGACTGACCAAAGTGTTGATGGATGGTGGTAGCAGCCTGAATATCCTTTATGCTGAAACTTTGAAGGGGATGGGCATTCCAATGTCTTTACTTAGTGAGAGAAATATGAGCTTTCATGGTGTTATCCCTGGAAAGAAAGCCGAATCACTCGGCCAGATCGCCCTTGACATGGTTTTCAGTGATTCCAAGAATTACCGTAAGGAAAAGTTGACATTTGAAGTAGTGGATTTCTAGAGTGCTTATCATGCTATTCTGGGTAGGCCAGCCTATGCGCGTTTTATGGCTCGACCATGTTACGTGTACCTCAAGCTAAAGATGCCCGGTCCCAGAGGAGTGATCACAGTCACTGGTAATCGACAGAAGGCAGAAGAATGCTTCCAGAAGGGTTCCAAAATTGCCGACGCGCAAATGGCAGCAGTTAAATTTCAAGAGTATCAAAAGAATGTGGATCCGAGTGATTTGCTCCGAGTAAGAAGCCTACCACGGATTATGTGTTTCAATCGTCTGGAGAAACGAAGCCGATTCATATCCATTCGACCGATCCCAATGCTGCACCGACTCATATCTCAACGACACTCGACAACAAATAGGAAGAAGCGCTCATCCAGTTCCTCCGTGAGAACTGGGACATCTTTGCATGGAAACCTTCTGACATGCCGGGTGTACCCAGAGGACTGGCTAAGCACCGTTTGCGTGTCGATCCCAAGGTAAAACCCGTCAAAGAGCATCTTCGGCGGTCCGCCGTGCAGAAGAGACAAGCAATTGGCGAGGAAGTGGCTCGGCTCCTAGCAGCAGAGTTCATCCGAGAGATCTACCACTCCGAGTGGCTTGCCAATGTGGTCATGGTCCCTAAGAAGGACGATTCACTTTGTATGTGCATCGATTTCAAGCATATCAATCGGGCCTGCCCGAAATATCATTTCCCCCGCCCCCGCATCGATCAGATTGTTGACTCGACTGCGGGGTGTGAGCGCTTGTCTTTTTTAGATGCATATTCCGGGTATAATCATATCCGACTGTATGGTCTCGATGAAATAAACAGCTTTCATCACCCCATTCGGGTGCTTTTGCTATGTCACCATGTCGTTTGGTCTTAAAAATGCCGGATCCACATTCATGAGGATGATTCAGAAGTGTCTGCTGATACGTCTCCAACGTATCTATAATTTTGGATTGCTCCATGCTACTTTATCTACTGTTTTGGACTATATTGGGCTTTATTTTCCACTTTTATATTATTTTTGGGACTAACCTATTAACCGGAGGCCCAGCCCAGAATTGCTGTTTTTTGCCTATTTCAGTATTTCGAAGAAACAGAATATCAAACGGAGTCCAAACGGAATGAAACCTTCGGGAACGTGATTTTCTCATCAGATAAGATCCAGGAGATTTGGACCCTCCGTCAAAAAAGCCACGAGGCGGTCACGAGGGTGGAGGGCGCGCCCCTCCCCCCTGGGCGCGCCCCTGCCTCGTGGGCCCCTCGGAGCTCCACCGACGTACTCCTTCCTCCTATATATACCTACGTACCCCCATTAGACCAGAGAAGGAGCCAAAAACCTAATTCCACCGCCGCAACCTTCTGTATCCACGAGATCCCATCTTGGGGCCTATTCCGGAGCTCCGCCGGAGGGGGCATCCACCATGGAGGGCTTCTACATCAACACCATAGCCTCTCCGATGAAGTGTGAGAAGTTTACTTCAGACCTTCGGATCCATAGCTAGTAGCTAGATGGCTTCTTCTCTCTTTTTGGATCTCAATACAATGTTCTCCCCCTCTCTCGTGGACATCTATTCGATGTAATCTTCTTTTTGTGGTGTGTTTGTTGAGACCGATGAATTGTGGGTTTATGATCCAACTTATCTATGAATAATATTTGAATCTTCTCTGAATTCTTTTATGTATGATTGAGTTATCTTTGCAAGTCTCTTCGAATTATCCGTTTGGTTTGGCCAACTAGATTGGTAGTTCTTGCAATGGGAGAAGTGCTTAGCTTTGGGTTCAATCTTGCGGTGTCCTTACTCAGTGACAGAAAGAGTTGCAAGGCACGTATTGTATTGTTGCCATCGAGGATAACAAGATGGGGTATTTATCATATTGCATGAATTTATTCCTCTACATCATGTCATCTTGCTTAAGGCGTTACTCTGTTTTTAACTTGATACTCTAGATGCATGCTGGATAGCGGTCGATGAGTGGAGTAATAGTAGTAGATGCAGAATCATTTCGATCTACTTGTCACGGACGTGATGCCTATATACATGATCATACCGAGATAACCTCATAACTATGCTCAATTCTATCAATTGCTCAACAGTAATTTGTTCACCCACCGTAGAATATCTATGCTCTTGAGAGAAGCCACTAGTGAAACCTATGGCCCCCGGGTCTATTCTCATCATATCAATCTCCATCACTTTATTTACTTATTTTGCCTTTACCTTTTCACTTTGCATCTTTATACCAAAAATACCAAAAATATTATCTCTATCAGATCTCACTCTCGTAAGTGACCGTGAAGGGATTGACAACCCCTAAGCGTTGGTTGCGAGTTGCTACCGTTTTGTGCAGGTACGAGGGACTTGCGCGTGACCTCCTACTGGATTGATACCTTGGTTCTCAAAAACTGAGGGAAATACTTACGCTACTATGCTGCATCACCCCCTCCTCTTCGGGGAAAACCAACGCTAGCTCGAGACGTAGCAAGAAGGATTTCTGGCGCCGTTGCCGGGGAGGCTTACGCAAAAGTCAACATACCAAGTACCCATCACAATCTCTATCTCTCGCATTACATTATTTGCCATTTGCCTCTCGTTTTCCTCTCCCCCACTTCACCCTTGCCGTTTTATTCGCCCTCTCTTTCTGTTGCCTTTTTCTCGTCCTTCTGTTTGCTCGTGTGTTAGTTTGCTTGCTTGTCGTGATGGCTCAAGATGCTACCAAATTGTGTGACTTCACCAATACCAATAATAATGATTTCCTTAGCACTCCGATTGCTCCTCTTGCCAATACTGAATCTTGTGAAATCAATACTTCTTTGTTGAATCTTGTTATGAAGGATCAATTCGCCGGCCTTCCTAGTGAAGATGTCGCTACTCATCTGAATAGCTTCGTTGATTTATGTGATATGCAAAAGAAAAAAGATGTCGATAAGATGTCATTAAATTGAAGCTATTTCTTTTTTTCGCTTAGAGATCGTGCTAAAGCGTGGTTTTCGTCTTTGCCTAAAAATAGTATTGATTCGTGGAACAAGTGCAAAGATGCTTTTATCTCTAAGTATTTTCCTCCAGCTAAAATTATCTCTCTTAGGAACGATATTATGAATTTTAAGCAACTTGATCATGAACATGTTGCACAATCTTGGGAGAGAATGAAATTAATGCTACGTAATTTTCCTACTCATGGTTTGAACTTATGGATAATTATACAAAAAAATTATGCTGGATTGAATTTTGCTTCTAGAAATCTTTTAGATTCAGCCGCAGGAGGTACTTTTATGGAAATCACTTTAGGAGATGCTACTAAACTCCTAGATAATATTATGGTCAATTATTCTCAATGGCATACTGAAAGATCTACTAATAAAAAGGTGCATGCTACAGAAGAAATCAATGTTTTGAGTGAAAAGATGGATGAACTTAGGAATTTATTTGTTAGGAGTGTTTCTTCTGATCCCAATAATATGCCTTTATCTACTTTGCTTGAGAATAATAATGAATCTATGGATGTGAATTTTGTTGGTAGGAATAGTTTTGGTAACAATGCATATAGAGGGAATTTTAATTCTAGGCCTTATCCTAGTAATCCTTCTAATAATTATGGAAATTCCTACAACAACTCTTATGGAAATTTTAATAAGATGCCCTCTGAATTTGAGAATAGTGTTAAGGAGTTTATGAATTCACAAAAGAATTTTAATGCTTTGCTTGAAGAGAGATTACTTAAAGTTGATGATTTGGCTAGGAACGTTGATAGAATTTCTCTTGAGGTTGATTCTTTAAAGCTTACATCTACTCCTCCTAAGCATGATATCAATGAGTCTCTCAAAGCTATGAGAATTTCCATTGATGAGTGCAAAGAAAGAACCGCTAGGATGCGTGCTTACAATGATGCCTTTATTAAAGCGTGTTCTTCTAATTCCTATGAAAATCAAGATGAAGATCTAAAAGTTATTGATGTGTCCCCTATTAAATCTTTGTTTTGCAATGTGAATCTTGATGAATCTGATTATGATCTTCCTTTACCTAGAAGGCGTTCTAAGAATTCTGAGTTTTTAGATCTTGATGATGAAATTGGTAAAAGTGGGATTGAAAGAAATAAAAATCTAGATATTGCTAAACCCACTATTTTGGATCTCAAGGAATTTAACTATGAAAATTGCTCTTTAATTGATTGTATTTCCTTGTTGCAATCCGTGTTAAATTCTCCTCATGCCTATAATCAAAATAAGGCCTTTACCGAACACATTGTTGATGCCTTAATGCAATCTTATGAAGAAAAGCTTGAGTTGAAAGTTTATATCCCTAGAAAACTCCATGATGAGTGGGAACCTACCATTAAAATTAAAATTAAGGATTATGAGTTTCATGCTTTCTGTGATTTGGGTGCTAGCGTCTCTACTATTCCCAAAACTTTGTGTGATTTGCTAGATTTCCGTGACTTTGATGATTTCTCTCTAAACTTGCATCTTGCGGATTCCACTATTAAAAAGACTATGGGAAGAATTAATGATGTTATTATTGTTGCAAATAGGAATTATGTGCCCGTAGATTTTATCGTTCTTGATATAGATTGCAATCCTTCATGTCCTATTATTCTTGGTAGACCTTTCCTTAGAACGATTGGTGCAATTATTGATATGAAGGAAGGGAATATTAAATTCCAATTTCCCTTAAAGAAGGGCATGGAACACTTTCCTAGAAAGAAAATAAAATTACCATATGAATCTATCATGAGAGCCACTTATGGATTGCCTACCAAAGATGGCAATACCTAGATCTATCCTTGCTTTTATGCCTAGCTAGGGGCGTTAAACGATAGCGCTTGTTGGGAGGCAACCCAATTTTATTTTGTGTTTTTTTGTTTTTGGTTCTGTTTAGCAATAAATAATCTATCTACCTTCTGTTTGGATGTGGTTTATGTTTTAATTAGTGTTTGTGCCAAGTAAGACCTATAGGATAACCTACGATGATAGTTGATTTGATTCTGCTGAAAAACAAAAACCTTAGCGCTCACGAGATTAGCTGCCATTTTTTACTGGCGAGTGCTTTTGCGTTGATTCTTTTTGCTGCTGATCAATACACAAATTGTCCAGGACTTGCTATTTTGGTAGAATTTTTAGAGTTCTAGAAGTTTGCGTTAGTTACAGATTACTACAGACTGTTCTGTTTTTGACATATTCTGTTTTGCGTGTGTTGTTTGCTTATTTTGATGAATATATGGCTAGTAAAATAGTTTATGATCCATAGAGAAGTTGGAATACAGTAGGTTTAACACCAATACAAATAAATAATGAGTTAATTACAGTACCTTAAAGTAGTTTTTTGTTTTCTTTCTCTAACGGAGCTCACGAGATTTCTATTGAGTTTTGTGTTGTGAAGTTTTCAAGTTTTGGGTGGATTCTTTTGATGGATTATGGAACAAGGAGTGGCAAGAGCCTAAGCTTGGGGATGACCATGGAACCCCCAAGATAATCCAAGGACACCAAAAAGTCAAAGCTTGGGGATGCCCCGGAAGGCATCCCCTCTTTCGTCCACTTCCATCGGTAATTTACTTGGAGCTATATTTTTATTCACCACATGATATGTGTTTTGCTTGGAGCGTCTTGTATTATTTGAGTCTTTGCTTGTTAGTCTACCACAATCATCCTTGCTTTACAAACCTTTTGAGAGAGCCATATATGATTTGAAATTTGTTAGAATACTCTATGTGCTTCACTTATATCTTTTGAGCTTGATAGTTTTGCTCATAGTGCTTCACTTATATCTTTTGAGCTTGATAATTTTTGCTGTAGTGCTTCACTTAGATCTTTTAGAGCACGGTGGTGGATTTGTTTTAAAGAAACTTGATCTCTCATGCTTCACTTAGATTATTTTGAGAGTCATTAATAACATGGTAATTTGCTTAATGTTAATATACTTGGTGTTCAAGATATGTGAAACCTTCTTTTGAGTGCGTTGAATACCAAGATAAGTTTGATGCTTGATAATTGTTTTGAGATATGAAGATGGTGATATTAGAGTAATGCTAGTTGAGTAGTTGTTAATTCAAAGAATACTTGTGTTGAAGTTTGTGATTCCCGTAGCATGCACGCATGGTGAACCGTTATGTGATGAGCTCGGAGCATGATTTATTTATTGATTGTCTTCCTTATGAGTGGCGGTCGGGGACGAGCGATGGTCTTTTCCTACCAATCTATCCCCCTAGGAGCATGCGCGTAATACTTTGCTTTGATAACTTCTAGATTTTTGCAATAAGTATATGAGTTCTTTATGACTAATGTTGAGTCCATGGATTATACGCACTTTTTCCCATCCTTCCACTACTAGGGAAAAGCCTATACACAGAATCTTACCAGCAGCGCTCTTCAAAATACCACGCTACTGCTACTTAGCAGCAGCGCCTGTCTCCGAAACGCGCTGCTGACTTGGAAATAGCAGTAGCGCGTGTAATGCATACAGCGCTACTGCTATAGTTGCCATGACCTTGGCCCCCCCGCTAGCTATAGCAGTAGCGCACTTTACTATAGAGCGCTACTGCTATTCAGGTTAGCTGTAGCACGTTTAGGCAAACACGCTACAACTATCCCTACCTTATCCCCACGCGCACGACCGGCCCTCTCACTCACACTCTCACTCTCGCCCGCGTCAACCGTCGTCGTGCGTCGTTGCCGCCGCCGCCTTCGTCCGTCCGCCGCCGAGGTACTCCCCTCCTTCCATCCCTCCTCCATCCTCCTCGCACATCCTCCCTCCTTTGCCGCCCTCCTCCCTCCTCCTCCGCCTCCTCCTCCTCCTCATGCAGCCTCCTCCCACCGCCCTCGACCTCGCCGCCCCTAGCTACCTCTCGTCCCCCACCCCCTGCCACTAGTTAGTACTAGATTTAGTAGTAGTAGATGTTAATTTAGGGTTAGCTAGTACTAGATGTTGCTTAGTTAGTACTAGATTTTTAGTAGTAGTAGTGGTAGTTGGACTACTTTAGTTGTAGTTGAACTAGTTTAGTAAGTAAATTAATAAACTAGTTGAACTAGTTGAATTAACAGAACTAATCTATTTTTAGTAAGATAATTAATATAACTAGTTGAACTACTTTATTTTTAGAAAGAACTAGTTTTTTCTATTTATAGTAAGTTTATATTTAGTAAGAACTAGTTGAATTAATAAAACTAGTTGAACATGTCATGTTTGTTGTTAGTGATAACTTATATGGTTTCAGGTGACCTCCGTCGTCCCCGTCACCGACCCCTCGACATCCCCGCCGTCGTCCCACCACCGACCCTCCGACATCGAGGTGAGACCAGCCAAATATCCTTGTATATTTTGTGTTGTTGCTCAAATAGGATATGTGGTTGCCCAAGTGGCCGTTCATGTTCAGTTTACATCTCCGAGTGGCCTATGTTTTGCCGAAGTGTTGATTAATTTCTGTTCCGGCAAATTTCAGGCGCTCGATATGTCCTTTTTTAGCAAAGGTCATGCCGGATTTTGTCGTGAATTCTGGCATGACTTGTGCTAGAATATGTACAAGTTTAATCTTTGAATTATGATTGTAGGAAATGTCGTACTCGGACGACGACGGTCTCCCGGGGGAGTGTAGCTGGTGCCACGACGATCGAGGTATGTGCGACAGGTTCGTTCGGCTGGACGAAGATCGGCGCTTCAGCATTAAGCTCGAGGAGACCTTTGATTGTGAAACGGTACGCAACAACGACAAGTGTTTTTTCTCCATTAAGCATGACTTCAACTATTTCAACGTCTAATTTTCATATTTTACAATTCGACTAGCTTATCCCATGCCATGCAAGATGCTATTTCTTGGAGAGGATGGGTTTTGAAGACGATGAAAATTTCGAAACAAAGAAAATACACCTAAGGACCCATCATGATATGGATTTTGAAGTAAATCTGTGCAATGCTCAGAGCGTAACCCATTTTGGTTGCCAAAATTGGGAAGCACTTTGCAAAATGTATGGTTTTTATGAGGGTATGATTGTCACCATGGATCTTGGTGATCCTGACAGCGAGGAAGACAATATGGACATTTGGGTCCTTGTTGATACGCTTCCGATTGTACCGCTATGTGAGTTTCTCAAACATAGTTATTAACTAATTTATATTGTTTATTTCAAAATAGTTGAGAGCTTATTTCCATTGACAGCTTATTTTGATTCTTCAAAGACTGTGCGGAAGATGGTAGATAAAACCCACTACACCGAAGGCACCCAATTAAAGTATAAGGAGAAAAATCATCTGATCGCATTTTGTACTCTTCTTGAGAATTACAATGACTATTATCGAACTCCTTCAAATTATGGTGAATACGTGCCACTAGTGCATGTGTTGAACAATGATAACTTCTCTGGAGATACCCTGGTAAGATTTTTTACTATTACGACATCCATGCATTTTTTCATACTTCTAAAACTAGTACATCATTGCTAACTACGAAGTTATTATTATGTTTTTCAACAGAAACTCCCGATGGATTGTGTGCCTCATCGATGTCTCTGCATGGTCGCCTCTCGATTCTGAACATACCGCCGTAAATCTCACGAGCTCACTGCATATCGGATTTCTAAAACCCGTGAACACATGATCATCAGAGAATGGAAGAAATGTATGGACATTCGCAAGTAGGTTCTTGGAAGTAACATTCAGTGAAAGGCAAGAATGGGAGACAGGCTAATCTCCATTCTCCATAATGGAGACTCATGGGCTATCTTGTTTTTTGTTATTTTACCTTAGAAAATGTAGTAGGTCTTAATCGAATGTAATAGGTCCTATGAGGTACAATATGTTTATTATGTGGTAATGTGTTAGAGTTGATAATGATGATCTTGAGGAGGTGTTATGTGATGTCAATGATGAAAATGATGATATTGAGGAGGTGTTATATGACAATGATGTATTATGATGCTAAGTTGTTAATGATATGATGATGATGATGATGATGATATTATTATATCATTGGGTGAAAGAACCGCGGATTAGTTTCAAGTGGATGGACATCCACTTGAAACTAGTCCACGGTTCTTTCACCCCATGATGTAATAACTCATTATGATGTAAAAACAATCTCTAAATTCCTGTTGTATGAAAACTTGTGTAAAGGTGTATGAATACAACATGAAAAAGAAAAGAAATAAAATACTAAATAATAGTAGTAGCGGGTAAGGAGAAGCGCTACTACTAATTACCAATAGCGATGTTATGAAGAACCGCTGCTACTAAGTCAATTTAGCAAGATGGCGTGGGTCAAGACGCGCTATTGCTAAGCATTAGTCAGAGCGCTTTATCGATGGCGCTCCTGCCGCGCTCTTGATAGGCCCAAAACTCTCGCTTGCTGGTAGGCTTTTCCCTAGTAGTGTTCCACCATTGCTAGCCTCTCTAATACCGCGCACCTTTTGCCGGTATCATACACCCACCATAAACCTTCCTCAAAACAGCCACCATACCTACCTATTATGGCATTTCCATAGCCATTCCGAGATATATTGCCATGCAACTTTCCACCGTTCCGTTTATTATGACACGCTCCATCATTGTCATATTGCTTAGCATGATCATGTAGTTGACATCGTATTTGTGGCAAAGCCACCTTTCATAATTCTTTCATACATGTCACTCATGAATCATTGCATATCCCGGTACACCGCCGGAGGCATTCATATAGAGTCATATTATGTTCTAAGTATCGAGTTGTAATTGTGAGTTGTAAGAAAAATAAAAGTGTGATGATCATCATTATTAGAGCATTGTCCCAAGTGAGGAAAGGATGATGGAGGCTATGATTCCCCCACAAGTCGGGATGAGACTCCGGACGAAAAAAAGAAGAGAAAAAAGAGGCCATAAAAAAAGAGAAAAGGCCCAAATAAAAAAAATGAGAGAAAAAGGGAGAAGGGACAATGCTACTATCCTTTTACCACACTTGTGCTTCAAAGTAGCACCATGATCTTCATGATAGAGAGTCTCCTATGTTGTCACATTCATATACTAGTGGGAATTTTTCATTATAGAACTTGGCTTGTATATTCCAATGATGGGCTTCCTCAAAACGCCCTAGGTCTTCGTGAGCAAGCGAGTTGGATGCACACCCACTTAGTTTCTTTTGTTGAGCTTTCATATACTTATAGCTCTAGTGCATCCGTTGCATGGCAATCCCTACTCACTCACATTGATATCTATTGATGGGCATCTCCATAGCCCGTTGATACGCCTAGTTGATGTGAGACTATCTTCCCTCTTTTTGTCTTCTCCACAACCACCACTCTATTCCACATATAGTGCTATATCCATGGCTCACGCTCATGTATTGCGTGAAGATTGAAAAAGTTTTGAAAATGTTAAAGTATGAAACAATTGCTTGGCTTGTCATCGGGGTTGTGCATGATTTAAATACTTTGTGTGGGGAAGATGGAGCATAACCAGACTATATGATTTTGTAGGGATAACTTTCTTTGGGCATGTTATTTTGAGAAGACATAATTACTTTGATTAGTATGCTTGAAGTATTTTTTTATGTCAATATGAACTTTTGTCTTGAATCTTTCGGATTTGAATATTCATACCATGATTAAGAAGATTTACATTGAAATTATGCCAAAGTATCACTCCGCATCAAAAATTCTCTTTTTATCATTTACCTACTCGAGTACGAGCAGGAATTAAGCTTGGGGATGCCTGATACGTCTCCAACGTATCTAAAATTTTTGATTGCTCCATGCACTAGTAGAAAACAACCCATTAGTCCCGGTTCGTAAGGGCCTTTAGTCCCGGTTCATGAACCGGGACTAATGGGTCGTTACTAATGCCACCAGACATTAGTCCCGGTTCGAGACGAACCGGGACCAATGTAACTCCACGTGGCGGCGTGCACCGAGCCCGATCGAGGTCTTTGGTCCCGGTTGGTGGCACCAACCGGACCAAAAGTCTTTTTTTTTTAAGAAAGTGGCTGCTTTAGGGTTTTGTGGTTTATTTTAGGTTGTTATTTATAGCTAGCTAATAGAGAGAAGTGTCCTCTCTTATCTTCGTCCTTGGTTTATCAACGCTTATATGTTCATTGCACCCAGAGATATATATATGACATGGCTCATGCATGCTTTGCATCATCATCATATATATGTATATAATAAAGTCCTACTAATCATGCATCATCATACTACTTCTACTAGCTCGTTATTAATAATAAGTCATACGATCATCATCCTCGTCGTATATAGTCATCGAACCCAACCCTACATATATAATTGTTCTTAGCACATGATCATCAAGATTACTAGGTATAGGACCTAAAACACCCTTAAGGTAAAATAGCATAAAACAATATAGACCCCGACTCTCCATTATGAAGAATGGCGATCATCCTGTCTCCAATTCTTGCCTTTCGCTGCTTATTGCTTCCAAGAAGCTCCTTACGACTGTCCATACATTTTTCCATTCTTTGATTGTTATGTCTCCACTTCTTTTAGAAACCCGATATGGACAGTTGAGATTCAGTAGGACGACCTGGTAGTATGTTCAAAACATGAAGGCTACCACGCGTATACATCGATGAGGGACACACTCATTCGGGATTATCTGTTGAAAAACATAGTAATAACTTCGTAGTTAGCAATGATGTACTAGTTTAATTAGAAGTGTGCAAAAAGATGCACGGATGTTGTAATAGTAAAAATAATCGTACCAAGGTATCTCCATGGTAGTTATCAGAGTTCAACACGTGCACTAGTGGCACGTATTGACCATAATGTTGAGGAGTTTGATTGTAGATATTGTAATTCTCAAGATCTCTACAAAATCCGACTAGATGTCGTTCTCCCGATAAGTTAATTCGCAGCCTTCGTTGTAGTATGTTCTGTCTACCATCTTCCGCACATTCTTTGAAGAATGAAAATAAGCTGTCAATGGAGATAAGTTGTCAACTATATATTTTGAAATAAACAATATAAATTACTTAATAACTATGCTTAGCTCACATGAGGGAAGAACTGGAGGTGTATGCACAAAGACCCAAATCGTAGGTGTCTCTTGCTCGATTGTAGGATCACCAAGATCCATGGTGATAATCATACCCTCATCAAGACCATACATCTTGCAAAATGCATCCCAATTTTGCAACCAAAATGGGTTACACTCTGAGCATTGTACAGCTTTACTTGAAAATCCACATCATGTTCGGTACTTAGGACAATTTTTTGTTTCAAATTTTCATGGTCTTCAAAATCCATCCTCTCCAAGACATAGCGTCTTGCAAAGCATGGGATAAGCTAGTCAAATTGAAAAAGATGAAAATTACACGTTAAAATAGTTGAAGTCGTGCAATTACGAAAAAAACTATTGTCGCTGCTATGCATCGTATGAACATCGCAAGTCTCCTCGAGCTTAATGCTGAATCGCCGATCTTCCTCCAGCTCAATGAATCATCGCACATACCTCGGTCATCGTGGCACCAACGCACTCCCAGCGATTTTAGGTAAATCGATGAGGACGACATTTCCGCCCACGTTCATAATTCAAATATTAAACTAGATCATTATTATAAATCACGGGTTGACTATAGATGATCGATGTACATACGGGTTGAATACTACATCATCTCTTGGTGTCCGTACATCATCGAATATTATCACTAATAAAACTAGAACCGTGGCGCCCGACGGTATCGACGCTGGCGGTGTCCGGATGCCTCACCACCGCCATCGCCCACGCGACGCCACCAAACAAGGATCGGTCAACAACGGGTTGCCTCCTCACCAACCTACTACGTCCCCGAAGGTAACACCTCCCAATACCAACCATGGAGCCCACCGAACATGACCCGATCAAGCAGGCCTCCATCGCCGACTATATAGGATGCGGGATAGGCATCGCCGAGTTAACTACTTCTATATAAGTTAAATAAAAGTAGTCTTATTAATTAAATCTAAGAAACTAACATAAAAAACTAACATAAAGAAACTAACATAAAGAAACTAACATAAAAATATTACATAATATGAACAATTCTTTTACAGAAAAAAACTAACATAAAAACCTTACATAAAAAATCTAACATAATATGAACAAATTTTACAGAAAAAAACTAACATAAAGAAACTAACATAAAGAAACTAACATAAAAATATTACATAATATGAACAATTCTTTTTACAGAAAAAAACTAACATAAAAACCTTACATAAAAAATCTAACATAATATGAACAAATTTTACAGAAAAAAACTAACATAAAGAAACTAACATAAAGAAACTAACATAAAAATATTACATAATATGAACAATTCTTTTTACAGAAAAAAACTAACATAAAAACCTTACATAAAAAATCTAACATAATATGAACAAATTTTACAGAAAAAAACTAACATAAAGAAACTAACATAAAGAAACTAACATAAAAATATTACATAATATGAACAATTCTTTTTACAGAAAAAAACTAACATAAAAACCTTACATAAAAAATCTAACATAATATGAACAAATTTTACAGAAAAAAACTAACATAAAGAAACTAACATAAAGAAACTTACATAAAAAATATTACATAATATGAACAATTCTTTTTACAGAAAAAAACTAACATAAAAACCTTACATAAAAAATCTAACATAATATGAACAAATTTTACAGAAAAAACTAACATAAAGAAACTAACATAAAGAAACTAACATAAAAAATCTAACATAAAAATCTTACATAATATGCACAAATCTTTTACAGGAAAAAAAATCTAACATAAAAACTAACAAATTAATTACACAATCTACATTAACTACATATCTAAATTACACAATCTAATATAACAAAAATATCTATGAACTAAAAAAATCTAAAACAAATCTAAGAAAAATAAAAAAAGACTGCTGTGCGACGGACGACGAGTCTTGTGGCGCGGCGCGGTAGGCGTCTGGGCGCGTCGGGCGCCGGCGGGCGGGCGGGCGGCGACGGCGCGGGGCGGTCGATCGGTCGAGGCGCGGCGACGTCTGCGCGTCAGGGCAAGCCATGGCGGGACGGCGAGCGACAGCAGGCAGGGCGGCGGCGACGGCGGGGAAGCGGTAGCGACCACAGCGTCGGAAGCGGCGGCAGACGTCGGGGCGGCAGGGAGGGCAGCAAGGCGAGGAGCAGGAGATCGAAGTGGGGATGCGGTTCGAAATCCTAAGTGCTACTTATATAGCAAAGTCTTTTGTCGGTTAAGGGCACCAACCGACCAATGTTATCTTTAGTCGGTTTGTGCCACCAACCGACCAAAGACTTTTTTCAAAGAGCCCAAAGGGCGGAAGCGAAGACATTGGTCCCGTTGGTGGCACAAACCGGGACTAAAGAGGGCATTGGTCCCGTTGCGCCACGAACCGACAAAGCCGAACATTAGTCGGTTGGTGCCACCAACCGGGACCAATGATCTCTGCAGCTGTTTTTTTTGATTCTTCCAGCAGCTTTCGTTTTAGTCCCACCTCGCCAAGCGAGAGGCACTCGCATGTGTTTATAAGCCCCGAGTGCGGATACAATGACGAAGATGCTCAATGCTCCTCAAGACGTTGGTCGGCTTCAACCCTTGCGGATACGGTAGACTGCATGAGCTATGTGCGGTCAGATTGACACTATCCCGAAAGGGTTGAAGCAGATTAACGAGCATTGCGTCTCTTTTTATTTGTAATGACTTATTATAACTCGAAAAAATAAATATAGCAGAAAAAGAAAAACTATATAAAAACTACTCATAAATGAATAGAAGCAAAAAATAGTTGTGATTAACTATAGTAAAAAGGAGCATATATGCTTATTTTTAATGGCTTATTACAACTCAGAAATAAAAAGAAAAAATAAATATAGCAGAAAAGAAAAACTATATAAAAACTACTCATAAATGAATAGAAGCAAAAAATAGTTGTGATTAACTATAGTAAAAAGGAGCATATATGCTTATTTTTATGGCTTATTACAACTCAGAAATAAAAAGAAAAAATAAATATAGCAGAAAAAAAAAACTATATAAAAACTACTCATAAATGAATAGAAGCAAAAATAGTTGTGATTAACTATAGTAAAAAGGAGCATATATGCTTATTTTTAATGGCTTATTACAACTCAGAAATAAAAAGAAAAAGAAATAAATATAGCAGAAAAAGAAAAACTATATAAAAACTACTCATAAATGAATAGAAGCAAAAAATAGTTGTGATTAACTATAGTAAAAAGGAGCATATATGCTTATTTTTAATGGCTTATTACAACTCAGAAATAAAAAGAAAAAATAAATATAGCAGAAAAAGAAAAACTATATAAAAACTACTCATAAATGAATAGAAGCAAAAAATAGTTGTGATTAACTATAGTAAAAAGGAGCATATATGCTTATTTTTTATGGCTTATTACAACTCAGAAATAAAAAGAAAAAATAAATATAGCAGAAAAAGAAAAACTATATAAAAACTACTCATAAATGAATAGAAGCAAAAATAGTTGTGATTAACTATAGTAAAAAGGAGCATATATGCTTATTTTTAATGGCTTATTACAACTCAGAAATAAAAAGAAAAAATAAATATAGCAGAAAAAGAAAAACTATATAAAAACTACTCATAAATGAATAGAAGCAAAAAATAGTTGTGATTAACTATAGTAAAAAGGAGCATATATGCTTATTTTTATGGCTTATTACAACTCAGAAATAAAAAGAAAAAATAAATATAGCAGAAAAAGAAAAACTATATAAAAACTACTCATAAATGAATAGAAGCAAAAAATAGTTGTGATTAACTATAGTAAAAAGGAGCATATATGCTTATTTTTATGGCTTATTACAACTCAGAAATAAAAAGAAAAAATAAATATAGCAGAAAAAGAAAAACTATATAAAAACTACTCATAAATGAATAGAAGCAAAAAATAGTTGTGATTAACTATAGTAAAAAGGAGCATATATGCTTATTTTTAATGGCTTATTACAACTCAGAAATAAAAAGAAAAAATAAATATAGCAGAAAAAGAAAAACTATATAAAAACTACTCATAAATGAATAGAAGCAAAAAATAGTTGTGATTAACTATAGTAAAAAGGAGCATATATGCTTATTTTTATGGCTTATTACAACTCAGAAATAAAAAGAAAAAATAAATATAGCAGAAAAAGAAAAACTATATAAAAACTACTCATAAATGAATAGAAGCAAAAAATAGTTGTGATTAACTATAGTAAAAAGGAGCATATATGCTTATTTTTATGGCTTATTACAACTCAGAAATAAAAAGAAAAAATAAATATAGCAGAAAAAGAAAAACTATATAAAAACTACTCATAAATGAATAGAAGCAAAAATAGTTGTGATTAACTATAGTAAAAAGGAGCATATATGCTTATTTTTATGGCTTATTACAACTCAGAAATAAAAAGAAAAAATAAATATAGCAGAAAAAGAAAAAACTACTCGAAATGAGATGATAAACTTATAGAGGAATTAACTTAAATTCATAACAATTTCAAGAGAAATCCGTATGAATTTATGCTAAATTACCTATATAAGCGCATCTATTTTCATTATCGGAGGAGCTCGATAAAGTAGAGAGGAAGGGGCTTATAAACCAGTCCCGTTCCCCTTCGGTTGGCGAGGTGGGACTAAACTCAGTCGCAACGGCACCAACTTTTAGTCCCGGTTCGTGCCATCAACCGGGACTAATGGGAGCCCATTGGTCCCGGTTCAAGCAACCAACCGGGACCAATAGGTTTGGGCCTGGAGCAAGGACCAATGGTCCCGGTTCGTCCCACAAACCGGGACCAATAGGTCCAGACGAACCGGGACCAATGGCCCACGTGGCCCGGCCGGCCCCCGGGGCTCACGAACCGGGTCCGATGCCCCCATTGGTCCCGGTTCTGATTTGAACCGGGACTAATAGGCTGGACCGGCCTGGACCATTGCCCCCTTTTCTACTAGTGATGCTACTTTATCTACTGTTTTGGACTATATTGGGCTTTATTTTCCACTTTTATATTATTTTTGGGACTAACCTATTAACCGGAGGCCCAGCCCAGAATTGCTGTTTTTTCCTATTTCAGTATTTCAAAGAAATAGAATATCAAACGGAGTCCAAACGGAATGAAACCTTCGGGAACGTGATTTTCTCATCAGATAAGATCCAGGAGACTTGGACCCTCCGTCAAGAAAGCCACGAGGCGGTCACGAGGTGGAGGCGCGCCCCCCCCAGGCGCGCCCTCGCCTCGTGGCCCTCTGAGCTCCACCGACGTACTCCTTCCTCCTATATATACCTCACGCACCCCCATTAGACCAGAGAAGGAGCCAAAACCTAATTCCACCATCGCAACCTTCTCAGATCCACGAGATCCCATCTTGGGGCTGCCCGAGCTCACTTGAAGGGGCATCCACCACGGAGGGCTTCTACATCAACACCATAGCCTCTCGATGAAGTGTGAGTAGTTTACTTCAGACCTTGGGTCCATAGCTAGTAGCTAGATGGCTTCTTCTCTCTTTTTGGATCTCAATACAATGTTCTCCCCCTCTCTCGTGGAGATCTATTCGATGTAATCTTCTTTTTGTGGTGTGTTTGTTGAGACCGATGAATTGTGGGTTTATGATCCAACTTATCTACGAATAATATTTGAATCTTCTCTGAATTCTTTTATGTATGATTGAGTTATCTTTGCAAGTCTCTTTGAATTATCCGTTTGGTTTGGCCAACTAGATTGGTAGTTCTTGCAATGGGAGAAGTGCTTAACTTTGGGTTCAATCTTGAGGTGTCCTTACTCAGTTACAGAAAGAGTTGCAAGGCACGTATTGTATTGTTGCCATCGAGGATAACAAGATGGGGTATTTATCATATTGCATGAATTTATTCCTCTACATCATGTCATCTTGCTTAAGGCGTTACTCTGTTTTTAGCTTAATACTCTAGATGCATGCTAGATAGCGGTCGATGAGTGGAGTAATAGTAGTAGATGCAGAATCGTTTCGATCTACTTGTCACGGACGTGATGCCTATATACATGATCATACCTAGATAACCTCATAACTATGCTCAATTCTATCAATTGCTCAACAGTAATTTGTTCACCCACCGTAGAATATCTATGCTCTTGAGAGAAGCCACTAGTGAAACCTATGGCCCCCGGGTCTATTCTCATCATATCAATCTCCATCACTTTATTTACTTGTTTTGCCTTTACCTTTTTACTTTGCATCTTTATACCAAAAATACCAAAATATTATCTCTATTAGATCTCACTCGTAAGTGACCGTGAAGGATTGACAACCCCTAAGCGTTGGTTGCGAGTTGCTACCGTTTTGTGCAGGTACGAGGGACTTGCGCGTGACCTCCTACTGGATTGATACCTTGGTTCTTAAAAACTGAGGGAAATACTTACGCTACTGTGCTGCATCACCCCCTCCTCTTCGGGGAAAACCAACGCTAGCTCGAGATGTAGCACCTACTCACTCAAATCAGTCGGAATGTGGAAGCATACATGGATGACATTGTGGTCAAGTCACGTAAAGGTTCCGACCTACTGACTGACCTCGCAGAAACCTTTGCCAACCTAAGAAGGTAAAATATCAAGCTTAATCCGTCAAAGTGCACATTCGGAGTTCTAGGTGGAAAGTTACTCGGTTTCCTTGTTTCTGAACGGGGGATCGACGCAAATCCAGAAAAAGTTGATACCATCCTCCGAATGAAACGCCCTATGCGTGTGCATGACGTTCATAAGCTTACTGGTTGTTTGGCCGCCTTGAGTCTATTCATTCCTCATCTCGGTGAAAAGGCCTTGCCTTTTACCGATTGATTAAGGAATCTGATAAGTTCGAGTGGACTGATGAAGCTGGTGCAGCGTTTGTAGAGCTCAAAACCCTGCTTTCCACCCAGCCGGTGCTTGCTGCACCAATCAGCAGAGAGCCTTTACTGCTTTATATTGCAGCCACTGGACAAGTTGTCAGTACAGTACTCACGGTCGAGCGGGAAGAAGAAGGAAAGGCTTACAAAGTTCAGCACCCAGTGTATTATCTTTCTGAAGTTTTGACTCCATCCAAGCAGTGATATCCACATTATCAGAAGCTTGTTTATGGAATCTACATGACCATGAAGAAGGTTGCACACTATTTCTCTGATCACTCCATTACAGTCGTCAGCAACGCACCATTATCTGAAATTCTAAACAGCAGAGATGCAACAGGTCGAGTGGCAAAATGGGCGATTGAACTCCTTCCATTGGATATCAAGTTTGAGGCAAAGAAAGTTATCAAGTCCCAAGCAATCGCAGATTTCCTTGCCGAGTGGATTGAGCAGCAACTGCCAACTCAAGTTCACTCGGAGCATTGGACCATGTTCTTCGATGGCTCCAAGATGCTGAATGGTTCCGGCGCTGGGGTAGTGTTGGTATCCCCCCGTGGAGACAAGCTTAGTTATGTTCTCCAAATTCATTTTGATTCTTCCAATAATGAAGCTGAATATGAAGCACTTTTGTACGGGTTGCTTATGGACATTTCACTCGGTGTCCGTCGCCTTATGGTCTACGGTGACTCGGATTTGGTGGTTAATCAAGTGATGAAAGAATGGGATGTCAGGAGCCCAGCCATGACTGGTTATTGCAATGCAGTAAGAAAGCTGGAAAAGAAGTTTGAAGGGTTGGAGCTTCACCATATACCCGGACTGAAAAATCAAGCAGCAGATGAATTGGCAAAAATAGGATCTAAAAGAGAGGCCATTCCCAGCAATGTGTTTTTGGACCATATTCATTCACCTTCAGTTCAGGAAGATCCTTTCACTGAAGAGTCCCCACAGCCTAAGAGCGCCACAGATCCGACTGAAGTTGAAATCCCAGCTGTGGTCGATTTAGTCATGGAGGTTTTGGTCATCACTCCCAACTGGACAGTGTCATACGTCGCGTACATTCTTAGGAAAGAACTTCCACAGGATGAAGAAGAGGCTCGACAGATCGTCCGACAATCTAAAGCCTTTACTGTGATAAATGGTCAGTTGTTCAGAGAAAGTGTAACTAGAGTCTGCCAGAAATGCGTCACGCTAGAAAAAGGCCGAATGATCCTCAATGATATTCACTCAGGGACCTGTGGTCACCATGCGTCCTCTCGGACCATCGTGGCCAAAGCATACCGAGCCGGATTTTACTGGCCACATGCCAACGAGATGGCAAAAGAAATAGTAGACAAATGTGAAGGCTGTCAGTTTTACTCCAGCATGTCCCATAAGCCTGCGTCAACTCTGAAGACTATTCCACTCGTCTGGCCTTTCGCTGTCTGGGGATTTGATATGGTTGGACCTCTGAGGACTGGCAGGAGTGGATTTACCCATGTGCTAGTAGCACTCGACAATTTTACCAAATGGATCGAAGCCAAGCCCATTAAAAACCTTGAAGCAAGTACAGTTGTAAGTTTCATCAGAGAATTGATATTCAGATATGGTGTTCCGCACAACATCATCACGGATAACGGGTCGAACTTCGACTCTGACGAGTTCAGAGCCTTTTGTGCTTCCCAAGGCACCAGGGTCGATTATGCTTCAGTCCCCATCCTCAGTCGAATGGGCAGACTGAAAGAGCAAATGGATTGATTCTCAAAGGACTGAAACCCCGATTGATGCATGACCTTAAGCATGCAGCAGGTGCCTGGGTCGATGAACTTCCATCAGTACTTCGGGGATTGAGGACAACCCCTAATCGGTGGACTGGACGAACTCCATTCTTCTTAGTCTATGGAGCCGAAGCCGTACTCCCGAGTGATTTGCTCCACAATGCTCCCTGAGTCGAGCTCTTCTCAGAAGAAGAAGCAGATCAAGCTCGGCAAGATGCAGTCGATCTCCTGGAAAAAGAAAGAGAGATGGCCTTGGTTCGGTCGACCATTTATCAACAAGACATGCGTCGATTCCATGCCAGAAACATAAGGGGTCGGGCATTTTAGGAGGGAGACTTGGTTCTTCGAGTGGACCAGCAGAAACCACACAAGCTCGCTCCTGCTTGGGAAGGCCCCTTCATCGTCACCAAAGTGCTCCACAATGGAGCATATCGTCTTTTCAACGTCGAGCACAATAAAGATGAGCCACGCGCTTGGAATGCGGAACTCCTTCGCCCATTTTACTCTTAAGCATTCAGACTGTTGAGATGTAATAAGAAATACCTTTTAGTTTGATTATCAAAGACACGATTTTACAGTCTTCCGAATGATTGTTGTTCATTTTTTACATGTAATCCCCCAGTGGGTGCCTTAGCTGCGAATTCATTTCGCCTAAGTTGAAAAGAAAAATCCTACCGAGTGGTGAGCCAGCCTCTCACTCGGGGGCTTAGCTGCGAATCCATTTCGCCTAAGTATAAAAAATCCTACTAAGTGGTGAGCCAGCCTCTCACTCGAAGGCTTAGCTGCACTCCAGTACTCGCCTAAGTGTTAAAAAATCCTACCGAGTGGTGAGACAGCCTCTCACTCGGAGGCTTAGCTGTAGTCCAGTACTCGCCTAAGTGTTAAAAAATCCTACCGAGTGGTGAGCCAGCCTCTCACTCGGGGGCTTAGCTGCAGTCCAGTACTCGCCTAAGTACAAACAATCCTGCCGAGTGGCGAGCAATCCTCTCACTCAGGGGCTTAGATGCAGTCCAGTACTCGCCTAAGTTTGAAAGGTCCTACCGAACGGTATGGGTCGACCATGACCCCTCCCCCCGGGGCTGCACCGTCAAGAAGAAGGACAAGATTGTGCGCACTGCTTAGCTGCAGTCCAATACTCGCCTAAGTATAAAAGATCCTACCGAGTGGCGAGCAATCCTCTCACTCGGAGGCTTAGCTGTAGTCCAGTACTCGCCTAAGTATAAAAAAATCCTACCGAGTGGCGAGCAATACTCTCACTCGGGGGGCTTAGCTGCAGTCCAGTACTCGCCTAAGTATAAAAAATTCTACCGAGTGGCGAGCAATCCTCTCACTCGGAGGCTTAGCTGCAGTCCAGTACTCGCCTAAGTACAAAAAGTTCTACCGAGTGGCGAGTAATCCTCTCACTTGGGTGCTTAGCTGCAGTCCAGTACTTGCCTAAGTATAAAAAATCCTACCGAGTGGCGAGCAATCCTCTCACTCGGGGGCTTAGCTGCAGTCCAGTACTCGCCTAAGTATAAAAAATCCTACCGAGTGGCGAGCAATCCTCTCACCCGGGGGCTTAGCTGCAGTCCAGTACTCGCCTAAGTATAAAAAATCCTACCGAGTGGCGAGCAATCCTCTCACTCGGGGGGCTTAGCTGCAGTCCAGCACTCGCCTAAGTTTGAAAAACACAACCGAATGGTACGGGTCGACCACGACCCCTCCCCCCGGGGCTGCACCGTCAAGAATAAGGACGAGATTGTGCGCACTGCCAAAGGCTCATCCAACAGCTGGCGCCAAGGCGAGCTGCTTTCAGGAACGTCAAGACCATTGCTGAATGCCTCCCTGATGAGCTGATCAATGCTTCCAAAGGTTCATCCAACAGCTAGTGCCAAGGCGAACTGCTTTCAGGAACGTCAAGGCCATTGCTGAGTGCCTCGCTGATTAGCTGATCAATGCTGCTCAAGGCTCGCCCAGCAGGTCGACTGCGGCCTCTTCCTCAGAAGCTGCATCGAGAGTACAAAAACCAATCCGAGGGAAGAACGAGTTCCGCTTGAAGACAAGCACAACATATTCAAAGATAAGCCAAGTTCAGATAAAACCAAAGGTTCCTAACCGCAGATTAAAAGTACTCGGGAATCAGGCCCGAAGGAGTTTCAACAATTACAAAATCACTCGACATTCTGAGGAAAATGGGGGTGAAGCATAATGTTTTCTTGAATCACTCGGTGGTGGAAGGGCTGGCTGGATCACAGAAGCTGTCGAGGTCAATGCTGTCAGCAATTATGGGTGGCTGTCTCAAGGAATGTGTCCATGAAGGACTGGAAGGTGTGCTTCTTAGTATTCACAACCTTGAGGGCCACCAACTTGTCTTCTTTGGCCTCTTTGCAGTGCACTCGTACCAATGACAGGGCGACGTCAGCGCCACAGCAAGCGGATGACTTCTTCCACTCCTGCACTCGACCAGGAATCTGATTGAGTCGAATCATCAGCAACTCGAGGTCTTGAGAAAGTTCCGCCTGAGGCCAGAGTTCAGCATCCACCCGGGTCATCGCCGCCTTCAGTCGAGCCAGATAGGCAATGGCGCCGTCCAAGCGTGATTCCAACTGCAGCAAGTTCATCGCAACGTCATCTTTCACAGGGCAATTGATGGGGTCGAGACATGTCTCGACCCGCCTGGTTTCAGCTTCAAAATCCTGACAAAGTTCTGCTCCATCATGAAAAATAGTGAGTCGACAATATTACAACATACTTCAATCGACGACAATTAACCAGTCGAGCGGCTGTAACTTCAAGCTTCGGAACTAGTTTCGCGGCAAGTTGTCCCAGATAGGACTCTAGCTCGCCTGTCTTGGCTCTGAGGCCTCCAACTTCATTGGTCAGGTTCTCCTTGTCCTTCTTCAGCTGCTCAACTTCCCGATTGGCTTCCGAGATGGCAGTCTTCAGCTTCGCGTTCTCCTCTTCCAATTTGCCGACTGAAGTCAACTTCTTGTCCGCAAGCGTTGTCTTCTCACATGCTTCCTTCTGAGCAGCAGCAAGGTCCTGGTCCTTCTTCTCCAAAGCTTCCTTCATTCTCTCTAAATAAACAACACTCTTCAGACGAGCCTGAAGTTGACGGTTTTCACTACGCACATCTTCTTGTGTCAAGTCACTCGGTTCAAAGAGACTGAAAGAAAAAACAGTGAAATACGCGAGCTACTAGGTGGGCAAGAGTCGATTGGTTACCTCCCATGATGGCCGTTTCTTCTTGAGCAGTCTTGAGGTTCTTCTTTGCGAGTTCAAGATCAAGTTCAACGCTGATATGCTTCTTCTTTAACTCGGAAAGCCGAGCTCCAAGATCACAAGACCTCTGCAGTCAGCGAGAGAGATATATCAGTTGACAGAAATAAGAGACAATGACAGTGAAAAGTTACTCTAAGACTACTGCTGAATCAAATATTCAACAGTAGTCTCCGGGACTACACCCAGTGGGTGCACTGAGCATGCCCCCACTGGTTTAGATCAACACTCAGCATGGTCTGCCCAGCGTGAGTCAAAAAAAAAGAGAGGAGATTCTAAGACCTCAGCCGACTGCCAGCAGTTGACCATGGTCTCGGGGACTACACCCAGTGGGTGCACTCGGCGTGCCCCCACTGGTCCAGACAGATTACTAAGACTCAGCACTAGTCGAGTGAAGTGGAAGATTTCCTAAACTCTAAACACAGGCACACCCTAGTGGGTGATCGGATATAAAATAACATTCAAAAGTTCAGTCGGAGTTCGTTGACCTTAACATTGGTCTGCAGGGCGGTGCTGGCGTTATAAGCCACCCAACTGGCCTCATGCATCACCTTCACCTGCTCCATGACAAGGTTCACCTGGCGAAGAGCCTCCCTGGCAGCACTTGGCAAATTGTCTGGGGTCTGATACGCAGTGAAGAGTGATGGCTCCAAGGCAGCCAAAGCAGCTACTGGGTCAGACGAGTGGAGTTGCACTGGAGCGGCGGTAACCGGAGCAGTCGACCCCGATGACCGATCAGTCGTCAACGGGCTGGCAAATGTGACGTTGGTCTGAACCGGATCTCCAGAACGCTCGACCACCGCCTCAAGCGCCGGCGTCGACTGAGTGACTTGAACTTCAAGTCTTCTCCTACTCGAGCCCCCACATCTGCTCCTCCTCTCCTGTAGAGGCACTTCTTCTTCATCATCATCAGGAAGCACGATGTAGGATCGAAAGTATGTCTAGGGGGGATTAGACTACTTGACAATATAAAAATTCTGCCTTTTGACAAAGAGCAGTTTTTGGCAGATTCACAATTATGATCAAGTCAAGTATCACCCTACACATGCAATTCTAGAGTATAGGCAGCGGAAAGTAAATTGCACATGTAGTAAAGAGAGGTGGAGAAGAGCAAACGCAATTTTGGAGACGCGGTGATTTTTCTCGTGGTTCCGATAGGTGGTGCTATCGTACTTCCACGTTGATGGAGACTTCAACCCACGGAGGGTAACGGCTGCGAGAGTCCACGGAGGGCTCCACCCACGAAGGGTCCACGAAGAAGCAACCTTGTCTATTCCATCATGGCCTCGCCCACGGAGGGCTAGCCTTACTGCAGATCTTCACGAAGTAGGCGATCTCCTTGCCCTTACAAACTTCTTGGTTCAACTCCACATCTCGACGGAGGCTCCCAAGCGACACCTAACCAATCTAGGAGGCACCACCTCCAAAAGGTAATAGATGTTGTAGATGATGATGAACTCCTTGCTCTTGTGCTTCAAATGATAATCTCCCCAACACTCAACTCTCCTCACCGATTTGGCTGTGGTGGAAGAAAGGATTGAGTGGAAAGCAACTTGGGAAGGCTAGAGATCAAGCTTCATATGGTGGGAGTGGAGCAACTTGATCTCAACACAAGGGTAGGTAGTTCTCTTCTCAGAAATGTAAGGTAGGAGTGGTAGTTCTTTTTGATGGCTCTCTCCACGAATGAAGAGGGGGTGGAGGGGTATAAATAGCCTCCACACAAAATCCAACCGTTACACACATTTGACCAATCTCGGTGGGACCGAAGTTGACAACTCGGTGAGACCGATAGTTCAAATAAAGTGAACGTTGGGATTTTCGGTGGGACCAAAAATACAATCTCGGTGAGTCCGATTCGTGCAATGACAAGAGCATGCCAATTTCGGTGGGACCGACTTCAACATCTCGGTGACACCGATTTGATGACAGAAGGTTACAGAAGCTTGGCAACTCATTTTTCGGTGAGACCGAGTTCAGAATCGGAAAATCCGAGTTTGCTAGGGTTTGGCTTATGGCTGAGGTGGTTCATCTCGGTGTGACTGAGTTTGGAATATCGGTGGGACCGAGACTACTTATGAGTGTATATGGCAGTGAAAGTTGCTGATAGTTTAGGAGATGTATCACTAAGCACTTGAGCAACCAGATCATCATCATAACCTCATCCCTTTTAATAGTATTGGCTTTTCCTATGGACTCAATGTGATCTTGGATCACTAAACCAAAAATGGAGTCTTGAGCTTTTGCCAATGCTTGCCTTAGCATTTTGGGGGTCCACTTCTTCATCCTTGCCATACCCATATCATCGAACTCTCTCAAATGATTCTCAAGTAACCATTAGTTCAATGATATATATGTTGTTATTAATTACCAAAACCACCCGGGGATTAGTTGCACTTTCAATCTCCCCCTTTTTGGTAATTGATGACAACATATAGATCAAAGCTTCGACAAAGGATATAATCAATGAATAATATCGTCGCTTTGAGAAGTATGTGATAAGCAAGAGCTCCCCCTAAATTTGTGCATTATTTAAGATTTGCGTTTGAATGCAAATGCACAATCAATTAGGATCATGGGTCACTCTTCCATGTCACATACATCTTGGTGGAGCGCACAAAATGATAAGAATGAACAGCATGCACCCAATCACCAAGACATGAGTAAATGGTCATACAAGATAGGAATGGCATATGATAAGCATTAAGCACACATTAAAGCATAGTACGACCAAGCACTCATTAAGGTAGAATCAAACGGAGTATCAAACACACCGAATGTCTCAAAGAAACCGCAAAAGAACGAAAGAGCAAAAGCGCAAATAACAGCACTCTCTCTCTCGAAGTCCTATGATCTATACAATTTCTCCCCCTTTGGCAACAAGTTACCAAAAAGTTCGAAAAAGCATAGAGCTAAGCGTCACTGGGGACTCTGCTGGCGGCTCCCGTCTGGGTTTATGTCGGAGTGGATATGACAGCATCGGCGAAGACTTCAGCTGATGTCTGTGCTGGAGGAGTGGTCACTTGGAGCTGGAGTTGGAGTAGGAGTAATCGCTGGAACTGTGGAGGTGTGAAGCTGTAGTCCCGTGTCGATCCATCGGAATAGCAGTGATCGGGTCCTGTGGGAACCGGAGCAGTCTGTTGATGAGCATCTGGACTAAGTCATCCTGCATCTCACGATAAGCTCTTCCTTCTCCCGCTTTGCTTCCTCAATGTCTCGCCTCGAGCTTGTTGACAATACTTGCACTTCATCGACTTCACATCCAGAGCGTAGATCTTCTCGTCAACAATCCTCTCTAAGCTCTCCCGAGACTGTATAATGCTGGCCAGCGTTGTTCAATCCTTTGGGTAGCTTCAAGAATTTGCTCTCCAAACTCTTTGGTTTAGCTGCTGCTGCTGCTTCCTTCCTTGTCGACTTTGGCTTTCTTAGCAGCTTCGATCTTGGCTTGACCTTCAACAGATGTCGGATCCTCCTCATCCATCACAACAACATTGTCTTCATGCTCGCTGCAACAGTAAATGTTCTCTATCCAACAAGAATGTGCCCGTGCCAAACTTGGCATTGATAAGCATCTGAATCTGGGGCAAATCCACATGACCTTTTCTCGTCACCGCAGTCCTCTTAATGGTCTCTACCATCAAGTCCATCACCTTGAAAGGTGCTTTCTCATCAAGTATGTGCAGCATGTTGATAGAGTATCCTCTGATCATGCGATGATCTCCAGACTTGGGCATCAAGGTATGCCTCAAAATGGTATTAGTGGTAGGTAAGCCTGCCTGGAGATAGTAGACTGAGCCGAGCTTCCAGATTCCCAAATCCTTTGCTGGAACCACTTTGTACATGTTCTTCATGGATTCATGATTCTTCTTTGGAATCCCATATACATCAATATCATCATCTCGTTGCACTGGAGCATTCAGAATTTCTGCCCATTCTTCAACAGAAGAAGAAAATCTTTGACCTTCAGTCATCCATATAATCTTTCCAACAGGGTAGAAATGAGCTGTGGTATAAAATTGCATTATCATCTCATCGTTCCAACTGGTCAACTTCTGACCTACAAAGTCTGCAACACCACAAGCAGTGAAACTTTCATGCACATGTGGAAAGAAATCTCTGTGCTCTTCGCTGTCAATGTACTTCCAGTCAACATATCTTGTGTCTGCGACTATGGGCTTCTTGTCCATCAGCACGGTCTCATAGAAGTCCTGCTGCTCTCTGGTGTGAAATCTGGGATCTACAGCAGTTCTTCTCCTCACGGCATATGGGTCAGATTGTCTCCATAGCCTGAGACCTCTATCTTTCCTTGCATTCATATCCTCAGCTTGAGGATGAGCATCATTATGTAGTGGCAGTTTTGGACGAAGTTTCTGCAAAACTGGTCCTTCATCATCTGACACAGCTGGTGGCACATCATCCTTGTTCTTTTCAGACGCTGGAATGTTTCTGACGGTCTTCTTGGGCTTGGCAGCAGGCTTTGCTGGAGCTGCCTTAGCTGGAGCAGATTGCTTGGGCTTTGATGTGGCTCCAGCCTTAATGGCATCACCCATGAACTTAGGCTTCTGAGGAGGAGGCTGGGGTGCTTCCTCATCCTCATCCTCTACTGCTGCATCTTCATGCACTAATCTCTTTCTCTTGGAGGTTTTCTTCACTTTGCTTGCAGTTGCCTCTCCCAAATTCAGCTTCTTGGCAACAGTTGACTGCTTGACTTTGCTGGTGCCCTTCTTAGTTTGTTGACCTTGTTGCTCTTTGGCAACAACCTTCCTCTTAGGCTTTGAGGTTACCTCTTCCTCAACAACAAAATCTGAATCCTCATCATCTGAATTCCTCTTCTTTCTAGCTCTGGTGGCTGCAGGAGGCAAGCCACTTGGTGTACTCCTCTCACCATCATCAGATGAGCTGCTAGGATCAGGACTAGTGCCTGCCTTTGGAATGTCTCGCAATGGGTGTCTCGACCTGTTCATCATCACGGCATCCGACATGGCCGACAACCCGTGGATAGATAAGGTGTAGGCAGAGAAGAAGAGTCATCACAAACTGCAGAAGTTTTTGCAAAAAATGAGTTCAAATTCT
Source organism: Aegilops speltoides (assembly GCA_021437245.1). NCBI lineage: Eukaryota > Viridiplantae > Streptophyta > Magnoliopsida > Poales > Poaceae > Aegilops > Aegilops speltoides. Next base: position 486,345,338 of record CM038146.1, read on the forward strand.
AGTATTAGGTTTTCACGAGAAGACATTTCGGTCGACCGAGTTTAAGATTCGTGAATCCGAAGTGTTAAACAGAGCTTTCACACCACTTTCGGTTTGACCAAGTGGGTTTCGTCCCGCCGAAAACACTAGGGTTTCACAGAATCGTCATTTCGGTCACACCGATTTTGCACAACTCGGTTGGACCGAAGGGTGCAGTGCAATGGCCATAGGCCAAATCGGTCTTACCGAAAATCTAAAATCGGTCTCACCGAGATGTGTTCGGCGGAAACCTAACCCTAAAACTGTTACTCGAATCTAGTTCAAACGAACTAATCTGATGTACAGGAGGATTTCAATCGTGGCAAGATTCTAGGCAATCCAAACGTGCATTGAATCGGAGATGGGAGCATGAGTGGGATCAAAACTCACCCTAACTTGGTGGAGTTTTTCAACGGCGGCAACGGCGCGGAGGAGATGTCCGTTGACGGCGATGGAGACCTGCGGCGGCGCGCATAAAGGCCGACAATGACGATCCGGAGACCAAGGCGACGGCAAGGGGTGTGGGGGCTAAACGTTTGAAGGAGGAATCAACGCTGCGGGCCCTCGGAGTATATATACCCCTTGCTGTCGGTGGGACCGAGTTGTAAAACTTCGGTGGCACCGAGATGGATAACTGCTAGGCGATTACGCACTTCGTCACGCCGAAAATCACAACTCGGTTTCACCGAGATGAAAACCTAGATCAGTCTAAATGCTTTCGGTTCGACCGAGTTTGAGTGAGTTGGTCCGACCGAAATCAATTAGAAGGTTTTGGAAATTAGCCCTTGACGGATCGGTGGCTCGAGTGCTCCTCACCCGAGGGTCCGAAATGACTTGTTCAAAGTTTGTGATGTAAGCATGAATAGAATTTGAGACAAGAAAGCATAGATAGCTAGGGGAGGTACTTAGGCATTCTTGTCCATCCATTTGGTCAGAAAAATCTAAACGACCAATACAACAAATGGATGTCCTCGAATGGATAAAATCATGCATCCAACATGCTCACACAATAAGATAGCAAATGAAATATGTGTCAAACATGCACAACCAAAACTCTAGCAACTAACACACAATTTGTCGATGACTAGGTCATCTTTATATGAGTATATTGACTTAGGAGCCAAATGAGAACATTTGATCATAGGTCATACTCATCGCTTAAGCACAAGTGGGGTTACCACTTTTACATAAAGCATTGATGTGTTCACATCATTTGAAGATGCTTTAGCTCAATTTTTAGAGCAAAGCTCCCCTAGATGTGAGAACCCCTTTAAAGGGTCAAACTAACCTTGGGTTGTCGAGAAGACTTCATGTAGATGTTGAAGATGTGGATGCTCAATGTTGATGGAGATCATCAAGAGTTGGGAGCTATCCTTTGGATTCGGGCACTTTCAATACCTACATGGGTTAGTCCCACAAGGAACAAACAAGGATATCCATGGACATAGATTGAAGTTCACAATAGATGATGTCCATGAAAGCAATGATTACCTTGTCCCTTGACTTACCAACAAGAGGGTTTGTGACTCCATGAACTAGTGCACAATGTGGAAGTTGATTGCACAAGTTTTGCCAAAATGAATGTGAGTGAAGTATGTTGGCGGAGTCACCCTCAAGAACCTTCTAGTTCTTCTTCTTGGGATCCACATCATCTTGATGGGAATCCTTGGGGTTGTAGTTGAGCTTGACGAAGTAGAACTTGACGTTTCCTTGGGAACCCACTTGACCATGGCTTGAGGTGCTTCAATAAATGCATCAATCTCCTCTTGAAGCTTGTCCTTGCCTTTTAGCTTGTGGTCTTGTGGTGGAAGGTCATCTTGAGCTTGTTCCACATTGGAAGAAGTAGGATCATATTCTCCTTTTGAGGAACAAATTGTGGAGTAGGATATTGACCTTCTTCCCACTCAACACCTTCGGCATTGAACTTTCGCTCAAAACCAATTCCTTGATTCTTCCGGTGCCTTCCTTGCTTGCGAACAATTTCCTCAAAGTTCTTGCTTCCGGCAAGGCTCTTGTAGACACCTTTCTCTATGATCCCTTTCAATAAACTATTTTCTTGCTCAAGTGTAACTTGGCTTGAAACATTGTTAGTGGAATCAAGAGAACTACTAGAAGCAACAACATTGGATTTAACATGGTTATTGTTACTACTAGAGAAAGAATTTTTCTTATGCTTGTCATGCTTAGTCTTAATGGGTGGCAAGAAATTAGACAAGATAAGTCGTTTGGCAAGATATGAAGAACTCTTCTTTCGAAGATCGTCATTGATTGCTTTTAGAAACTCATGTTCTTGCTCTAGAGTGAGCTTCTCGAAGCGTAGCTTCTCATGAGATCTTAGGAGCTCTCTATGATCTTCTTGAGTTGTTTCATGAGCTAACTTAAGAGTTTTTAGTTCTTTAGTTAGACGCTCAATCTCCTTCATAGCATTGTCATTCGACTCTTCTCGACTATAAAGACTACTAGCATGTTCATCATTACTAGGTTCATTGGATTTATCAAGTAAGAGCTCATCTTCACCAAGCAAGTCATCCTCATCACTATCAAGTCAATGAATTCAGGGTGTGATACCTTGGGGCCTTTAGCCATGAAGCATCTTCCAATTCCCTCATTTGGTGAATCAAATAAGTCGTAGGAGTTGGAGTTGGAGGATACGAGAGCAAGACCGCAACACCTTCATCTTGATCAGTAGTCGGAGTTGGAGTGATAGCTTCCTTCGGATTGATTGTCGGAGTCGGAGCCGGAGACCCATTCACCTACATGAGCTTGATGTTTTCTTCTTGTGTAGCTCCTTGATGACTTGTCTTTCCTCTCCGAATCCTTGCTTCTCCGAGAGGGTCTTCGCTCATAACGATCATCTCTGCTCCTTCTCTCTTTCGAGGTGACTCATCTCTTGAGCTTCTTCTTCTTGGAGATTCTTCTCTTCTCTTGTGGGGAGCCAGACACTCATTTGAGTAGTGTCCGGTCTTCCACAATTGTAGCAGATTCGATCACGACTAGAAGATCTCTTTTCATCATATGATCTAGACTTTGAGCTTCTCTCTTTGCCTCTATTCTTGTAGAATTTGTTGAAGTTCTTGACCATTAGGCTTATCTCTTCATTGGAAACTAACTTGTCACTTGAGGTTGTGGGAGCATCACTTGTAGCTTTGTAAGCACCACTTGACTTGTTGTGAAGCTCTTCCTTATCCTTAAGTGTCATCTCATGAGCAACAATTCTTCCAATGACTTCGTTGGCTTGAGATTCTTGTAGTTTGGCATCATTTGGATCAAAGTGCACACGGTGTCATACTTTCCATCCAAAGCTCTGAGAATCTTCTTGATGATGAATCGGTCGGTCATTTCTTCGCTTCCTAAGCCGGCAATCTCATTTGTGATGAGAGCAAGCCTAGAGTACATTTCAGCGACTCCTTCACCATCCTTCATCTTGAACTTGTCAAGTTGACCTTGAAGAATATCTAGCTTTGATTCCTTCACGGACTCGGTACCTTCGTGCATTTCAACCAAAGTATCCCAAATCTCTTTTGCATTCTCAAGACGGCTGATTTTGTTGAACTCCTCGGGACACAAGGCATTGAAGAGAATGTCACAAGCTTGAGCATTGTTTTGCAACATCCGCAATTCTTCCGCTAGTAGCCATGATCCGAACTTTTCCTTCCTCAAGAATTCACCTTGCATACCAACACAAATAATGCCCCATGCGGCTGGGTTATGACCAAGAATATGCATTTTCATTTTATGCTTCCAACTAGCAAAATTTGTACCATCAAAGTAAGGACCTCTCTGAAAATTACCCTCACTAGACGCCATACTCTCCTAGGTTGTGAAACCAAGCTTATGGAGTCCAATGCAATGGAAACCAATACAATGGAGACCAAAGCTACGATACCACTTGTAGGATCGAAAGTATGTCTAGGGGGGATTAGACTACTTGACAATATAAAAATTCTGCCTTTTGACAAAGAGCAGTTTTTGGCAGATTCACAATTATGATCAAGTCAAGTATCACCCTACACATGCAATTCTAGAGTATAGGCAGCGGAAAGTAAATTGCACATGTAGTAAAGAGAGGTGGAGAAGAGCAAACGCAATTTTGGAGACGCGGTGATTTTTCTCGTGGTTCCGATAGGTGGTGCTATCGTACTTCCACGTTGATGGAGACTTCAACCCACGGAGGGTAACGGCTGCGAGAGTCCACGGAGGGCTCCACCCACGAAGGGTCCACGAAGAAGCAACCTTGTCTATTCCATCATGGCCTCACGCCCACGGAGTGCTAGCCTTACTGGGGTAGATCTTCACGAAGTAGGCGATCTCCTTGCCCTTACAAACTTCTTGGTTCAACTCCACATCTCGATGGAGGCTCCCAAGCGACACCTAACCAATCTAGGAGGCACCACCCTCCAAAAGGTAATAGATGTTGTAGATGATGATGAACTCCTTGCTCTTGTGCTTCAAATGATAATCTCCCCAACACTCAACTCTCCTCACTGATTTGGCTGTGGTGGAAGAAAGGATTGAGTGGAAAGCAACTTGGGAAGGCTAGAGATCAAGCTTCATATGGTGGGAGTGGAGCAACTTGATCTCAACACAAGGGTAGGTAGTTCTCTTCTCGAAAATGTAAGGTAGGAGTGGTAGTTCTTTCGATGGCTCTCTCCACGAATGAAGAGGGGTGGAGGGTATAAATAGCCTCCACACAAAATCCAACCGTTACACACATTTGACCAATCTCGGTGGGACCGAAGTTGACAACTCGGTGAGACCGATAGTTCAAATAATGTGAGCGTTGGGATTTTCGTGGGACCGAAAATACAATCTCGGTGAGTCCGATTCGTGCAATGACAAGAGCATGCCAATTTCGTGGGACCGACTTCAACATCTCGGTGACACCGATTTGATGATGTAGGTTCTGAAGCTTGGCAACTCATTTTTCGGTGAGACCGAGTTCAGAATCGGAAAATCCGAGTTTGCTAGGGTTTGGCTTATGGCTGAGGTGGTTCATCTCGGTGTGACTGAGTTTGGAATATCGGTGGGACCGAGACTACTTATGAGTGTATATGGCAGTGAAAGTTGCTGATAGTTTAGGAGATGTATCACTAAGCACTTGAGCAACCAGATCATCATCATCACCTCATCCCCTTTTAATAGTATTGGCTTTTCCTATGGACTCAATGTGATCTTGGATCACTAAACCAAAAATGGAGTCTTGAGCTTTTGCCAATGCTTGCCTTAGCATTTAGGGGGGTCCACTTCTTCAGTCCTTGCCATACCCATATCACTGAACTCTCTGAAATGATTCTCAAGTAACCATTAGTTCAATGATATATATGTTGTTATTAATTACCAAAACCACCCGGGGATTAGTTGCACTTTCACACGACGACCTCTCGCAGAACTGCAGAGAGAGAAAAACATTGGAAATTCAGCCGACTGATAACTCACTTAACTAAATGAAGCCTGGTCAAACGGACTTACCAACTCGGGAAGTGGCCGCGTCGTCGGTCTCCTCGTCTCCTGGAGCTTTGTCGATATCCATGTCAGTTGCAGCAGAGGTTGGGCTAGAAAGATACTTGATCCGTTTGGTCAGAACAAAAACTTCAGTCGGCCTAGATAAGTGCAAGCAAGATACTCACACTGAAGCAAAAGGGACGTCCATCTTGGTCCCCGGCAAAGTCTTCCGAGTCTTTAGAGGAGCAACCTTGGGCTTCTTGGCGACCTTCTCTGTCGGCTCCAGAGTCGACGTCCGAGTGCGCTTCTGCGTGTGGGTACTTGGAGCCACGTTCTTTCCACGCCCGCTCGCCGAGTCATGGTGTTGCTTGGATCGGCGTTCGGAGCGCGACGGCGAGTCGACTTCTTCCTTGTCGTCCGACTCCTTGCTCTCCTCCTCCTCGTCTTCATCCGAAGTTTCCCATTCGCCACTCTCCTCCGCGTTGGCCTCTCCCTCCTGGTCCTGCTCCAGAGCTTGTTCACCGTTGGGCATCGAATACATGTCAGTGAAAACCTACAAGACAAAAAGTCGAGTAAAAGTCAGTCGAGATCAAGTCCAGTCGGAATGTGTATGCAAAGATAGTCGGAATAAAGAACATACCTTGTCGGGCTGATTGTCGTCACTGAAGGGGATGACTCGCCTGGCTCCTCTGGGGTTGTCCTTGTTGCCTATAATGCTCTTCAACCATATGGCCATAGTCTTGGCTGGCACTTCCTCTGGATGAACACAAGCAGTGTCGTCGGACCCAGAGTACAACCACATGGGATGGTCACGGGCCTGAAGAGGCTGGATGCGTCGACTAAGAAATGCTTCCAGCAGGTCCATGCCAGTGACACCCTCATTAATCAGTTGGACCACTTTTTCAACCAACATCTTCGTCTCCACGTTCTCAGCAGCAGTCACTTTCAGTGGAGAAGGAGTCTGGACACGGTCAAAAGTGAAGTGGGGAAGGCCAGTCGTCTGACCTGGAGTTGGGAGGTCCTGGCAGTAGAACCAGGTCGACTTCCAACCTCTAACCGATTCAGGGAGAGTCATGGCAGGGAAAGAACTCCTTTGCCTCTTTTGGATACCCAAACCCCCACACATCTGGATGACATGGGTCTTCGAGTCACTTGTTTTCGCTTTCTTCACTGACTGGGAACGGATGGTGAAGATATGTTTGAAAAGACCCCAGTGCGGTCGACACCCAAAAAAGTTTTCACACATCAACACGAATGCGGCAAGGTACGTGATGGTATTGGGAGAAAAAATGGTGGAGTTGGGCACCAAAGAAGTTCAGGTTGCCCCGGAAGAAGGGATGTGGAGGGAGCGAAAAACCCCGGTCGACGTGGGTGGCGAGCAGTACACACTCACCCAGTCGAGGCTGCGGCTCCGCCTCCCCCTCAGGCAGCCTTGCTGCACCTTTGGCGATCAGCCCGGACTCCGCCAGCTCATCCAGATCTTCTTGCCGGAGCGAAGACCGGATCCAATCGCATTGGATCCAGCCTGGCGGCAGCCCCGCGCGCGATGATGACCCGTGATTCTGCTTCTTGCCTTTCGTCGCCCCTGTCGCCTTCTTCGCGCGCTCCAGCACTGTCGTCTTGTCCTTCACCATGGCGGCAGAGCGGCAGCATTGAGAGAAGAAGAACTAGATGTGGTGAAGAAGCAGAGGAAGAAGAAAGAGAAACGGGCATGCACAGTGCAGATGCCTCGGCCCCATCGCCTAATAAAGGGCTGCTTCCGAGTGGCTGACGCGTGGGACCAGGCGATCCTGTCAAATCCTGCAACAGTCGCGCGCAACATACGTGGCAAAAAAGGTGGTGCAGAAATCGAGGCACTACTATTTATCTGCCCCGCTTACTTTGGCGCGCCCCGTCCCGCGCGCTTCCCCGAAATTTCGTATCCCGTGAAATTCGGGATATACTGCAATCAATCGCGCCAAAGATTCTGCACCCCAAGACAGCACTCGGCAGACGATGCAACAAGTTCAGTCGGCAACTCTCTGAATGGATCAAGGCGACTGAATCAATGTTGAAGTACCAACGTGAGCCTTCCGTCCTGCGTAAAACACTCGCGAGACTCAAAGCTCGGAACAAGATTAACTTCAGCCTGCTTTCCATTTGAACCTCGATCCATTCAGGGGCTAATGATGAGGATACAGACCTGGGGTAGGGTCATAGGCCTGACTTATATGTCCTACCCAAGGTCACTACCCTAGAAGATAAGAAGCCCAAGAGGCAACGAAGAACCCCCAGTCAGGGACGTCGAGTGCAATCCACTTGACCAGTCATATCACTCGGACGTCCCCCTTGCCTGTTGTCACTCGACCATATGAGGAATCACTCATCCTACTGAAGGCCAGGAGTCACTCAACATTGCAACGGTCGGACATTCACTCTGTAGTCTTTAAGATCATTAATAACACTTAAGGCTAGCGTTATCAGTAATGCCCCTACTTTATGTACATTAAGTCCCTTGTAATGGAGGATGGCTGGGGTCCTGGCGAACTCTATATAAGCCACCGCCTCCTCTGGGACAAGGGTTCGCACCCCCTATAACATCACACACATATAATCCAGTCGACCGCCTCCAGGCACCGAGACGTAGGGCTATTACTTCCTCCGAGAAGGGCCTGAACTCGTAAATCCTGTGTGTACACCTTCGCCATAGCTGAGATCTTGCCTCTCCATACCTACCCCCCTTTCTACTGTCAGTCTTAGAACCACGATAGTACATGCTTTATTAATTTGCACACTGACATGCATATTAATGGGAGACACTAACTGAAAAGTTCTGTGATGAAGGTTGAAATGGCCCGGCCTATTACCTTTCGTGCGTCTGGTTGAGTCCATCCCGGGCTGCAAACGCCTCGCCATCGACTCCTCCTTGTTGAGCTGCTTAGTGGACCGTTGGAGGCCAGAGACCCACACGTTTCACTTCCGATGGGGAGAGATGGCTCCTACTCTCGAGGATGTGTCACTTTTGCTGGGACTACTGTTGGCAGGTCATGCCATAGGACCATTGGACGCACCGGCTAGTTGGGAGCAAGGTCTTACACAATGTTTTCATGGTGTTTTCTGGATGTTCCGGATCCGGTGTGGGAGCATCATGGACCTAAGAATGATTGGTTGCTCAATTTCCAGGTTATTTCCCCTATCTCTTATCTTCAATTTATCATGCATATGGTTTTATTGAAAATACCTGCGGCTTACTTACTAAAACTTTCTATTTGCTTAATGCAGATCCAGAAGTTCCAGGCGCCATTGAGTGCGGAACAAATCACTTAGAGCCTGGAGGCCTACTTAATGTGGCTTTTTGGCAAGGTGATGTTCACAGAGAACCATGCCAGCACTATTAGCGCACTGTACATCCCTATGGCACTCGAGATAGCGAGCGCTCAGACGGCAGATCAGATCTGACAAAGGAGTTGGGGTTCGGCAGTCTTAGCGGCTACATACCGAGGTATGTGCAACGGTTGCCAGCTTATATCGAGAAAGCCAGCCCTTCTTGGATGCCCTCTATTTCTACAGCTGTGGTCGTGGGAGAGGTTCTCTGTAGGGCGACCAGATGTACGTGTTAATCAGCCTATAGACACCATGTTTGATGCTGATGGCATCGACATGCCTACTTTTGGTCTGTGTTGGACACGTCGCGAGGTATGTATCGTGTTATTGTTTAATGCATTTTATGTGTTCACCAGAGATAGTTCAATGCTAGCGGCTACTAACATTTGTTTTCTACAGAGACGCTTTGCTAGTGATCAGACCAGAAAGGCATACACGGCACTGAATGAGCAGTTCGATACGTACACTGGGGTCATCTCGCGGCCCTACACTGAAGCAGCCATAAATGCGAGATACCCTGGTGGTATGTCTTTGTTGTGCACAAGGGACCGAGATTACTGGATGACGAAATCGAAGATCATCTTCGACATCGTCGTCGAGGAGATGGCAAAACAGAGGTTTATGAGGCAATTTGGTCTTCTGCAGTTGGAGCTACCTCCCCCTACAGAGAACCCGGTGCCATCACACATCCACAGGTATTAACCAGTTTTACAATGTTGCATTATCTTCCATAGTGCTCAATTCGAAGGGCATGACACCACAACTATCTTTCATATTGCTGAACACACACCACAATTTTAGGACGACAAGGAAGGGCATGACTAGGACAACTGCTGAGTGGCTAGTTAGACTAGAGCCGTATATTATAGAATGGGAGACAGCAAACACAAATCTGTGGCACGAGAATCACAATTTTGAACTCAATGAATTCAATCTCTATTTGCGGCGCTACATGACCGGAACACGGTTACGCATCGTTGAGCACTCTCACCCAGAGGAGATACCTGATCCTACTCCGTCGGATACGTACCCGAGCTATGATACTTCGGGCTCTAGGCAGTACGCGGTAAGATATATTTTCTTTCAGTAATGTTGTCACATACATTGGCATGCATACTTAATAATCGTCCTGAAAATTTGTAGGCTACCTTGACACACGAACTCTACGACGACGTGACCACCTTTGGACAATCACTATCATTAGGACCTCTTCTTCACCACCGTCCTGTCATACAACCCTTCTTGGAACGGATGCAGAACAAAATACGAGCTATCTACGAGGCTATCACGTGCACCTGGAGAAGCGACGTTGTTCAACACCAGCAATAGCAGCCGCGTCCCTCCATGCACCGACT